>CM070587.1:7500-558690 GCA_036346355.1 Rhipidocladum racemiflorum
TCAGCAAGGCTATTCATGTTTAGAAACATAACATGATAACATTCAGTTTATCCACTCAACTTTGTATCTAGCAAGTTTTTATAGATCACTAGCTAAGATTTGGAATTGGCCTAACACAAATCAATCCAGTTTACCAAATTTTTCAATTCACTTCTTGTAATTATTTCCAGGCTGTATATGTGAAGGCGTTTCAAAAACTCCTGGTAAGCTTCAGGCTCTTCTCCTTTACTTTCTCGCAAAAAAGAAACTATTGTGCGTACACACCTAATTTTGAATGATAAGAAATGAATCTAGCACATCAAAGAGGAAAGACTTTGCAGGACATTTATTAATTTGGATATCGATGCTACACACTAAGTTGAATAAAAGCACAAACTATAAGGCACTACGATCCCATATTGCACAATCCACATGAATTGACATCTTAATGCCATTGAACATGGCAAGGGACTTACCTTTCAGTGCATCCTTATCATTGTATAAAGAAGCAGATATGCTAGCCCCCCCTTGGTGTGTCTCAGCAAAGTACCCTCCATCTTCCTTGAGAAAGGTTTGCGCTTACGTTGTCCCCCATCCAAATCTTTGCTGTCATATTCACCATCCTTCTCATCCCTTTCATAATCTCTTCTATCCCGATCAATTTTACGATCCTTTTTCCTTCTCGAGATGCCTTCCCTGGGTCATGTCCAGCAGTTGATGGATAAGCCCTCTCCCTCTGGAGATAGAGAAAACAAAATTTCAGCGTAAAATTTTCTGGCCAGTGAATTAGTGAGAACTGCAGCATTGAAGTCTAAAAGCAGATGCAGCAATATGAGCCTAACAAACAAAGTAGTTTCCATGTACTTTCATTTCTTATTTAATATTTTGCATCTACATCCTTCGAGTCCTGGAGCCAGTGTCAAAAAATACTTCATTCCTTACTTTAAAGCTCACGTAAGATAAACACAAGTTTGTCGGTATATCCCATAGATTTCACTGAACACCACAGGACAGTAGCATTGAAGGAGAAAATTACATTGGTTCAGGTATAAGGAAACGTTCTGTGGTAACTGTACCGTTATTCAAGCATTTGGAAATGAAGACATATAACAAAACCAGAGGCCCACCTCTACATTTACCTTAATGCTTGGAACATTCCTAGCAAAAGGCATTATTGGGGTCCTGTCATCGTGTCTGACTGAAACACATCTAGGAACGGTCACCGGTTGTGGAGAGGTTGACGTCTCAGGCACGAAATGCTTCAACTCAAGCAAATCGGGATGGTCGTCGAACAGCGTCGCGACCTAGAAAAGAGACGTGGTCACACAGAATTTTGCACTGCCACTAGTAAGGTACCCATGCGTTGCAATGGATCTTATAAGAATAATGTCATAAGTGATAAATATGTCAATTTTGAGGCAAATTATATTAACACCTAGTAGTATATTATTGGAATTTGAAAACATGTAAGGCTGCTTCCCTAAGAAAAAAAAATATCCCCAGAAAATCACGGATGTGATCAATGCAGCGACAGGCAACAACATTCTGATAAAAACATTGAGAGTTGAGACAATTGCCCAGAGACTCTCTTGCACAAGTTTTCTTCACACAGTGAATGATTTTGCTACCTATATTCTACTACCTTAACACACCTACCTATATTGTACTACCTTAACACACTGGTATTGACTATTATCGATACTTCTACATGGTTAGATGTACAGTGTCAGCAATCACCTGCTATTTTAAATGCCCTGATGGTGCCAAGGTCTGAACTCAAAAAGATATAGCACAGTTATAGAGTGTGGCATTCTATGAAACAAAATGTCTTCATCACATACACATTAGCACTACAAAAAAACAACATAATGGTTGTGGCATTGAAATCATATTTATATTGAGTGCTGCTTGAAAAACCTTATTTTCCCAGATCCGATCCTATATGGAAAAAAGGAAGTAAGGGTAATGTTACCATCTGGATTTGTTTTTCTTTTATCTGATAGTCACATTTAATTAAAAAAATGACATCTAATGCAGCAAAGAAGTTTCAATCTATGCCTCCAACTAATAAAATCAGTGATAGCAAACATTATCAATTCATCTCTTCAATAGATGTCAGTTTGGATAGTAGACAGACAGGATAGATCAAATGAAGCTAAAATAGCAAAAGGAGCAAACCTCATAGCAGTTCTGGAGAAAAGCACGCTACGGGTGATGGGCGCAGCCTAGAGACCTCCATCCCTTGGTAGCAAAGCTTCACTGGACGTAAGCAAGGTACAGAGCTGTACTAACGGCCCACACCTCACCACACTCACATCGCCTTAGTAGCCGCTTCTTCTTCGCCATGGCACCAGCCCCTATTGCACCCTGCGAAAATGACAAGTATGGTTTAGTTTTAGTATAACACACAAATCTTGCAGTACACAAACTAATTCAACATTGCAATGGAGGAAACATACACACAAATCTGCACTAATCATTTGTACATTCAACAGATCAATCCAAAATGTCATAACTATTTAGGGTACTGTAATGCATAGAACTGCAAGAGCAATCTGCATGACTTCACATGGGATTATGTATATACAGTTTTACAATTCTTTTTGTTCAGTTAGCTAAGTTCCTTTTTACCTTCAGTAGATAGCATTCTCAAGAGGCTAGGGGCATTTCCTTAGTATGAGGTTCGTCAAGATATGCCAATAAGAAGCAATTCAGATCTAAGGATTGTCTTGAAATGAATCAAGATAGACTTAACTTCGTTCCAGGTTCATACTTCAAGATTAGTATTTTCAAATCACTTTTTCTGTAAAAGAAACTCAAACTCCATTTCTTTTTTTCATTGGAGATAAATACCAAACACATCTCCATTTTTTTCATTGGAGATATATGCCAAACACATAAGGTCAAACATTTAAGCCAATTAAAATAGAGAAATCATGAAAAAGAAAAGTATATCTAAGTGTGGTAAAATTGAGAAAAAAATTTGGTACATGAATTCCAGCTTCATCTCCTAAGAAATAGGGATCACATCTGAAATATATTAGCAGATGCTGAGCATCAATTGCTTCCTCTCATATGGTAAGTTTTCATATAACAATGAATTGCTGTAAACATTCAATAGATAGGGATTCAATGCACATAAGATCAAACATTTAAGCCAATTAAAATAGAGAAATCACCCTACACCTCTCAATCTCATTCCCTGCTGATACCTACACCTCTCAAGTAACGCAGAAGCAGATGATAGAACAAGTTAGGAATTAGTAATAGGATTAGAAACAACTGAACAGCTGAACCAGGACAAGAAGCAGACAATTAAATGATAATCCAGAAAATGACTTTTCAACATTAATAGCAGAAAAGTTTTAGGGATAGCTGGATTGGGTCTGTAATGCCTGTATTTTGAAAAAGGATATTGCCATATTGGAGCTATAGACATAAATGTAATGATTTGGACTCCAATTAAGAGGGGCCGGTAACCAGCAAACAACTATCATCCCCTTGACTATTAATAGAGAGGATGAGGCTTCTTTGGATACTGAATATACAAGAGGAAGCCACTACGAATGCTCATGCAGGTTAACATAGCAAAGTACTTTATATGAGTGACCGGCATTCACTAAGCCACAAGCTATCATGCCTTACAAGAGCAGCCAATTCAGACAACACAATGAGCCAATGACAATGTCAAAAATATAACTCGATAGAATCTCCAAATAAATTTTAAAGAAATAAATTCTGTAGCAAAAGTTTAGAAAATATAAGCTTTCGAATTAACTGGCAAGTGCAGCATGGTTCAACACATGTTGGAGGTTCTTCAATCGGTATGCTGACAAATTTCCATTGCTTCAAGCCTCTCATAACTTTTTCCTCACGAAGTCCAGTGATTACATACCCAATACATTCACCAAGAGCCAACAATTCCTAGAAAAAACAAAAAATGCAGTAATCAAACACAAATTCAATCATGTTATACAAATGGCACCACAAGAACCACAGTTTTTGTCCTGGAGTGGCTATCAATCGACCACTGATGCGTGCTCCAAAAAAGGATTAAAAAACCTATTATACAAAAACCAGGACTATAGTTGATACTGATTACTCGCTGGGAACCAGCTTCTACCCGGTGTTTTCAATTGTAGAATTTAAACACAAATTTGTAGGAAGCGGAGGACGAGGTGACAGGGGTCATTGTAGAAAAAGTGATGGGACAGGGGACGAGACAAGGCGCCACCTGGCGTCGCGTCATGGCAGAAAAAGCCAAATTCGGTGGAGTAGTGGCGGGGGAGGCCGGATCCAGTCATCTTCCTCGCCTGAGATGGTGCCACCGGGTGACACCCCTCCCTAAAGCAGCGGGCTCCAGTGCAAGCTGCAAGGAGAGGCTACGATGCCAGTGCGATATGAGAGGAGAGGCTATGGTGGTTGCAGCGCCAGTGCGAGATGCGATGGTGGTAGTGCCGGTACGAGGAGGGGCAATTGTGGCGGCGTTGGTGCGATGAGGGGTGGGAGCAGGGTCGGCGGCGCTGGTGTGAGGACGGGCAATGGTGGCAGCGCAGATATGCAAGGGGAGGAGCGACGGTTGCGATGTGCATGCGAGCGCCAAGGATAGCATCTTTTTTATGCAGGAGGTGGAACGGTTTTTCCAGGACAGGGTAAGCGGACGGAGAAGTGGAACATAGACGTGGGGAGATGGTTTAGTACTTCGGTGTGCAGATTCAGGACAGGGTGAACGAACAGGGTAAACTCAATCATTTATTAGTTTAGATATACAATGAACCAGGTTTCAGAAAAGGCAAGGTACCTCCTCGTGAGCATCTTGGATGGCCTTGTTATGCATGCGATACATGTTGAGGATTCCAAAGAATGACTTGTAGACATGGTCCTCCTGCTGGAATCGACTCTGCAGTGCGGGAAACCGCAACAACAATTAAAGCATTTGTCTGTAACAGGAGCTATGAAAGGAGGAGAAGATGGCGAAACCTTAATCTTGTTGACGAAATTGATTGCCTCCATGAAATCGACGGGCTTCTTGTCGAGGTCGTGGAGCTTAATCGCATATCCCTTTGGCAAGAAAGCATTGAAGCCAAGGATGAGGTCAGGGAAGCCATTAAACAGGGTCTTCACAGGGATATGTTAGTGATGATCTCAGTTAACCTAACTGAATCCGAAAATTACGTATCTAAGTCACGTTTCGCGCAATGATCGGGAGCGCACGAATTCTTTCGGTTTTGGTCCTGTCAACTAGCGCTATAAAAATACAGAGTTGAGGCCGGCACTCGTGTTCATGAGTTTTTGGCTCACGGGTTCATCCTCCACCCGAAATCCCTTTCCGATATAGGCTATTGGCGCTGAGGTTGTCGACGACCATCTCCACCACTGTGCGAGTCACGGTGGACTTTTCCTCTCCCTCAGGACTAAGGAAGCACGGTGCATCCCCTCACTGCTTCTTCCTCACCGACATCAAGAACATCACCGAGACATCTTCTAATGGCGTCTACTTCACCGGGTTAGTTCTAATGACTATTCCGCATTACTAGTGATCATGACTTAGGCTAGAAAACTTAGCCCTTAGATTAATGCCTAACATTTGGTATCAGAGCCGCTGTAGTCTAACATGATCCTTTAAGCCCGGTTTAGATCTTATTTCTTTCGGTTGATGTTGTTTTGGGGCAAATTAGGCTTGGTTTAGCACCGATTTGGCTCGGATTAATCTTGAATCCGTTCGATTTAGGGTTGATTAGTCTCGGATAGCATTAAGAAGGAGGGGATAAGAACATCAAGAACCCTAAATCGCAAAATCCCATTCGGACTTCCCCCAAATCACCAAATCCGAGCCCTAAATCCCCAAAACTCTCCAAATCCCGAAGCAAATCAAGAGCCCTAATGCATTAGAAAGGGTTTGGGGCTTACCTTAGCAGGTCGTCGCCGCCGCTTCACTCGCTCGGGCCGTCTAGCGCGCACCTTCCCGCCGTATGCGCTTGCGCGTGCTTGCGGCCGCCTCGCCGATCGTCCGCCCTAGCGCACCACCGTGGCCGCCCGCGTGCGTCGTCGTCCCGCGCACGCGCTTCGTCGCCCTCGCGTGAAGCCGCGCCGTCGCGTCGCCCATGACGCTGCCGCTTTGCCCGCGCGCGTGTGCGTGTTTACCGGGTGAAGAAGGCTAATGAAATTAGGGTTAGGGTTCCCCGCCGTCGCATTTTTGTTCGAGTTCGGATCAATCCGAGCCGTTCATTTCGATCGACGGCTGAGAATCAATACGCCCTTTGCTGGGTTGTTGCAATTTGTGGGCCACATGCGCATTGGACCGAACAGCGGTCGTGGGCCGGTTGCGCCTCTGGGCCGAAAGCGGCTTTTACTGTTTAAGCCTTTATTGTTTACTGCTGTTTCTTTATTTGTTGCATTATGTCTCATTAACTTAGCAATAATTATTGTTTAATGTTTATTTCCTGGGCATTATTTTTGTTAATTTTATGGTCAATATTCTGGACATTAATGTTTAGAGTAATTTTTTGATTAATTTCTGAGCACTTTAATTAATGTGACAGTTATTTTCATGATTATTGTCTCTGACTAGTATATTGTCCGTGCTAACGCTACGGTGATATTTGGTAATACAATTTAAATAAGCAATGTTGCCCTAGTAGTTATTATAAACTGCAGTCATTACAAAAGCTTCATCAACCCATGGAGAATGTTCTAAAATAGTATTCTAGAAAAAAAGAAAGTTCTAAAATCATCTATTGTCCGGATGGATGGCATTAGGACCGAAAGAAGAGAGAGAGATACTCACAAGAAGATGTAGCAGAAAAATCTAAACGAAACGGGCCCTAATTAGTAACCAACCCTTAAAACCTGATGCGACATTAGACCAAAATGACATAATGCTTAATCTGAACACTCTTAATCAATATTAACGTATATACAGATCTGGCATGAAAATTTGGCCCACCAAACAATGAACAAAACATCAAATGCCATGACAATGAAGGCAACAGCTGGAGACAATACCACAGCGCCATGCTATAGGCCAAGCCACCTTCCCCAATCATACAACCCATGTCCATATGCCGGTCCCCTACTTTTCTCTGCCTTTCTAGCTACAAGACTAATTAAAATTACTCAATACTCGATAACTTTAGGGCCACAGAAATTTCAAAATCATGCTAATTTGATTACTTCATCCCTAAAACTAATACAATGCGTGGCGAAAAAACAAATTGATTTACGGAGGTTCATTCATTAACTTATGGGTCCAACAAAAATAAGGAGCTAAAAACAGTGTTATTTATACATTGTTGCAACTCAGTGAACAGAAGTTGCAATTTGCAACTATCACTTTCTATTCTAGAATTGCATCATAAACCAAAGTTCATCATAAACAAAGTTCTTATCAGATTGGAACTTTAAGTGAATAGGATACACTGTACATAACCGAGCAATAAAACAATGGCATTTACACTGATGAGATGCCTGTTTACAAAATTCTCACCTTTGCAGACTAAATTCAGAACTGTAGTGGCACGCAATCTACCATTTCTTTGGGGTTGCAGCTAAAAGAAAAGAAGTCTGCACGGTATTATAAGTTGCCTAAGATTGACACTAAAGAAAAGAAGTCGTCTAACCAGCTAAAAGAAAACACCATTCAGTAATACAGATAGTTTCTAAAAGAAGCAAAGGCTAATAAATGGCATGCCAATTAAACAATAATGAATACATGTATCATGTATGAAATGATACAAAAGTGTGTGGAGAAAAAAAAACCTGTTTTTCTACCAGTTCTTCAGCAGTAGCATCACCCATGTCCTCATCATCTCCATATATTTCTACTTCTTCAGGATCTTCATATTCAGGATCTACACGCTCCATTTTCTCATCATCTTCAGGTTCATTATGGGCACCTGCTAAAAGATCTGTGCCCAGCTTTTCCTCGCCCTCTTTTATCAGTTCGTCATGGGCAGCTTCTGAGTGATCTGTGCTCATCTTTTCCTCACACTCTTTTATCAGTTCATCATGGGCGGCTATTGAATGAACTGTACTCATCTTCCTCTCTTTGGCACTTACGTCGATTCCTCTTCATAACATAACGCCTGTGCAGCTCCTGTGTACACAAAACCAAGCCAATGTGAAACCGAAAACAGATAAATGCGCCAAAACCTATTGGGCATCACATTTATTTTTTTACGAAGCAACCAAAAAAGGTTATTTCCTTCACAATGCTCCACTAAAACCAGGCAAAAACAAAAATGGTTGGGGATAGGAAAATTCAAACAACAACGCTAGACTATACCGGAGAATACAAGCATGGTACCATAGCTGCTAAGCAAACCACGTAATCTCGAGTTGCAACCTTCATGCCAGAAACATTTCATTGTCTGGATTGATTATCAGCCGCCCAATCAATTCAAAGAAGAAAGACAATGCCACACCTTTATTGAAGATGCAAGCATGCCCATTATGGCATGAACTGCACGTTTCTCTGTCTTGGCAAAAACAGAGAGAAAAAATAAGCACCAATATAAAAAGTGAAGAGAAAAAAACTTGTGGCAAATCTCATGTCATTTTAATAAATGAAAACCAAGAGAAATGAAAATTGATTGCTTGAATATGAAATTCCGTAAAACTAAGGATGTGAGATGTCAAAAAGGCTTTGGAGCCCAGACTTATGTCTTATCCAAAACTATCACAACAGTTTAGACCAATTATTACAATTAATGGAATTTATACTCTGCATCTTTCCATCTCTAATATTACATTAGTTAACAGATATTTGAATGAACAACTCAGATGTTACAAAAATTATACAGATATAAGATTTATATAAGTTGAATCTTCGGTCAGAAGATGCAGCATTCTAATCCAGTAATGTGATAATTGTGCACAATAGATAGGTTATAGAAGCAAAAAAAACTGCTAAAATTTGGTAAAACAAAAACACAACATTTAGGCAGAGTAAATGTAACATGATAGTATGACACTCAAATTAATGTTAAATTTCAAGTGTCCTGATCTTAGCTTTGCATTTTTAAGCCAGAGGAATACTAGCTGTTCATATCCCATGAACAAGCATTTTTGAGAGAGAGAGAATACTCTATAGTTTCCTTGGAAATACCATATTGACAAAAAAGGATATAATACAATTCCCTAATAGCTAGAATTTCAAGACGAGCGGAACAAATACAATCTATGGGACGACATTCGCAGTCAATATTCCTTGAAAAGCATACCTGATCTTCAAGAATAATTCCAGCAAAACCAACATTAATAAATCCTTTCACTGTCCTCTTGACATTCATACAGTTTCCATAACCATTATCAGCATCACCAATCACAAGCATCGACCTTTGCCCGGTGATTAGGCGCCCTTGATCTATCATTTCCCCATAGGAGATGAGACCAACATCCGGCAATCCAAGTCGTGCGGCGAGATATTGAGAAACACGAGAATACAAAATCTTGTTAAAGTTTGAACACTCCTAGACCTCCTTTTACGCAGCTACGAGCAAGCTCAAGAAGCAAAAATATTGTCTCGTTCCATTTTTAGGCATCGACTACAAATGCAAAGTGAGACTTTTGGTGATTTGGTAAGTACAATGCCACTTGATCAAAGTGACCACAGCGAAGCCTGCATAATATAAATCAAAGACAAGAGGAAATTCTCACGTCAATCAAAGGTTTCATCTGTGTGGCGTCTAAAGCGTATCTAGCACCCAGTACGATATGAGCGTCTTTGAATAACTAAGCAGGCGCGTGTTCTATCAGGAAGCTAGGGAAGGATCACAAAGCTACACAAACAAGGTTACACAACAAGCATCCTTTGCTACACTGATGGATTGGAAGGATGGTGAGGGAGCCCCGAAAGTGGCAGAAGAGCGAGCACGTACCGCTCGTGAAGCAAACCCTGAACCCGGCGCGCTCGACGAGGCGGCCTCCGCTGGTTCCTCGCGGAGCACTCGTCCGCATGTAGGTCGCCCCAGTTCCAAAGGTAGCAGCCTCCCGGTAGAGCATGGACGCCTCGGCGGCGTCTCACGATGTCACAGTGATGTCCCCGCCTCATCCTCCGACTCCCAGATGCAGATCAGTGGCACGGCCGCCTTCCCCAATCCCTCCACGGAGGATCTCTTCCACACCGCACCCCTACCCCGTGTCAACGGCGGGAAGAAGGTGCCGCTTATGGTCGGCGAGTCCACACAGACTCCACGCCCAGACAGCGTCGGCTCGTCCGGGCCACGTGAACACCCCCGTTCCCCTGGGCACGCCGTTCTCCCAAACCCCTTCGTAGCGGATCCCGTTGGCCCAGATCAGCACGCCACGGCCGGAGATCACCCCGGCGCGCCACTCCCCGACGTACTGGTTGCCGTAGGCCCAGACGTATCGGTCGTGGCCGTCCTGAAGGTTGCGGCGCCACTGCCCTCGGCCGCGATCCGGCACCGATGCACACAAGGCGGATCGGATCACTTACCGATCGGTGGTCATCGTCGGCGGCGGCGGCTGCGAGGAGGAGGGATCGGGGCGCGCGTCGCCGCTCCTCTTCGATCTCCGGCGCTGCTAAGATCTCGATGTGGGCATGGGAGAGGAGGGAGGCGGGGGAAGTTGCTTGGGCTTGGACGCTTCGTCTCCTCCTCCTTTCCTTTTTATCGAGCTCTCGCTCCCTCCGCTCGCCCGGCGCTGTGATGGGTGGTTGTTTTGTACGCTCCGCTTTTCTGGGGGTTGTCGTTTTTAATCCGTTTCCGGTGGTCGGTGGTCTGTGATCGCGCATGATGGGATTGATGGGATGAACTAGGTGATTTGGTCCATTAGATTTGATGAAGTGATGTGATAAAACATCTTAGCCCTTGATTATGAGGAAGGGGGATTTCTGGGTGCACGTGTTAGGGTGAACAAAGAAAAGGTATTCTCTGTGGGGGCAAATAGTGTGTGCATGTAGAAAAGAATTAACTGGTAAATTATAAAAGGGTAAAGATAAAGATAAAGAAAAGATTAATATGGAACCAACGGGAAATATTGATTAGAGATTTAATAATGTTTTGGGATTACTTTGTGATCATAGTTATATTCTGACCAAAGTTGATTATAACTATGTATCATACCTGTTTAATTAAAACAGGGATTATGTTATAACCATGATCATATTCTGACCAACGTTGTATATAACCATGTGTTACCCATAAGTTTATTTAGTTCTTTTTCCTGTCATTAGCATGTTATTAATCAGACCAACGTAGGGTTAATTTCATGCAAGACATTTATTTTCTCCAATGTTTACTGATTATATTTTATTTACTTGATTCAGCCATGGACAACACTAATTTTGCCGCTTACTTGAACGGCATTGAGCAGCTGACAGGGACGAACTTTCCTTCTTGGAAGGAAAGAGTTCAGATTGCCCTTGGTATTATAGATTTGGATTATGCATTACGTGAGAAAATAATGTCGAAAGTCGCGCCGTGGCAGTGCGACGGACCACCAATCGCTACCACGGCACGGGATCTGCCGCCAATCGTGCCATGGCAGAATGATAGAGCCCAATCGCGCTGCCGTGGCGCGGCAGACCGTAGCGGCGAAACAACGCGGCGGCAGCGAGAAAAGGACGATTTTGTTAAATAATTATTTTTTATTCATGAATTACAAAAATATACCACCATTTTTTTTTGCAAAAATGGACAATACGCTAATCGCGCTGCCATACCGTGAAAGTCGGTAATCGCGTTGCCGTACCGCGACAACAGTTTTTGTCGTGTTTTCGTGCCGCGACAGTCTTCAACGTGCTGTGGCAGCAGAGAGAGAAAGAGAGAAAGTGAGGGGGAGCCGAGAAAAAAATAAATAAATTACAATTGATTTTTTTTGCACAAATAGCCGTCTGTCGCTGTAGGGTCGAGGATGCGCCTAGAGGGGGGTGAATAGGCGTTTATAAAAATTCTCTACTCGAGGATTACACTCTAATTACCCCTATGTCAAAACCTAAATCAATTGCAGAAGCGTAAATTAAGGTTTTGACAATTAAAGCCTAAATCAACTTTGCTCACTAGTGCACTAATTAAATTATGTCTCTAACACAAGAATTGTTATATTGATCAAACAAGAAATATTAAGCAATTTTAATCACACTCAAGCAATTAATAAATATGCAATAATGTAAATGCTTGAAAGTAATGAGACAAGAGACACACCAACATTTTACCGTGGTGTTCGAAGACTTGTAGATCTCCCCTAGGCCCTAGTCCATGTTGAGGAAGTCCAACTCACTTTGAACCGGCCTACTCACTTGAGCCCTCCGCCTCAAATCCACTCATAGTTTTTTACTCTTTCGAGTAAACTCAACTAGAACCTTAACAAACTTCGCCGGGGCATCTCATAAATTTTGAGAGCTCCCGCGCATGACGCTCCTACGCTATCTAGTTGGCGGCAACCACCAAAAGCAACAAGTTAAGCATTCCGCTCAAACTTCAGCTAGCACAACACATGTGCTTCCGGTGACCACCTAAGTGCAACACATACACTATGCTCATCTCAATAACACTCTAGGTGCAACACATGCAACTTAGCCTCACTGTTGAGCTCAAAACCAAATTAGGGAGAGGCAACACATGCAAACCCTCCCACAAACATTCACACAAGAGCCAAGAGTCTAAACCATAAGTGCATCATCCAACCAACACTCCCCATGGGGTCTATTCATAGCCTACAAGCAAAAACTAGCCGTTGCTGGCATTTGCTAGCCTTTGGAGGTGTCAGAAATGGTTATTGTATAAGATGGCTTTATTGCTTACTCTAGATGATAGATGAGAATAGAGTAAGTAGTGGCTTTGTTATTGTACTTACTCTTAGAATAGTGTGATATCAGCTATGTATAAGCTTTGCATTAGGCTTTTTGTTGACTTAGAGGGAGAAAGGAGAAAATGTAGTTGTCTCTTTGTAAAGAGTTGACACAAGCCCGGTATATAGACAATATAAAACATCATTGAGAGGTGCTTCTATGTTCTCCGTCCTAATACAAGTTGCACAAATCTTAAAGCAAACGAAGAGGTAAGTAATCCTCATCTACCCTTCATTCATGCTTTAATATTTGTGCAACTTTAAAAAGGAAGAGCATAAATTAGCACTTCTCAACATCATTATATGAGTTATTATCAAGAACAAACAGTTTTTTCCGTGTTATAATTAAAATATTGTAGAAGTTATATTTAGTTTTATCTTTAAATGATATAGAAAAATATATAGACAATAATCATATCTACTACTTTACATGCTCAAAGCTCACCGTTTATTTCAGGTTTAGATAAGGAATAGACGGATATGGACTCTACATGAGATGGTGCATACATGATATAATTAAGGTTGCTAGGTGCTGTTGAGGAACGGGTAGGCTACACTAGCATAATTTTAAAATTTCTACTGCGATCACCCAAGACATCATGCGAGTAAGTGATCATAGATCAATTACCACTAGACGCGCAGTTGCGAAATCCTTTGCACGTCGATGTAGTGGATCGTTCCCGCCGCAGTCGTGGATCGTCCTTGCCTCGCCGTGGATCGTCCTCGTCTCGTTCGACTGCGGATCGTCCTCGCACGCCGCAGTCGCAGCAGCGTCACCACAGCAGTCCACACGTCCGGGGATGGGACGCCGTGCGTCGGTGTGCAAGCACCGGGTCGCTCGGCAGGGGCAACGAGAAGAGGTGGCTAGGGTTTCTGGCGATACACCTCTAAAACGCACGGAAGAGTGTGCTGCGCCCAGCCTCCTCCCCTCCTTATATAGCCACGAGGTGAAACCCTAGGCAGTCAGGGCCCATCTACGCGCTAAGCCCACGAGGTCCATTAATTACGGATCCAATCCGAATTAATGCGTCCCAGCCCGTTAAGTGTGTGACCCTGTAGGTTCATGCGCATTTGGACATGGATTCGGAAACCCTTTTCTAATCCAATAGTCGGTAGCGGCTCCTTGCAGAGCATGCCAACTCCCAAACGCATATGAGTAAAGTACTAATGTAATAATCCCTTTGCCAAACTATATGAAGATCGAACTCAAGGCGAGAAGCATGTCATCCTTTGACAGTTCAATCCATCTCTCGTATCCGTGATATATTAATAAGTAGTGATTGACTCCTCAATCACGGCATGGCCATGCACTTCCTTAATAATATCACACGAGTGGCCTAAACATATATCTCCGTTACACCGGAGTTGCAAATCCCATCTTGATCACTCACTTCCCTCTGCATGTTTCATAGTGAACATGAAAGCTACCTTTATAACTATTCGGTTAGGAAATAGTGTTTGGTAACCCCAAGGTAAACTATTACATATGTAGGGAATATGACAATCTCAGGTCTAAGGATCATACATCTACTATGTATGAGATACACTGATGACATATAAGAATGCAACATTCTCGCAGTGTCCCATTGCGGGTCCATCTAACACATGTTCTCCAACATGCGTTCACAGTGTATTGATGATATCTCCATATCCCATGATCTATGAAACATGATCATCGATCAGTACATGTGCTGATCCATTCATCGTTGTCCACTACGATGATATCCGATCAGAGATACTTACAGAATTATATCAATGAGTAGAGAGTTTCATAAGCAAGTCACATACTTACTGATCAATATAATGATATACATTCATTTGACCAATAATCATATTATTCATAAACATAGTCATGTTACAACCATCTATATGACTGCCTCAAGGGCATAACACTAACAGGTGCATCATCATCCATCTCATCCGGGTCGAGCCAATGGGTGTGGGCATGAGATAATTAAGCTTGCCTGGTGCATTCCTGACCACGACCACCCAACCCAATCCAATCCAAGGCTAGCAGCTTCGATGCATCGATCCCGGCCATTAGAATATATTAAGCTTGCCAGATGCTTCGATGCATCGATCTCCAGGAAGATACAATAAATTAAGATTAAGTGGTAGGAATCAACGAGCATGTTGCAATAAATAAAAAAAACTATTTCTTCTTCCCCATACCGTAAAGAATGGGTCGGCTCATGGCCGAGTGGCTCGTGGCCGGGCGGTACCCGCACCCGTTTACGGTATGCGGCAATTGGCTGATAAAGCTCAATTGACCCTCATGGGGCTTACCAAGAATGGGTTGGCTCATGGCCGAGTGGCTCGTGGCTGGGCGGTACCCGCACCCGTTTACGGTATACGGCAATTGGCTTATAAAGCCCAATCGACCCTCATGGGGCATACCTTGGTCATTCAGAGTAATGCCCGTGCCCGTTTACGGCGCACAGCTTAAGACTCTCATGGAGCGCATTCTCAAGACCGTGTTGGTAAAATCCTCCCGCGATTTTCTGGGTTTTTAGGGTTTAGGGTTTTTCTGGCATTTAGGGTTTAGGGTTTTTCTGGCCAGTGAATTAGTGAGAACTGCAGCATTGAAGTCTAAAAGCAGATGCAGCAATATGAGCCTAACAAACAAAGTAGTTTCCATGTACTTTCATTTCCTATTTAATATTTTGCATCTACATCCTTCGGGTCCTGGAGCCAGTGTCAACAAATACTTCGTTACTTATTTTAAAGCTCACGTAAGATAAACACAAGTTTGTCGGTATATCCCATAGATTTCACTGAACACCACAGGACAGTAGCATTGAAGGAGAATATTACATTGGTTCAGGTATAAGGAAACGTTATGTGGTAAATCAGTCTGATTATTCAAGCATTAGGAAATGAAGACAGATAACAAAACCAGAGGCCCACCTCTACATTTACCTTAATGCTTGGAACATTCCTAGTAGAAGGCATTATTGGGGTCCTGTCATCGTGTCTGACTGAAACACCTCTAGGAACGGTCACCGGTTGTGGAGAGGTTGACGTATCAGGCAAGAAATGCTTCAACTCAAGCAAATCGGGATGGTCGTGGAACAGCGTCGCGACCTAGAAAAGAGACGTGGTCACACAGAATTTTGCACTGCTATATACAATGAACCAGGTTTCTAGAAAAGGCAAGGTACCTCCTCGTAAACATCTTGGATGGCCTTGTTATGCATGCGATACATGTTGAGGATTCCAAAGAATGACTTGTAGACTTGGTCCTCCTGCTGGAATCGACTCTGCAGCGCGGGAAACCGCAACAACAATTAAAGCATTTATGCATGTGTGAGCTATGAAAGGAGGAGATGGCGAAACCTTAATCTTGCTGACGAAATTGATTGCCTCCATGAAATCGACGGGCTTCTTATCGAGGTCGTGGAGCTTGATCGCATATCCCTTTGCCAAGAAAGCATTGAAGCCAAGGATGAGGTCAGGGAAGACATTAAACAAGGTCTTCACAGGGATAATCACACCGGCGGTGTCGATCCTGCAACCAATCCCGGAAAGGAAAAAAAATGAAAGACAAGATAAATAAAGGAGTTCCAACGGTCCATGGCAAGTGATGAGAAGAATCCAAGGCAAGGAAGGGAAGTGAAGCGACGGACCTCCCGCTCTTGAAATCACGCATGACCTCGAGAAACTCGTCGTACTTGTCCTAGAACTTGTCCTTGACGGCCTTGAGGTAGACGAGGGCGTCGTTGGTGGTAAGCTTCTGGGCAGGCGGTGGTGGTGGCGCGGAGGGCAGCGAGGGTGGTGGGGGAGCGGACACCGGCACCGGCGGAGACATGTGCATTGAGGAGGAGAATGGAAGAGCATTAGGGTTAGATCACAGGCATTTTGTTTGATTAAAAAAAAGAAATGGAAGCGCGATTGGAAGGTACTCACGGATTGGATCGTACGAGGTTGGGACGCTTGAGCTGAGAACCCATGAGATTGGGATTGGGCTTCATGGTGGCACGCCCATCCACCAACGACTACTCCGCCGCTGCCGCCGCCGGATCTGCCCCTGAGGCCGCAAACCCTAGCAACTAGCGATTTGGTCGGCGCTTCAGACGCGCGAGCTTTGTGTGAGAGAGAGAGCGCGAGCGAGCTGTTTGTTGTGGGCTCGATTAAAAAGGCCGGTGCCTGGCCAGGCTGGGACGTGCCGCGCTAATGGTGCGTTCGGGGCCGAGGGGCGGGCGAGCGGTGCTGCTCCCCCTATAATGTTGGATGACAGGCGTTCTCCCTCCGCTTGCGCCAAGCTGTGTGGCCAGAGAGGTTTCGCCCTGCGTCCATCAAGAAGTACGACGGCACCACCAACCCGGAGGAGTTTCTGCAGATCTACATCACGGTGGTGCGCGCCGTGGGAGGGTCCGAGAAGATCAAGGCCAACTACCTCCCGACGTCGCTGACGGGCTCCGCCCGCTCCTGGTTGCTGAACCTCCCTCGAGGGTCCGTGCACTCGTGGGAGGAATTGTGCGACATCTTCGTCGCCAACTTTTAGGGCTCCTACGCTCAGCCAGGCATGGAGGATGACCTTCACGCCCTGGAACAGACGAAGGGGGAGTCCCTGAGGGAGTTTATTCGGCGGTTTAGCCACTGCCGGAACACGATCCCCCGAATCTCCGAGCAGTCGGTGATTATCGCCTTTCGAAGGGGGGTCAGAGACCAAAAGATGCGGGAGAAGATGGCCACCCGCACCATTTCTACTACCTCCGAGCTGTTCTCCCTGGCCCATAAGTGTACCAGGGCAGTGGAGGCCCAAGAGCGCCCGACGGGACCATTCGGCCACAGCGAGGCAGGAACCTCAAAGGCTTCCGACCACAAGAAGAAGAAGAAGCGCAAGGAGGTCAGCGCCGGAGAGGTTCTTGCCGCTAAACCGGAGGACAAGCCCCAGAAGCATGACCGCCGAGGCAGGAGAGGTGATCGCCGGGCCCCGCGAGGTGATCGCGGGGATCGCCAGTCCCCTCGCCAAGAAGACGATGGGGGCAGACCTTACTGCCCCATCCACAGGACCAATGGACATGACTTGGCGGATTGTCAGGTCGTGTCCAATCTGGTGGAGCAGCGGCTTAAGAAGCGCCGTGAAGACGACCGCGATGACGCGGGTGAGGACCCCGCTCCGCTGGCCTTCCAGCAAGCGGAGCACACAGTGGCGTTCATCCACGGGGGCTCCGCCACCTACTCGTCAAACTCGCAGTACAAGCGAGAGGTGAGAGAGGTGTGCGCCACCGTACCAACTACCGAGGCAAACAGGCTACTGAAATGGTCGGAGGAGCCGATCACCTTCAGTCAGGCCGATCACCCGGAGAGCACCTCAGGCCCGGGCCATCTCCCGATCGTGGTTTCTCCCACGGTCCGGAATGCGAGACTCGGGCGGGTGCTTGTTGATGGAGGGAGCTCCATCAACCTCATGTCCGTAGGGGCGTTCAAGGCGCTCCAGATCCCTTACAAGGAGCTACGCCCAGCCCCTCTGTTCTACGGAGTCGCCCCGGGAGTGGGCTTGACACCTTTGGGTCAGGTCCGACTGCATGTCACGTTCGGGAGTGTGGAGAACTTTCGGACCGAAAAGATCAACTTCGAGATCGCGGACTTCGACCTCCCCTACAACGCATTGCTTGGCCGGCCAGCCCTGGTCAAGTTCATGGCGGCCACGCATTACGCCTACATGATGATGAAGATCCCCGGGCCCGGGGGCCCGATTACCGTGAAGGTGGATCGGCTGGAAGCCCTGCGCCTCAGTAAGCAGGTGCAGGACCTGGCCGGCACCACCTGCACGGCTCGAGACAAGGATGACTACCCGGAGCTCCCCCCGGTCAAGGCCCGCGCCTCGCCTGGTTCCTCGGGCGAGGTGAAGGCGGTCCCCATGGGCGAGGACGGCTCTGGGAAGGCCGTGAAGATTGGTGCCAACCTCAACACCAACTAGGAAGACGCGCTCGTCACCTTCCTCCGGTCTAACCTGGATGTGTTCGCTTGGGAACCATCAGAAATGACCGGGGTCCCTAGGGAGGTGATCGAGCACCGATTGGCGACGCTCCCTGGAGTGCACCCAGTCCGGCAGAAGATCCGGAGGCAGACACCATAGCGGCAAGATGCCATTCGGGTTGAGGTAGAAAAGCTGCTGCAGGCGAAGGTTGTGCGGGAGGCCGCCTATCCTGAGTGGCTGGCCAACCCTGTACTCGTCAAGAAGTCGAACGGAACGTGGCGGATGTGCGTTGACTTCACCGACCTCAACAAAGCCTGCCCCAAGGATCCGTATCTGAAGGATCATTGTTTTTGATCCAATTGTTTTTAATGATGAGTATTTGAAAAGAGTTGAAATTGATTTGATTATTTGATAAGATTTGAAAGTGGTTTGATTATTTAGTGGTTGTATGGATTAATGTGAGTCAAGTCGCGGACTTGGGCTCGGAAATTGTTTGTGTGTTTTTGTTCATGTGCAGGTGTTGCTTGAGGTCGAACGTGGTCGGTGACAGGACCGAGACTAGGTTCAAGGGAGGAACTGAGGTCGTGAGGGTCGAGGGTGTCATGCGAGATGTTCAGACTAGAGAACGGTGCACGTGAGATCGAGATCGTTGCAGCGTAGTGGCAGGAGGCCGTACGCGTGTATACGAATTTTTGATACTTGCATTGTGTGTGAATATGCATGCATGCATTGAGTGTGTGTGTGCATGCAAGTGTATGTGTGTGTGCATACGAGCATGTGTGTGTGTGAATGCATTTAATGCATGTGTGTGTGCATGCATGGAGTGTGTGTGTTTGCATGCATGTGCATTTAATGTGTTATGTGTGTGTGCGTGAGTGCATCATTGTGTTGCATGCATATGTGTGTGTGCTGTGTGTGAGTATGCATGCGTGTGCATTAAATGTGTGTGTGTGTGAGTGTTGTATCGTGTGGGTGCATGCTGCATGTGTCGTGTGTATGCAGGTCTACGGGAGTCGGCCAAGGACACGGCAGAGCCAGCCGATTTGCAGGTTGTCCGAGAGATGTCCGGATCAAGTTTGTCCGATGCCTTGTCCGAGAGGTTTTAATTTGGATGGTTCTTTGTCCGGTTTTTACATGGATACTGATTGTTTGATTCGAATACAAGATGGAATCGGTGGCTGTGGAGTCCTTTAAATAGAGGTTGTAAGGGCTTAGAAATTCAAGCAATCAATCAAGCAAACAATTGTTCAATCAAGCACAAGGTGCAAAGAAGAGCTTGTATGCTCTATTAGTTTGTTTAGGGTTTTCTAATCATTGAAGATTAGAAGATTTTTGGTGTCATCTTGTTGAAGATGGTTTTGGAATAAAAAGATAAGTTTCTGCAATATTCTCTTATTTTTTTCGCTCTGATTCTTGATTAAAAGGTTTGTTCGATTTTTGATAGAACTAGTTTTGATTTTTGTTCGACTTGTCTCGCTAATTAATCTAAGGTTTTTATATTCTTCCGCTATTTAGGGGTCTTTAATTTTCCGAAAGAAATAGTTGAATTTTATTCGGCATCTATTCACCCCCCCTCTAGTTGCCTACTCGGTCCTACAAGTGGTATTAGAGCCAGGTTCTACTAATCCATCTTAACAGGTGATTAGTAAACGGTAAGTTATGGCAACAGAGAAATACTCGAACAAACCGCCGATCTTCGATGGCACAGACTTCCCCATTTGGCGGATCAGGATATTGCATATCTTCAAGCTCAAGGTAACGCGATTTGGCGCAAGGTAAAAATTTAAATGCGAGCTTCCTTCTAATGATGATATTGATAAAATCGAGTTTGAAAAAGATGTTGAAAACAATAATAGAGCTAGAAACATATTGCTTCAAGGACTTGCTAGAAAAGAATTCGATAGAGTCTGTCATTTACTCACCGCTCATGAAATTTGGAAATCTCTTCAAGATTATCATGAGGGCACTGACTCTGTAAAAGAAGCTAGGCAAGATCAATTTAAAAAGGACTATACTAGATTTGAAATGAACTCTGGAGAATCTCTAGATGATTGTTTTGCTCGCTTTAACAGAATCTTAAACAATCTTAGAGCTGTAGATGTAAAGTACAGCGACTCACGAAAATGCTAGACATTTCCTATCATCTCTTGATCTTAAAATCGGCAAATGAAAGTGATCGCTTTTAGGGAAGCTCACAAGATGAGTGAAATGACTTTGGATAAACTATATTCTAGTCTCAAGACTTTTGAGATAGACATTGTTTCAAGAACTTCCAATGATAACTCTATGGCTCTTAATGCTAATTCTTCATATGATAATGCTACTAGTTCTTCATCATCATATCCCATTACTGCTTTGAGTGCTCTTAGTGATGAACAGCTAGATCAAATACCAGAAGATACACTTGCTCTTCTTTCCAAGCGTGTCAATGCAGCTTACATGAGATCAAGGGAGAGAAGAGGAGCCTCCATCCACTGCTACAACTGCGGCAAGGCCGGGCACATCCGTGCTAACTGCTTCAAGAACAAAGATAGAGACGAGTAGGATCAAAGCAACTCCTCCAAATCCTTCCGGCCAAAAGAGAGCAAGGACAAAAATAAACAACGAACGAAAAAGATGCTCAACAAAGTCTTCGCTGCAATTGGTCGCTTAGACTTAAGCGACATTGATGACTCAACTGACGATGAGAAGGAAGCGAAGCAAACGAAGCTGAACGAGAAAGATTTCACCGGACTGTGCTTCATGGCGAAAGGGAACATTAGTGATTCTAGTGACAACGACAGCACCTCCAGCGACGGTGATGAGGTAATACCTTCGTATGATGAGCTTTGTGAAGTTTTAGTCATATTGAGAAAATCTTTAAGAAAATCTTCACTCAAAAATAAAAACTTAGAGAAAGATCTATCCATGCTGAAAACTGAAAACTTTGATCTTATAAATTCAAATTCTGAAAAGACATGTGATTCTTGCTTAGATCTCAAATTTGAAATTAAATCTCTGAAAGAGGAACATATGATTAAACTAGAACAAGTTTATGCCAAACAATTGAAAAATGAAAAACTTGTGAAAAATGTTAGTTGCTCTACTGATGGTTTACATGGTCAAACTTCTTGTTCTAAATGTCCCATACTAGAATTGAAGTTGCATGATGCAGATGCTAAGATTACTCAATTGTTTAATGATTTGCTTACACATGAAGTTCTTTCATGCTCAACTTGTCGCAAGCAAAAAGAAAAAGTAGATGTTTCCTGTAATAATTGTTTAACACTCTCTCGAAAAATTGATTACTTGGAAAAGTCTTTAGAACGTTTTACTAAAGGAAAGAAAAATCTAAATATGATTTTGGATCAATCAAAAGTCAGCACTCATCACAAAGGTTTAGGTTTTGATCCTTATGCTCATCACAAATCATATGCTCCTACTATTGTTAAAACTCTTGAAAGTGGAAAGTTTGAAATTATCAAAGAACCTGAGAAAACTATCTTCAAATCTGCTGGAATTTTATCTTCTACAATGATGAATGCAAATGTTGCTTCTGCTCCTAAAGTCAAACCATTTGTTAAGTACAATTGCACTCATTGTGGAAAAGATGGTCATTTGGTGAATTTTTGTTTTAGACTAGCCAAACAACAGAGAAAGGAAAATTCAAAGGCTAACTTTAGACAAACACGTATCATTTCTCAACATGTTCCGTTAGTGAAAGCAAACAAAATTCCTCGAAATTCATCTACTTTGCATTCACAAGCTTTTGTACGATCACCTCCTCGTCGAGTGATTCAGTGCTGGATACCTAAATCATATTTCTCTAACTCCAGCGCTGAATCCTCGGCATCTTATTCACAACATGTAGGTAGTACGAGAAGGGAAGGAGAACATCACGGGTTGTTGATTCAGGATCTGCCAACACATGACAGGCAACCCAAGTTGGTTCTCCTCCTAACAAAAACATCTGGGAGCAAACGATCACTTTTAGAGATGCTACTCTTTGGACGCGTCATTGCAAAAGGTACAGTGAAGGTGAATGATCACTTTACTTTAAAGAATGTCTCTTTGGTGTCTAAACCGAAATTCAACCTTCCATGTCTCAGTATCTCAATTGTTGGATGAAAACTTTGAAGTGAGTTTTAAACCAAATGCATGTAGAGTACTCGATGCTTGAAACTTGACTCTTGAGATATCTAGACTTGGAAAAATTTTCATAGCAAATTTTAGCAATGCTTCAAGTTCACATTGTTTTGTTGCTTGAATCTAGAAATCTCAATTTTTGGCATCGTCGGTTAGGTCACATGGGCTTTGATCTGTTATCTAGATTGAGTGGTCTAGACTTAATTCGTGGCTTGCCAAAATTAAAATCTTGCAAAGACATTGTTTGTGCTTCCTGTCGACATGGTAAGATGGTTGGAGCCCCTCATGCTCCTGTCTCTACTGTAATGACCACTGGCCCCGGTCAACTTCTTCACATGGATCTGATGGGACCATCTCGAGTTCAATCGGCCGGAGGTAAGTGGTACTTTCTAGTAATAGTTGATGATTATTCGAGATACTCTTGGGTGCATTTTCTGTCTTCAAAAGATGAGATTTTTGTACTCTTTCATGTCTTCATTAAGAGATTGATAAATGAATTGCCTAACTCATTGAAAGCCATAAGAACAGATAATGGTACAGAATTCAAAAATGCCTTGTTTAAATCTTTTTGTGAAACTAATGGGATTGAACATCAATTTTCTTCGCCTTATTCTCCCTCACAGAATGGTGTTGTAGAAAGGAAAAATAAAACTTTGATTCAAATGGCTAGAACTATGCTAGATGAATACAACACTTCAAGAAAATTTTGAAATTTGAGGCAATTTCTTACGCTTGCTATATATCAAATAGGATCTATCTCAGAGCTTTACTTGGTAAAACATCTTATGAATCGAGATTTGATCGTAAACCATCTGTTTCTCACTTACGAGTGTTTGGTTGCAAATGCTTTATTCTTAAACATGGAAATCTTGATAAATTCGAAGCTCGTAGTACAGATGGCATCTTCCTTGGTTATTCGTTGCACTCTCGTGGATATCGTGTACTTGATTTATCAACTAACAAAATGTTGGAGACATGCGATGTTACTTTTGATGAGGCTAGCCACAGGCTAGACCCGACATTTCAGGTTCACGAGAAGATTTAGAGCCAATCTTTTGGATAAAAATTCGAAGAAAATGATGAAGATAATGATGATGATGAGCTCATACCTCTGAGCGGGAAGATGTTCTGAACCAATTGATGTGACTACTACTTGATTCTCCTACACCTCCCACGGCAGTGAAACAAGCTGGACCTCCCCTTGCATTACGAAAAACCATCCTCCTGAACAAATTTTTGGAAGTCTTCATGAAAGGGTGACACGTTCTAATTTATCTCAAACTCTTTTATGCATGCATTCTGCTTTTGTTGCAAATTTTGAACCGAAGAATATTACACATGCTTTAACTGATAGTTCTTGGGTTGATGCGATGCATGAGGAGTTAGAGAATTTTGAACGAAATAAAGTTTGGTCTTTAGTGGAACCTCCTAAAAGTCAAAACATTATTGGAACAAAATGGGTTTTTAAGAACAAGCTGAATGAAGATGGAATAATTGTTAGAAACAAAGCTAGACTTGTAGCTCAAGGTTACTCCCAACTTGAAGGAATTGATTTTGATGAAACTTTTGCTCCTGTTGCTCGTTTAGAAGCTATTCGCATTCTTTTAGCGTTTGCAGCTTCAAAAGGTTTTAAGTTATTTCAAATGGATGTGAAAAGTGCTTTTCTAAACGGTTTTATAGAAGAAGAAGTTTTGTGAAACAACCTCCTGGCTTTGAAAATGAAAAATTTCCTAATCATGTATATCGTTTGTCAAAAAGCTCTTTATGGATTAAAACAAGCCCCTCGTGCTTGGTATGATAGATTAAAAGGCTTCTTGCTTCAACATAATTTTGAGATGGGAAAAGTTGATAAAACTCTATTTACTCAAAATTCAAATGATCAATTTCTTGTGGTGCAAATTTATGTGGATGATATTATCTTTGGAGGATCTTCCCACTCTCTTGTATTGCATTTTTCAGTGATGTCCAGGGAATTCGAGATGAGTATGATGGGAGAGTTGACATACTTCCTTGGATTTCAAATCAAGCAAGCGAAAGAAGGGATCTTCCTGCACCAATCCAAGTATACAAAGGAGCTACTAAAGAAATTCGACATGGGAGAAGGAAAGTCGATATCTACTCCAATGAGCACAACAACAATTTTGGACCACAGCGAGAATGGTGTCGAAATGGACCAAAAGGAATCTGAAGCATGATTGGATCACTTCGCATTTGATCGCTTCAAGGCCCGACATACATTTTGCGCTTTGTTTGTGCGCTCGATTTCAAGCCTCTCCTCGAGAATCACATCGACAAGCAATTAAAAGAATTTTCAGGTATCTTCGCTCCACTTCGAATTTGGCATTTGGTATTCTTGTTCCTCTTCGCTTACACTCCTAGGATATTCGATCTTGATTTTGCGGGATGTAGATTAGATAGAAAGAGTACTTACGGCACATGTCATTTTCTTGGCACTTCTCTTGTTTCTTGGTCTTCTAAGAAACAGTCCTCGATTGCTCAATCTCTGCTTTGAAATTTGAATACGTTGCTAGCTAGTTGTTGTTCACAAATTCTTTGGATCACTTCAACTCTTAAAGATTACGGCATTAACTTTAATAGTGTTCCACTTCTTTGTGATAATACTAGTGCAATTCACATCGCTAAAAATCCTGTTCAACATTCAAGGACTAAACACATTGATGTTCGATATCATTTTCTTAGAGATCATGTTGAAAAAGGAGCTATTGAACTAAAATTTGTTGATTCGGATGCTCAAATTGCTGATATTTTCACTAAGCCGCTTGATTCTTCTCGCTTTGCTTTCTTACGTGGCGAACTTGGGATCATTCATCCCCATGGGTTGATTTGAGGGGGAGTCTTGATTTTAACTCTTTCATTTGTGTTACTTGACTTTGGTTACTACAAGGAATTTTTTTTGACGTTACACTTAAAGAAAACTCCCCTGTTTTTATTGCATCATGTAGTACAAAGCTTTGTTGACTATTCTTGTGTATATAGTCAAATTAATGCTACATTGCTTCACTTCTCACTAAAAGACTAAAAGAATAAAATAATTCAATTTGAGATGCTTTTCGAGAATATTTTGGCTCTTGTTCATTATGGTATTGCATTTGTGAAATAGGCTTAAAAGTTTCTTGTCATCTGTTGAAAGGCTAGAGCTGATTAGAAACTATGTGTGAGCTTTTTGTTGGACTTCAAATGATCATTATGAGTCTCAAGCAAAATCAGTGTTTTAATATTAAAAGCAAAGTTGAAAAAGATGCAAGCAAAAGCTACTTGGCTAAACACAAGTTTAGTACAATGTGCAGCTTCCTTGCCAGGGATTTAAATTCTAAAGATGCAAGAAAAGGCTACTTGTCTAAACAAAAGTTCAGAACAATGTGAAGCCACTTGCCAATTTAAAACTGAGAAAGATACAAGAAAAAACTACCTACTCATACACAAGTATGGGCTAGTGTGCAGTTACTTGTCATCCCTGTTGATCACAAAGCAAAATTGTCAAACTTGCTAAAAGAGAAAAAGGAAATTCAAATTTTTGAAAAGGCTTGAGACAAACATTAGTGAATTTGAAAGTCTCTCTTTGCTCATGATAGATTTCTTTTTAGCTTTGGCAAAATCAGTTTATGACATTTTACTTGTTTGCTCTAATTTGCTTATGCAACAACTATTCTATGTGTTAGAGCCTCCATATTCTCACAATTTGCTTTCTCATTGGATAAATTGATACAAAATGTGAAAACTCTCGTAAAAACTCTCCAAATGCTTTACTTTGATTATATACCTTGAATATACTTCAAAGCTTGAGATACTGCATTCATTAAGGGGGAGTTTTGAGATCTTGATGACTATTTTGTCAAAAAGGGGGAGAGCAAAAGTCAAAAAGAAGAAAAATAAAAAGAGGAGAATTTCAAACTGTTTGAGAATTTGAATTTACTTGGTCTTAGAATCTTTTGGGTCTCAAACTCTCATTTTTTTCTATACTCTTGTCAAATCTTATTGTGTTTTGTCAAATTACTCATCAAGGGGGAGATTGAAGGATCATTGTTTTTGATCCAATTGTTTTTGATGATGAGTATTTGAAAAGAGTTGAAATTGATTTGATTATTTGATAATATTTGAAAGTGGTTTGATTATTTAGTGGTTGTATGGATTAATGTGAGTCAAGTCGCGGACTTGGGCTCGGAAATTGTTTGTGTGTTTTTGTTCATGTGCAGGTATTGCTTGAGATCGAACGTGGTCGGTGACAGGACCGAGACTAGGTTCAAGGGAGGAACTGAGGTCGTGAGGGTCGAGGGTGTCATGCGAGACGTTCGGACTAGAGAACGGTGCGCGTGAGATCGAGATCGTTGCAGCGTAGTGGCAGGAGGCCGTACGCGTGTATACGAATTTTTGATACTTGCATTGTGTGTGAATATGCATGCATGCATTGAGTGTGTGTGTGTGCATGCAAGTGTATGTGTGTGTGCATACGAGCATGTGTGTGTGTGAATGCATTTAATGCATGTGTGTGTGCATGCATGGAGTGTGTGTGTTTGCATGCATGTGCATTTAATGTGTTATGTGTGTGTGCGTGAGTGCATCATTGTGTTGCATGCATATGTGTGTGTGCTGTGTGTGAGTATGCATGCGTGTGCATTAAATGTGTGTGTGTGTGAGTGTTGTATCGTGTGGGTGCATGCTGCATGTGTCGTGTGTATGCAGGTCTACGGGAGTCGGCCAAGGACACGGTAGAGCCAGCCGATTTGCAGGTTGTCCGAGAGATGTCCGGAGCAAGCTGTCCGATGCCTTGTCCGAGAGGTTTTCGGCTGGATGGTTGCTGTCCGGTTTTTACATGGATACTGATTGTTTGATTCGAATACAAGATGGAAGCGGTGGCTGTGGAGTCCTTTAAATAGAGGTTGTAAGGGCTTAGAAATTCAAGCAATCAATCAAGCAAACAATTGTTCAATCAAGCACAAGGTGCAAAGAAGAGCTTGTATGCTCTATTAGTTTGTTTAGGGTTTTCTAATCATTGAAGATTAGAAGATTTTTGGTGTCATCTTGTTGAAGATGGTTTTGGAATAAAAAGATAAGTTTCTGCAATATTCTCTTATTTTTTTTCGCTCTGATTCTTGATTAAAAGGTTTGTTCGATTTTTGATAGAACTAGTTTTGATTTTTGTTCGACTTGTCTCGCTAATTAATCTAAGGTTTTTATATTCTTCCGCTATTTAGGGGTCTTTAATTTTCCAAAAGAAATAGTTGAATTTTATTCGGCATCTATTCACCCCCCTCTAGTTGCCTACTCGGTCCTACAGTATCCCCTGCCGCGGATAGACCTTGTAGTCGATTCCACCGTGGGGTGCGAGATCTTATGCTTCCTAGACGCCTACTCCGGCTACCACCAGATCAGCATGGCGCAGGAAGACGAAGAGAAGACCGCCTTCGTGACCCCCCTAGGCGTATACTGCTATGTCTGCATGCCTTTTGGGTTGAAGAATGCGGGCTCAACCTACCAGCGTGCCATGCATACTGTATTCCGATCGCAAATTGGGAGAAACCTCGAAGTGTATGTTGATGACCTGGTAGTGAAGACGAAAAAGTTTGCTGTGCTCGTTGAAGATTTAGAAGAGACTTTCTCCCACCTCCGGCAGTATTGTCTAAAGTTGAATCCTGAGAAATGTGTGTTTGGTGTGTCGTCCGGAAAGCTGCTCGGGTTCCTTGTTTCCCACCGCGGAATCGAGGTCAACCCGGAAAAAGTCACGGCCATTGAGTGCATGCAACCACCCACAAGGCTCAAGCAAGTTCAATGCCTGGCTGGTCGCCTGGCCTCTCTCGGCCGTTTTATCGCCAGGCTGGGAGAAAAGAGTCTCCCCTTCTTCAAACTGCTGAAGAAGACTGACTCCTTCGAGTGGACTGCAGAGGCGCAGCAAGCATTTGAAGAACTGAAGCAATACCTCTCCTCCCCTCCGGTCTTTGAGTCGCCCCAGGCCGAGGCGAGCCGCTGCTGTGCGTAGCGGCCAGCCAGTGATTGTGAGCGGCACTAGTGGCGGAGCGTGAAGAGGTCGGGCCGGGTTTACTACGTCGACAAGGTCTTGCACGACGGCCGAGATAAGATACCCGCAAGCTCGTAAGATGGTGTATCTTTGTCTTGGTGGCGCCCGTGAAGTCGCGGCATTATTTCCAAGGAAGAGAGATCACGGTGGTGTCCGCCTATCCCTTGCGCGAGATTCTCCACAACCGCGAAGCCGAAGGCCGCATCGCTAAGTGGTCTGTAGAGTTGGGGGAGTTCGGTCTTAAGTTTGCCCCCCGCACGGCGATCAAAAGTCACAGGCTGGCGGAGTTCGTTGTCGAGTGGACTCCTGCCGAGCCTGAAGCTGAAGAAATGCTCGCGCCCTCCCCCTGGATGCTCTACTTCGACGGCTCCTTCAGGTACGAGGGCGCGGGGGCTGGGGTCCTCCTGGTTTCCCCAACCGGGGACCCCCTCAAGTACGTGGTCGTTCTGGACTTCAAGGCCACCAACAACGTTGCTGAGTACGAAGGCTTGCTGGCGGGACTACGTGCCGCTACGGCCCTCGAAGTCCGGCGTCTGCAAGTTAAGGGCGACTCTTTGCTAGTCGTCAACCAGGCAGGAAAGGAGTTCTCCTGCTCTGACACCGTCATGGCCAAGTACTTGGCGGAGGTCAGAAAAATGGAGCGACATTTCGATGGGCTAGGATATACCCATATCCCCCGGCGTGACAACTACTTGGCGGACGAGCTCACTCAGCTCACCTCGACAAGATCTCCCGTTCCGGTCGGAGTCTTTGAAGAAAGGCTTCCGCGACCGTCCATCGCAGCCCCCATTTTCGGTGGGGACGATGGTGATGCTGCTCCAGCCCTTGCTCCAGAAGGGGAAGCGGTACCGGTGGAAACGCCCGGCCAGGCGGAGTACCCGGGCGGCCACCCCGTGGTCGCTACACTTGACCGGGAAGGCACATGGATGGACCCGATCCTGGCCTACCTGCGGGATCAAGTGTGCCCCGACGATGATGCGTTAGCAGAGAAGATAGCACGAAAGGCCAAGTGCTATACCCTGGTGGGCGGGGACCTCTACCGCCGGGGTAAAAACGGAATTCTTCTGAAGTGCATCACTCGGGAAGAGGGGAGCATTTTGCTCTCTGATATCCATGGAGGCGTGTGCGGGAGCCATGTTTCAAGTCGAACGATGGTCGGGAAAGCTTTCCGCCAAGGATTCTATTGGCCAACTGCCCTCCAGGATGCTTGCGAGCTGGTGAGGAAGTGCAAGGCTTGTCAGTCCACGCCAAGCAAATCCACCGACCAGCCCAAGCTCTGCAAACCATCCCGCTCTCGTGGCCCTTCGCGGTCTGGGGGCTGGATATCCTGGGCCCGTTCCCGCGGGCCACAGGGGGCTACACCCATCTGTTTGTCGCCATCGACAAGTTTACCAAGTGGGTGGAAGCCAAAGCGGTAAGGACGATCACCGCCGCCGCTGCGATCAAGTTCATACAAGGTATCTTCGCCTGCTTTGGGGTCGCCAACCGCATCATCACCGACAATGGCCCGCAGTTCGCCAGCGCCGCTTTCTTGGGATTCTGTGAAGAGATGGGCACCAAAGTTTGTTTTGCCTCGGTGGCTCACCCGAGAAGCAATGGCCAAGTCGAGCGGGCCAATGCGATGGTGTTGAAGGGCCTCAAAACCAGGACGTTTGATCGACTCCACAAGCGTGGAGCCCGATGGACTGAAGAACTGCCTGCAGTGTTGTGGTCACTTCGTACCACTCCCAGCCGGGCCACTGGAGAAACTCCCTTCTTCTTGGTCTACGGCGCAGAGGCAGTTCTACCGTCAGAATTGGCCTTAGGGTCACCACGTGTGGCAGCGTTCGCCGAGGAAGCTCAGGAAGATCAGCGTCGAGAGGATGTTAATCTCTTGGAAGAAGTAAGAGACCGCGCAGCCGTACGCGCCGCCCGGTACCAGCAGAGCCTCAGGCGGTACCACGCCACCCGGGTCAGCGAAAGGACATTGGCAGTGGGCGACCTGGTCCTGCGCAGAATCCAGACGCATGCCGGGTTGCATAAACTGTCTCCCCAGTGGGAGGGCCCCTTCAAGGTGGTCTCAGTCTCTCATCCCGGGGCGGTCAGGCTGGCCACTGAGGACGGAGAGGAGTTGGTGAACTCCCAGAACATAGAACTTTTGCGCAAGTTCTAATCCTGAAAAGGCTGTAAGTGCAGGGTTACGCCCCTCGACCAGCTACGTTGAAGCCTCCTTTTCGCAGGCTGGTCGTGGGCTGGCCGTGGGAAACCTCTCTTTTGTTCAATATCTAGTCTTTATTTAAAGCAGTTATCACTGTCTTTTCCTTTTTTGGTTTGCGCCCCGTTGGGCCGTGGCCGCGCGCTAGCCCTCAGTACATTAAGGCCCTCTGAGTTCTCGACGGTAAAAGTTGACTAACTGGGTGAGCATGGCGTGCAGGGATGGGTAATCGGGTGGTTGATTTGGCACGGTTCTCAACACGGTCATGACGCTCGGGGTGTCCCCGTGAGAACCGGCGACTCAAATACCATTACCGAAGACCTACTGCCCTGCCCCACTTCACCGAGTGTTCAGCCCTAAGAGGACGCGAGGTTAACCGATCTCACAGGGCCCTAATACCCTGAGACCGCGACTTTTCGGCACGAGGGATCCGGTCCCTGCATTCCAACTAACCCCTAACGTGCGCCGTGACCTTTTCCGTTCGCTTAGAAATATCGTGGTGGAAGCACGAACAGGCATCCAAGCGTAAGGCGTGCGAAAGGGAAGTACACACTTTTATAAATACAGATTCTAACTTGCAGGAGTCCGATACAAGGGACGGCAAAACAATGGCAAAAGAAAAAGGAAAGTCCCTCAGTCTTCATCCGCCGCAGCCTCCTGGTCCTCCGCCTGGGCGGCGTCCAGCTTGAGGGCCACATCCTCGGCCATCGCGTCCAGCGCCGGGTTGACCATCTCGAGCTGGTCGGCTACCCTCTCGGCGGCTGGCGACTGCGCCTCGGCGCGGGCGATCTCCTTCCACTGGATGGCGACCAGGGTCGGTTAGCGTCGGTGGCGCGGCGCAAGCACGTCACGGCCGCGTGGCTGCCGTGCGCCGCCCTTCTTGGCTAGACCGGGCGGCTAGGGCGCCAGGTAGAAAGGTGAGGGAGTCGGCGATCCGGCCCATGCAGAAGGCATAGTGCCGGGTCGTCTGCTCGACCGGGTTCGGCTGCTCCAACCCCAGAGGTGCCAGGCTGGCCACCATCCGATCGACGGTCGGGCGCAGCATGGAGGTGGCCTCGACCTCCGCGCGGAGCCGCTCGCCCTTCACCTCGTCACGCTCTCTGGTGATCGCCTCGACGCGGAGGGCTCCTTCCTCCCTCTCCCGCTGCAGTTCTTGCTCCAACCTTTCTGATCGGCCGCGACAGTCCTGCACCTCTGCCCGGAGGCGGGCGGTCTCTGCAACAGCCTCCCTCAGCTAGGCGGCCGCTCACGTTGGAGTGCAGCTCGCCAAGGGCGGCCAGCAGGGCATCTGCGTCTGCCGAGGGGATTGAGGCACCGGGGACCTCTGGAGTGATCGGCATGCCCATCCGGCCACCGGGCGGTAAGGTGTCCGCCCCGGCGGCGGACAGTGGGTGGACGCCAGGGCCGCCTTGGTGTTCGATTGCTGCTGCAGGCGCAACTGCGGCCGCAGCCGCGCCCTGGTCGACCCCTGCGGGAGCTCTCAAAGAAGATGCCCTGAAGAAAAAAGAAGGGGGGGTAGGTCTCTCAAACTGCGTAAACCTGATACGCTTGCTACGTGTTTTTTTTGTTTTTTGTGTACCCAGTAGAAAGCCTCCCGAACCGAGGTGTGCCCGGGATGAGGGTTATCCCCCCGCGCGGCGCAGGTCCCGGAGGAGCGACCCTCGCCAGCGGCGGCGGGGGAAGAACCGATGTCGGCGGTGGGGCGGAGTCGCCTCGCGCCGGCAGCGGCGTGAAGCGCCGGGCGGGCGGGGTGGGTCGCCTGCGCCGGCGGCGGAAGCCGAGCCGAGTCGGGCGGAGCTGGCGGAGCGACACTGGTCGAGGTCAAAGCAGTGGCCGCCGTTGAGCTACCCGCTCCGGTTGTGGTCGCCGCAGCCCCCGGTGCGATGCGGACCCGCCTGGGGCTGTCGCCAGGGGCGTCGTCGTCAGCAGGGCGCTTGCCCCTCCCCCCGCCTGCTGGAGGAGGGCCCTGGATGGTTAGCACCGTTTGGCGAGGCGTGGCCACCAGCCCCATGGCGTCCATGACGGGCATGGCACGGGTGGTCGCCACGCAGCGCCCCGGCTCCACCGGCAGAAGCGAGCGCCTTGCCGGAAAGGGCGGGACGGGGCCAAAGATGCCCAGCTACGCCTGCCACGCGTCAAGTTTGACGAGAGATAAGTTCCCCGCGGCTAGAAAAAAGAAGACAAAGGAATGAAGGCGCCGTCCGTTCGGTAGCAGTTGAAAGAAAGAAGAGGGAAACAAGGGGAGCAAAGTGAAGAGAGTAACCTACCTCCGGGAGCTGTCCGGGTCATGTCGTCAGGGCCCGTGTACTGCCAGGCGAGGCGAGCACGGCGGCGCAGGGGGCTAATTCTTCGGGAGATATAGTCCCGAATAACCATGGCCCCCGTCAGGCCCGCTGCTCGCAGCTGGTCCACGCGAGTAAGCATCACCTGGAGCTCAGGCGTCTCGTCGACGTGAGCTCCCCAGGAAGGGGTGCCAGCCGCTGGCCCAGCCGGCATCTCCAGGACCTCTAAGCCGCTGTCGTCTTCGACGTAGAGGCACCCATTGCGCCAGCCCTCCAGTTGGAACGGAGGTCCAGCGGAATGTAGCGGGAAACTGCGCCGTCGCGAAGGCGGAAGTGGCAGGAGCAGGTCATGGTGAAGAGATCCTTGGCCGCGCGCAAGGAGTAGAAGAAGCGGAAGAGGGGGAGGTTGGGAGCCACTCCCACGAACATCTCGCAGAAGTGGGCAAAGACAGCGAGGAGGACGATGGAGTTAGGAGGAAGATGAAGGTTGTGGATGGAGTAGAAGTTGAGAATGGCGAGATAGAATTCAGAGACGGGCGGAAGAAGGCCCGCCAATGTCGCCCATCCAAAGAAAACTATTTCAAGACGCAGGCGACGGTGTCAGTAGTCCGGCCAAGTGCGGATGGTGCCGCCAAACAGCATCGGGAACACCTCTCGGCATCGACCTCCTCGACGGTTGAAGGAGGAAGCAGAGGCGCTGGCGGCGCCATGAGAGCAAAGAAGCGATGTGCAAGTAGCGGAGGCAGAGAGGCGGTTCGCAAGGAGCAAGAGCGAGGAAGCAGTGTGCAGCAAGCCAAGGCTGGGAAAAGAACGAACCGCCTCCCCCCGGAGCTCCTACTTTTATGCACGCAAAAGGGCACCTCGGCGGGGAACCCGAGGAGGCGTGGCAGTTCAAACGGCGGGAGACTCGAGGGGGTGCGGCGGTTCGCTAGCGGGAAGCCCAAAAGAATTAGAAGAGGTCCGGGGCATGCCCCCCAGACCCGCGCCAGTTACGAGGTGGTGGCGGCCGCACGATCCTCCTCGATGCCCGGAAACGGCCGCTGATGGTCAGCTTTGTGATCGCCGGCGGCCAGGTGGCGACCAGGTCCTGCCTCTAGTGGTCGGCCGAGTGATCACCGGTGGCCAGGCCACACCTTTGGCGGTCAGCTGAGTGATCGCCAGCGGGAAGGTGGCGATCAGGCCACGCCTCTGGCGGTCAACTGAGTGATCGCCGCGGGAAGGTGGCGACCAGGCCACGCCTATGGCGGTCAGGCCATGCTGCTGGTGCCTAGTTCCCGAGGGTATTCAATGGCCCGTGCGGCCACTTGAGAGGTCAGAGACATTTAATGCGTGTCGTGCGCATTGAATGGGGGTAATTAAGGCCACAGTCCGGTGGCGTGTGTTCCCAATGCGCGCCATAATGGCGGATAACGTCACTACACAATTTCCCACCCCGGCAGAGCGGGCAGAGCCAGCAGGCGCGGGACCCAAGACGGGAGAGAAGACGGCTGCGCCAGGGCATTAAATGTGCTGCAAGAACAGTGACGGGTGCATTTAATGCGATGTGGTAGTGTAATGAGTGTAGCTTGCTGTGTAAGCCTCCCATGCACCCCCGCCAGCCCGAGTATAAAAGGGAGACAAGGTGCATGGGAGTAGGGGTTCGATCATTTTTCTCAGACTAGACTCCCCGCTTTGGGTGGGCTGGCCTGAGCTCCCTTGGGTTACTGTTCATCTTCTAGCTCTCTCCAAAGGCGTTGGGAATACCAGAAGACAGGAGTAGGGCTATTACTCTCCGGAGGGCCCGAACCTGGCAAAACACCTCGCGTCTCCTTGCATATTTCGCCCCTGATTCTCTCTTTCTCGAGCGATCTCCACGAAAGCCCCGGTTAGAACTTAGTATACCCCTCGCCGTAAGGGGTCTGTTGGCTCGTACGCTGACAAAAGCGAATTCAAAAATACTCAAGTTGAAGACTTTCTTGATGAAGAAGGGATAAAGCACGAGTTTTCAGCCCTATACACCCCTCAACAAAATGGTGAGATCGAAAGGAAGAATCAGAGTCTAATAGAGATGGCAAGGACGATGCTTGATGAATACAAAACATCAAATCAATTTTGGTCGGAAGCCGTCAACACTGCTTGCCATGCCATCAACCGATTATGTATCCACAAGATCTTGAAGAAGACGGCCTACAAGCTCCTAACCGGTAACAAACCAAATGTATCTTATTTTAGAGTTTTTGGGAATAAATGTTTCATTCTAAACAAGAAGCCCCAAAATTCTAAGTTTGCTCCTAAAATTGATGAAGGTTTTATGCTTGGTTATGGGTGAAATGCCTACGCCTATCGTGTTTTCAATAAAACCACCAGTTGTGTTAAAATTACGAGAGATATAACATTTGATGAATCTAATGGCTCTCAAATAGAGCAAATTGATCTAAATGTGCTAGAAAACGTGGAAGTACCAAGCATTGCAATAAAGAAGATGACAATCGGGGAAGTGAAGCCTCAATTATCGGAAGATCAACAAAACACTTCAACTCAAGTGGAGCCACCAACTTCAACTCGACATCAAGATCAAACCCAATATGATCCAAGCAAACTCATAGAAGATAATCAAGTTGAAGAAGTCGAGCCAATACAACACCAATCTCAAGCGCCACATCCAAGAGTACATCAAAGCATCCAAAGGGATCACCCTGTCAACAATATCCTTGGTGATATCCAAAAGGGGGTAACGACACGCTCTAGAGTTGCCATTTTTTGTGAATTTTACTCTTTTGTGTCTTCTTTGGAGCCTTTGAAGGTGGATGACGCACTAAAAGATCCAGATTGGGTCATGGCCATGCAAGAGGAGTTGAATAATTTCGTAAGGAACAAGGTATAGTCATTGGTGGAAAGACCCAATCAAAATGTGATTGGAACAAAATGGTTCTTTCGCAATAAACAAGACGAGAATGGGATCGTAACAAGGAACAAAGCAAGGTTGGTTGCTCAAGGGTACACTGAAATAGAAGGTTTGGATTTTGGTGAGACTTATGCTCCTGTTGCTAAATTATAATCAATTCGCATATTACTTGCATTTGCTACTCACCATGATTTCAAGCTTTTATCAAATGGACGTCAAGAGTGCCTTTTTAAATAGACCAATTTCCGAATTGGTATATGTGGAGCAACGCCCGGGCTTGGAAGATCACAAGAACCCTTCGCATGTCTACAAACTCTATAAGGCACTCTATGGGCTTAAGCAAGCACCTAGAGCGTGGTATGAATAGCTTAGGGACTTTCTTGTCAAAAAGGGGTTCGAAATTGTTAAAGCCGACCCTACTCTCTTCACTAAAAACATTGATGATGACTTATTTGTGTGTCAAATATATGTCGATGACATTATATTTGGTTCTACCAACAAAAACTTTTGTGAAGAGTTTAGTATGTTGATGTCTAAACGGTTTGAGATGTCAATGATGGGGGAGTTAAAGTTCTTTCTAGGATTCTGTCGGGGATTGGCTATCTGGCAAAAGACCACGGTACCCCCGGGAGATGCTGAGCCCGCCGACCAGGCGACGCCGACAGAAGATGCTCAGGAGCACGAAACGAGCATCCCCCTTTCTTCCGAGCATACACGTCCACGCCTTTACTCACGGCCATTCCAAACACTACCACGAGCAAGCGTGCTCGTAAAGATCACAACATACTCAGGCATTTGGTCGGTGGGCCCAGCGAATGCTACGAGGAAGGAAGGTGGCAACCAATCAGCCGAAGATCAAGGGAAATCTTACCCGAAATTCAAATAGCGCACGGATCAAGGGCGGCAGATCGCGAATATGACTACATGGCGTAATCCCAGGGGGTAGTTACCTTCTTTGTATCTCTAGTTGTAGTATTTAAACCCCCCTGAAGATCTGTAACAAGAGAGACCTCCCGATGGAACACAATACACTGGAGTAGGGCTATTATCTCGGTAGTGAGAGGCCCGAACCAGGATAAACACCGCGTCCCTCTTCTCCCGACCCGGCATCGCTCGGACGACTCCCTCGGTCCGTACGATGGGGCTCTGTTGATCCCCCATTCAACAAGTAAGCTCGGTGGGAGCCCGTTCTCCAATCGTCGACAGCTGGCGCCGTCCGTGGGGACGACAGCTTGATTCCCCTACGGATCAGGATCCTCGGAGATGCCGAACTCAGGAGATACTAGGAATCTCTGTGTTTTCGATGACGTCGAAGACGATGACATGTACTACGCCGGCGACGGCGTGGACAATGTGACCGATCCTATCGGACACACCGAGTTCGGGAGCTCTTCCCCGGACCCTGGAATGCGAGGACAGGTCCTCCGTTCCCCAGACATTACCCTCGGAGACCGCGAGGACGACTATGATGGACTCTACGATGGCCTGGATATACCAGACGACCTGGAGTTCGACCGAGAGACTGCATCTCAAGGGGATACGATGATGTCTCCGTCACATTCATCCCACTCTCGTCACGTCAACATGGCTGGGAGCCGCGCCGAGCCTGAAGTACGATCTTCGGACGTTGCTAAGCGCGACCACTATGAGGCGGCCAGACTCCACCTAGAGGCGTCTTTGGGGAAGACCCTTGCGAGCATACGCCGCCAAACGAAAGAGAGGCGGGTGTCCGGGGAAAGGAACTCTCGCGAGTACCAAACCCCCGATCGCGTTCCGGAACGCCGCCGAAGCTCACCACCGCCTGTTCGCCAGAACCGAGAACGGCTGCAGGCCTTGGCGGCGGTCGTGCATGACCTTCGCAGCTTCCCCGAACAAGTAGACCTGGAGGCCGTGAGCAAGGTTGTGGCCGAAGATCTGGAGAGGCTTGCCGCCGAGCTAAAGGTCTCGGACTCCCCTCACGTTCAGGATACCCGGAGTGTTTCCCGGGACCAACGCAGACGCTCCCCCATGCGCTCGCACAGAGATGAATCTCGAAGCCATGCTCGGAGATCGCCCCAGGACGCTAACCTGGTCCGGGAGAGGCCCCGGAACGGCTCCCGAGCGATCTCAGAACGGCGTACCTACAACCATCCGAATTACAAGCGCTCCGAACGTTCCACGACCGAACGGTCGTCGGCACGACCTCCGCGCGAAGTCTTCTCTCGACTTGGCCCGTGTACGGGATGTTGGGCGGAAGACACACGTGGAGGCCATTATGACCAAGGGTTTCGCCGCGAAACTCCGAGCTTCGGCTGCCAGGCTTTCACGAGCTCTCTCCGGAGTGTCGCCTGGCCGAACAGGTTTAAGCCCGGCCACATCGAGAGGTTCAATGGGACCCAAAACCCAGATGAATTCCTCTCGATATATACCACCGCCATCCTGGCCGCCGGAGGCGATGAAGGGGTAATGGCGAATTATCTGCCAACGGTCTTAGACGGAGCTGCTCGTACATGGCTCTTCAACCAAAAGGAAGGGTCCATACGATCTTGGGGGTAGCTCAGCACCGCGCTCCGAGCAAATTTCCAGAGCTGTTACATTCGCCCGGGAAAGGAGCGCGACCTGGAGCGCTTGATACAGACGGATGGAGAAACCCTGCGACAGTTCGTCCAGAGATTCATCCAAGTCCGAAACTCAATCCCGAACATATCGGACGAGGCTGTCATCCGGGCTTTCAAGTTCGGGGTGCGAGATGTGCGCTTCACGCAGGATCTGGAGATCCATCCGGATCTAACGGCAAACGAGCTTTTCCGAATGGCCGACCGATACGCCAACGCAGACGAGGCGGTCCAGTGGAAGAAAATGCTGGACAAAGGAAAGCTACCGCCTCAGCCCGGGCTAGAAACCTCCGCCAGTAAAAAGGGATCAAACTCCGTGGATAAGAAGATCAAGAAGAAGAAGAAAAAACAGCTCTTACCAGGCATGGTTGCCACAGTGGAACAGCAATAGCCTCAAGCAACCCAGCCGCAGCGCCGGGGGTTTAATGCTCGGGGAAGAGGACAACCACACAGGCCCCACGACCGAGGTGGCCAGGCAGATCAACGGGGTGACCTCTACTGTCCGCTTCACCAGGCACACGGGCATGACCTACGGAATTGCCGAACGTGGACCTACCGCCTGGAGCAGTTTTACAACGGCAGGGGTCCCATGCCGTCGCTTCCAGAACAGGGTGAAAACGGCAAAGGCAAGCAGCCCGTCGAAGAAAACGAAGATGACATGGAATATCAAGAACCACATAACCACATTGCGGTTATCTTCGGGGGCTCCTCCGCCTACAAATCTCGCCGGGATTTAAAGGACGCTGCGAGGGAAGTACACCATGTCACCCAAGGTAAGCCTCGGTCAAAGACAACTCAAATGGTCCGAGTTGTCCCTCATCTTCTCCAAGGACGACTGTCCCCTTGGAATGACCAAACCACAGAAGCTTCCGATAGTCGTGAGCCCCACCATCAGCAACACCGTCGTTGGTCGGGTCCTCATAGACTTCGGGAGCTCCTTGGACTTGATTTCTGCTAAGGTTTTGGACGAGATGCAGATTCCTCATTCCAAAATCAAAAGTATAGCCGTACCCTTCTTCGGGATAGTCCCGGGCACCTCGATCAAGCCTCTGGGGCAGGTCGTTCTACCAGTGACCTTCGGCGACCCGAGTAACTTCAGAATGGAGCTAATCACCTTCGAGGTGGTAGACTTCGAATCGGCCTACAACGCCATCCTCGGCAGGACGGCTTTGGCTAAGTTCATGGCCGCTTCGCATCACGCGTATCAATGCCTGAAGGTTCCCGGACCAAACGGGGTCATAACCGTAAAGGGGAACCACAAGTCCGCACTGAATTGCGACGAAAGGGCGTTGGATATGGTCGGTCAGTTACCCGCTCGCGGCCTCGACCAGGAGCCAAAGCACTCCGGCCTAAACTTGCCCTCCAACCTAGGGGAGAGACCAAGGCTGTTCCACTCAACGAGTCGGAACCGGCCAAGGTCGTGCATTAGGGATCTTCCTTAGATCCCAAATAGGAACTCGAGCTCATCACCTTCCTCCGGGCAAGCTCGGATGCGTTCGCCTGGGAACCATCCGACATGCCCGGGGTCTCTAGGGAGGTGATTGAGCACAAAGCTAGCTGATTCGACGACAAAACGATCGACAGAAACTCAGACGCTTTTTCCCGGAAAAGCAGGCGATCATCCGGGAGGAGCTCGACAAACTCCTAAAGGCTGGTTTCATTAGGGAGGTCGAACACTCCGAATGGCTAGCCAATCCAGTCTTGGTCAGAAAGAAAGGGGGCAAGTGGCGCATGTGCGTCGACCACACGGGCCTAAACGCGGCATGCCCAAAAGACAACTACCCGCTGCCTCGCATAGACCAATTGGTCGACGCGACGGCGGGATCGCAAACCATGAGCTTCCTAGATGCTTATTCAGGCTATCATCAAATCAGCCTGTCGCGCGAAGACGAAGAAAAGACTTCCTTCATCACCCCGTTTGGTACCTTCTGCTATACGACCATGTCCTTCGGTCTAAGAAATGCGGGAGCAACCTTTCAGCGCCTCATGCAGAAAACCTTCGCGGACCAAGTGGGTCGAAATTTGGAAGTCTATGTCGACGACATAGTAGTAAAAAGCAAGAGCGCCTCGGGTCACGTTGCTGACTTGGAAGAAACATTTTGTAACCTCAATAAGCATCAAATAAAGTTAAATCCAGAAAAATGCGTGTTCGGCGTGAAAGCTGGCAAGGTGCTCGGCTACATGGTCGGACCACAAGGCGTTGGGGCAAATCCGGAGAAAATCGAAGCCATTGAGAACATGAGGCCGCCCACATGCGTGAAGGAAGTGCAAGCTCTGACAGGAGAATGGCCGCTTTAAGCCGGTTCATTTCCCGGCTGGGGGAGCGAGGACTACCTTTCTTTAAAGCCCTCCGCAAACACAATGGCTTTACATGGACGGAGGAAGCTGATCACTCGTTCAAAGAGCTGAAGCAGTACATTTCCAAGCCGCCCGTCCTCGTGACACCTGCAACGGGGGAAGAATTGCTGCTATACCTGGCGGCGACCCCACAGGCGGTGAGCGCAGTGTTAGCAGTGGAGAGAGATGGTTTCCAACGACCTATTTATTATGTCAGCGAAGTACTTCATGGACCAAAGGAGCGTTACCCCGAGGTCTAGAAACTATTGTACTCGTTGTTGATGGCTTCCAGGAAGTTGCGCCACTACTTTCAAGCGCACAAGATCGTGGTACCAACCAGCTTCCCGCTCAGGGAAATCCTGAAAAACCAGGACGCCAGTGGTCGCATAGCCAAGTGGGCCATGGAGCTCGCTGAATTCGAGATAATATTTTCGGCCCGCACGGCGATCAAATCACAATTCCTGGCTGACTTCGTGGCAAAATGGTCGGCTCCAGCACCACTAGCCAGCGAAACCACCGGTTCAAGGGAAAACTCCTGAACCTTGTATTTCGATGGATCCCGAGCATACGAGCGCTCGGGGGCTGGCGTCGTCTTGGTCTCCCCGGATGGAGAACAACTCCAGTACGCCATCCAACTACATTTTTCCGCGGCCAGCAATGCGGCAGAATACGAAGGCCTCTTGGCCGGACTTCGAGCATGTAAATCGTTAGGAGTCCAACGGCTCACTGTGATGGGCGATTCACAGTTGGTCGTGAACTAGGTCAACAAGGAGTATCAGTGTTCCGATACCTCAATGGCGCTGTACCTGGCCGAAGTAAGGAAGATGGAGAAATACTTCAAGAATTTCGAAGTAATCTACTTCCCCAGGAAGGATAATTCCCTGGCCGACCAAATGTCTAAGGTCGGTTCCTCTCAAACTATCGCTCCGGCGGGGGTGCTTGTCGAGCACCTATATAAGCCCCCCATTCCCTCTGAAGAGGAGGCATCAGAGGCCGACGGCAGGGTCTCCTTCCTCGAGCAAAGTGCGAGTTGGATGACACCATTCATCCAATACCTTGCGCATGGGACGTTGCCCGAGGAAGAAGCCGAGCGTTCCCGGCTAACGAGGTGATCTTCTCAGTACAAACTGATCGAAGACGACCTATATCGAAAAGGCGCATTAGGAATCCTTTCCAAATGCGTCTCTCAGGAGGAAGGCCAGTACCTTCTTCGTGACATCCATGAAGGAATGTGCGGAGCTCACTCGTCGTTCAGAACGCTCGTGAGCAAGGCCTTCCGATTGGGTTACTACTGGCCTACGGCCTTGACGGATGCACGATCGATCGTAACGACCTGTCGAGCATGCCAGTTCCATGCTCGTAAAGCCCGTCAACCAGCGTATGCTCTGCAAACCATACCGCTTTCGTGGCCATTTTCGACCTGGGGGCTCGACGTCCTTGGACCTTTTCCCCGAGGTCAGAAAGGCTGCAAGTATTTGCTCGTGGCCATCGACACTTTCACCAAGTGGATAGAGGCCGAGCCCGTCTCAACCATCTCGGCCCAGGCGGCCAAGAGGTTCCTCCGCAGCAATGTGATAACTCGGTTCGGGATACCCAACCGTCTCATCACAGACAATGGGACCCACTTCACCAGTGAACTATTCCAAAGTTACTGCGAAGAGGTCGGGATCAAGGTCTGTTTCGCCTCTGTGGCACATCCACAGAGCAACGGAGCAGCCGAACGAGCAAATGGGCAGTTAGTTCAGGGCATAAAAAAGAGGGTCTTCAAGAGCCTCAACCAGCACAGGCAGCAGTGGGTGGATGAGCTTCCCGCCGTTCTTTGGTCCGTCCGCACCACGACGAGTCGAGCCACAGGCGAAACGCCTTTCCAACTCGTCTATGGTGCGGAAGCCATTTTGCCTGTCGAGATTGTGCTGGGTTCCCCAAGGGTGCAACTGATCGATTCCATCGATCAGGAGGTCGAACGCCTCATCGACCTGGACCTCGTCGAAGCAACACGCGAACGGGCGCTGCTCCGGTCTGCGGTTTACCTACAAGCTCTTCGTAGGCACGCAGCCAAATCGGTCCGACCAAGGTCCCTGCAAGTTGGTGACATGGTCTTACGAAGAGTTCAAGACCTGTCAAAGGCCAATAAGCTGACCCCAAGATGGGAGGGACCCTACACGATCGTGTCCACAGCACGCCCGGGGGCTGTTCGCCTCGCGATGGAAGACGGTCGGGAGCTCGCTTGGACCTGGAACATTGACCAACTACGTAGATTCCACGTTTAGACGCGTATTCCCTTTCTCACGCCCTTTGCGTTTCTTCCGATAAGATATTTTCTTTTCCTCTGACTTTGTCCTTGCTTTATCAAACGAGCATCGTCGACTACCGGCACCACAAGCGAGCTTAACCAACGAATATGTACACACCATCCCCCTTGGCCACCGGCCGGAAGCTCGCCCATCCGATCACTTTCCACAGTAGCTCTTCGCTGTATGTGTGGTCGGTCGCGGGCATCCATCAAAGCCCGGTACAGCGCCTACTCGGGTATGGTGACTCTACGTATTGTCGGCCTAAGCCCGTTTGCTCTACACACGTAACAGTGCTCGCACTCATCTCTTTCTCGAGCCCAATCGACCTGTTTGATCGTTCAAAAAGCGTTACGCTCAAAGATTCCCTCAGCTCTCCCATGAACAAACTCGTGCTCGCAACAGTAGGGGCACGACCTTTATCCATGGCGGGGGCTCCGTGCGATAGGAACGTCCCGTCCTTTCATCCGAGGACTTTACCTTCGGCTAAGGATTCTTTGCTCGTATTCGTATTATCTGCTCCTATGCAGGGATTTGGTCTTTTTTTCTGCAGGGGCTAAGGATTCTTTGCTCGTATTCGTATTATCTGCTCCTATGCAGGGATTTGGTCTTTTCTCTGCAGGGCCGGTTTCGAGCAAGCACGCATCGAAAGCAAAATCGGGAAAGACAGGCCAGGTCCTAAACATTTGTGATTTTGCTCATTAAACCAAAAGATTGTTTTTTACAGGGTGTGCACGAGCTAAAAGAGGAATAAAGAGGAAAAGCTAAGTCCTACGCTCGGCCTGAAAGGCAGGGAGCTCCTCCTTAAGGGAGTCAACCTTTGCCTCCAGGTCCAAAACCTTCCGCCGGGCCGCACGACCTTCGGCCGCGCTGTCCCGAAGGCGTTGCGCCTCCTTGAGCTGGGTCTCCTCGCGCTCCCAAGCTCGCTGAAGGTCACGGCGCAGGTCGGGGACCTCCTGCCGTAGCTTCACCAGCTCCTCCTCAAGCTCGGCATACTTCCGCTCTGAAGTGCTCTTCGCCGTCTCGCTCAGGAAGAGCTGGTCCCGAAGCCCGACGATGAGGCTCCTCGCCGACTCCAGCTCCTTCAGGTCAGCCTCACGCACCTCGGAGACCCGACGCTCGAGATCAGCGATCTTGGCGTCTTGCTCGCGGTGGTACGCCCAATACTCTTCTGCTGGGACTACGGAGGCGTCAATGTCCTTCATGGCCTTCGCAGCAAACTTCGGACGAAGAGGGAAGAAAAATAAAAAAGGTCCCCAGAACATTACTCGCCTTATGGAAAAAGAAAGAAGCAAAGGACTTACCGAAAGAGCTCGGCTGACCATCTTGTCTTGAAGCCGCTGGTGGTCAGTTGCGCCAGCTCGGAAAAAGGGATTGACCCACGCAGGATCATCCTGATCCCGAGCTGGCGCGTCAAGATCTTGCCCCTCCTGGGCACCCGGTGCTCCCAGGAGGGCAACAGCGTCTCCTCCCTCGACCAACCCCAGGTCGCCCTGAGGTTGGTCTTCCTCGACGGCAAGCGGCTCATGGCCGCCTTCCTCCTGTTCGGCCGCTGCGCTCGGGGGCTGGACGCCAACTACGAGCGCACCCACCCCTTGCTCCACGACCGGCGTCGATCGATCGAGGACGACCACCTCTGCCACTTGCTCCTCCACGGCCGGAGGCGATTGGTGCTCCGTGGCCGGAGGCGGTTGGTCGAGGACGACCACCTCCGCCTCTTGCTCCTCCGCGGCCGGAGGCGATTGGTGCTCCGCGGCCGGAAGCGGTTGGTCGGCGACGACCACTTCTTCCCCTTGGTCCGCGGCTGGAGACAGCTGGCCGGCAGCGGCCAACTCCTCCCCTCCTTGACTCACGACCGAGGGTAGTTGGTCGAAAGCAACTAAATCATCATCAACCACTGAACTCAACAGTATTAATAATTTGACATAAAAAAAACAATAGTGAACTTCCCGTTCTGTAACACCCTAACACAAAACTAGTAATTTACGTAATTACTTACTGGAAATACTTCTTAAACTAATAGCAACGAACAGAAAGAAGAAGAAAATTCGACATGACCAATGCCCAAAACAAGGCCAGAACAAACATAACATAGACAAGGAAAGAATAATGCGGAAGCATAAATGACAACCCAAGAGTAATATCACCCCAATTAAAATTTTTCGGACCTACAAGGTGCATGGTTTGACTTAAGTACATGTTCCACATAAATATTTTATTCCAAGTGAACATGTGTAGTAAGTGCATCTACGCCCACCCTTCATGCTACGCTCCGTAAGATTGCACGAAAGGAAGAGGAGTGGTGAGATCGAATAATCTCGCAAGTGGAACAAATAATACAAAGACAACAATCAAATATCGTAAGCATGAACTTCCTCTTTTCTTTTTCTCAAAATTAAACAAGACATACAACGGTTCTTTCCTCCTCTTTCTTTCCACCCCAAACAGACATCAGCAAAAGAGAAGTAATGCATATGCTCATGACATGTTCCTTCTCACCGTGCCCTTTCGTGAACACACGGCTACTCGCTCTTTCAGAACACACGGTATTGTGCAGTCTGATGTGGCGTTCTCACGCGCGACATTCTTCCAATGCATGAATGCATATGACATGATACATGTGTAAACAACTCCACGTACAACTTGATTGTGAGTACTTCTTACTTATCGTCATGGATAAAGTAAACAATCAAAATATGAACAAACATTGCCAACTCCACTTGCCTTTACCGATGAGGGCTTAAGATGTTAATTGGCGCCCTGAAGTCGCACCACCTACACAAACATCTTACCTCAGTACCCAAACATTTTCTAAACTGTTGAACACATTCAACCGACTCCTACGCCCCCACAACCCCGCAATACACTATCTCTGATTCTGCCCAGAAAACAGGTTGCGCACACCGGCTTAATTATTTTGTAACTATTTCTCTGTAATGCCCAAAAATCTAAAAAATATTACATAAGCTAGATATTGGCATCCTCTACAACTTTCATGAAGACCAAAGATTTCAATTCCACTTTTAAATTTGCCTAAATAATGGTTCAACACAGTGGGCAGTTCTCTAGTTCCAAATCCGAACAACAGGCTTGCAACAGCCCTAACTTCCAAGTCCCAACTCCAAAAATTATAAAAATTTACAGGAGCTAGATACTGACGTGATCTACAACTTTCATATAAACCATAAATTCTAATTCCCGACCCAAATCTGTTTAATCTGCAGCCCTAATCCTAATACGGAATCTGTCCCCTCTCTTCTTACAGCAGTATCCCCACCGCGATTACTCCCAAACTAGAGCTCAGAAAAATCTGAAAAAAATACAGGAGCTAGGTCTCGATCTTATCTACAACTTTCTAGTTATGCACTTTTCCAGTAAAAATCATCTAGGCCATGAAATCACGTCTGTAAACCGACTGCTCATACTGTTCGAACTCAGACCACTCTGATCCGAAAATCAAATCTCCTCCCAGCAACCCTCCTCAACGAATTAACCATGCACAAGGGCTCAAACACCCTCCTAATACCACCCTAGAACAGAATCTAAAACCCCAAATCAAACCTCACCTAAAGGGAATGAAAACTCACCGTTCTTCACGATCCGCGCTGTTTCTTCGTGGCGGTCGATCCGGGCAGCGGAGGAACACTTTGGGTGGATGGATCTACATTTCTACTGGCTGGAAATGGCGTGGAAGAGGGGAGGAAGTGGCTGCAAATTTCGTCCATGGAGGAGGAGGTTTGGGGCGGCTAGGGGGGAAAAGGAGAGGTGGGAGATTAGGGTTAGGGATGTGGTGGGGCTGGTTTTTGGGGGCCCAAGAGGGTGACTGCAGTTTTTAACCTTTTTTTTTCTTTTTCTTTTAATGAGAAATCACTCCGTCAAGGCTAAACTCTACCCTTTAATAGCCCAAAACCCTCCGTAGGTCCCGCTACAGCCCACAAACCCTAGAAATTCCTGCACGAACACAAAAATCGAGATTCGGGTATTACACGTTCACTCCCAACAATACCGTCCATCAACATTTTTCTGAAAACACTATACCCCGTGTGAAATTCCCAGGCACGTCCATGACCGCGGACACGGCTATTCGAATAGTTTAACACACACTCTGCAGAGGTTGTACAGCTTTACCCACAAGATATGATCAACTCTTATTGCCATACGTAATTAACACACTTCCTATGGTGTGTCGGCAGAGAGGTCATAACAAGGCCTTTACAATGCTCTGTATAAACCCAGTACTGCCCGCTAAGGTTTCACCCCTCAGGGCCCCCTCTTGCGCCTTGTGAGTCTACCCGTCTATCCCGGAACCCACACAACCACAACAGTATTTAAATTTAGACATTGCAAATTAATCAGCCAGGTCACCAGACATGTGGTTGTACGGTTAGGCCCAGTTCAATGGCGCACAAGATTAAGTCCTTAAGTATACTCAGGCAAGACAACCACATCCCAAATGTGCTAAAAGCACCCCCTTTACTGCACGATCACTTGCCCGAGTGAAAACAATTTTGTATAACCATTACCAACGACACACCCCGCATGGTACAACAAATTTTACAACAGCGGCTACCCGCCACGATTTCATATCTCATTAAGTCAATATTATTAATTCATCATGTGACATGAACCCATCGTACAACTAAGCATGTCTAAGCATAGTTACGATAACCCAATGTTGGTACTACAATCATATCCAACTAGTAAATGATCCAACCTAGGGGGACAATGGATACAGGGCATTTCAATGATTCAAGGTGTCATAACGGCAATCAGGTATTTAACTATTCCCGGTAAATAATACTTGTAAACAAATAGCATGCATTTGTATGAAACAAAAATACTTTTGGAAACATAGGTCCAACATGGTCAAGGACTACGACTTGCCTTCACCAGCAGCTAAGATATCGAAGACTTCATGCTCAGCGACGGCGTCGGTGGCTTCGATGGATTCTTCGGCTACGCGCAAAACGAGACACAAATAAATAACCAAAAATAAAATAAATTATAAAAATTATAAAAATTATACTAACAGGTAGATCTTGAATTTAGATGAATTTAGGAATTTGAATGGAGTGAATCGGAGTTCGGACGCAAAATATATAAGCGTTCGAAGTTGAAAAATGATGGAAAATCAAGAAAAAAGAGAAAAGTTACTGTAGCTACAGGGATTTTGTCGTAGCTACAGTAACCATGCGTCCAGAACCGAGCAGAACCAAGCACATGAACTAGGGTTTTGGGAAAAAATGGATTTTTTTCAATGGAAGGGATGGCGGGGTTGGGGAAGATGACTACCGGAAAGGTTTCGACGACGCGAATCCAACGGTGGTGTCGGATTTTGGAGAGGATGACCAGATTGAGAGCAATCTAAGTCGCAAGCCTCGTCGGTTGATGATGAACAACCACAAAATTCGTCGAATCGAAGGCGAAGTAGCACAAAGGAAGTGGAGGGACGGGTTGGCGACGAAGAGAGGCACCGAAGCCCCCTTTTTATAGGGCAAGAGGAGGTCCGAGTGGGTGTATTCATGGGAGTAACGGAAACACGTTCTTGCACGAGAGTAAGTGGCAATTCATGAAGGATTTAACTAAGGAATTAATTTTGGAACGTTACAAATGCAACGAGGATTACGAATATCATTTTTCCAGAATTTTTGGTCCATTAATTGGAGGAGAAATGAAGCTTCTACATGAGCATCAATGGAGGAGAGAGAGAAAGAATCGTTCTCTGGTGGCAAGTGGCTGAGGGTTGAAGAAGCACTATTCATCTGACATGTGGACCCCATGAATAGTGAAGAGACTATGGCGCGAGAGATAAAATAGCAAAAAGGGTCTAAAAATCCCGGAAAATTCCTAAAAATACTAGAGAATATTTGGAACCCAACAAAATTGGTTTCATTGAATTTGGATAAAATTTGGAATTTAGAAAATTCCAGGACGAATAAAGGGTTTTTAACGAAAGGCCGCAAGCGATAAAATACCAGAGGGTTTCCAAAAATCTTGTGAAAATTCTCAAAATCATTTTGGAATATTTGGAACCTAATGCAATAGATTTTGGAATTTTTGGAGCATTTTGGGACTCGGGTGAAATTTCAAGCAATGACATGAATTTGAAAATTCGACTTTTCGGACGATTCGAAATTGAGCTCCAATTTCGGAAGGATAAGGATGCCAGGTTAATTAGAACTCCAATTAAAATCCAAAACTTTAAATTAATTAATTTAAATTATTATTATTATTAGAAAACCAAAAATAGGGATGTTACATTAGCCGATATATTTACCAAGCCCCTTGACGAGAAAAGGTTCTGTGAATTGAGAAGTGGTCTAAATATTTTAGATTCTCGTAACGTGGCTTGATATGTGCTCACATATTGTTTGTTGAATGAAAAATGAACTTCAAAATCTTATTCATCTTTTTCTTTGAACTTATCCAGTGTTTTTGGCTCTTGATCCTCTGATCTTGTCATTGCTATGTGACCATGGCTTGTTTGCTTTATTGTTCGCTGGTAACATATTATGTTGACATCTTAGGGTCTCTTTCTCCTTCTCGCTCCGCCAAATTCCTTGGATCTTCGTGCGAAATCTTTCTTTCCTAACCGAGCTGGGTAACCCGGAGTATCCGGTATTTAATCCGGAGTCTCCGGATCACCCGGAGTATCCGGACAATTTGTCCGGACTCTCCGGGTTGGGCCGGAGTATGAGAACTAAATGTCCGGACTCTCCGGGTTGGGGCGGACGGTTTGAGTCCCCTCATCCCGCGCGGTTTCTATTCTTTCCTATTTCCACCGTGCCTCTTCCTCTCCCGTGCTCCTCTCAAGGCTAGGGCGTGTTCTCACCCTCATCTTCATCTCGAAGGGACCTTGGACCCTTCCTCTTCCTCGGATTGGAGATCTAGGTAAGAATCGTGGTGCCCAAACTTTTTCCTTCCGGGATTAGATCCAACCTTTCGGTTCTTAGGGCCTATCTCCGTGCTTCATCTCTTCTAGGGTGCGGCTTGACTCGTCGTGGCCCTCAAGATCGGAGAATCGCCCTCCCTCACTCACCCGTGTTCTTTGTTTTCAAATCCAATGAGGTGAGTTCCAATTTCGTGTCCTAATCCCGCGAAATCTTTTGCTAGATTGTGTCCTAGTCCTCTCTCTTTCATTCTTGAAGCAATCTAGAGTTCGTTGTGGTCATTTTGTGGGTTGGATTCCCCAAATCTCACCCGCCCGTGCGCGATTTCTGGCACATCCGGAGTATCTGGACTTTTGGTCCGGAGTCTCCGGGTTGGTCCGGAGTATCCGAAAAATTTGTCCGGAGTCTCCGGATGTAGTCCAGAGTATCCGGACAATTTGTCTGGACTCTCCGGGTTGGGTACATCGGCGAGAAGGCTTTACCCTTTGTTTTTCGAGTCGCCTCGCGGCTAATCCTTATCTCTCACTTTGTCTGGTCAGATGGATCCTCCTCAGGGGACTTAGGGTGGTGGTGATCCTCCTCGGGACTCTCCTTCACCGGACACCCATTCCAGCTCCCCGTCTGCTGCTCCGGCGCCCAAGAGGCAAAGACGCGCTGTGGCGAAGCATCCCGCCTCTAGGGGAAGGGGTGCGCTGAGGATTGGTCCTCCGACTGGTCCGCAGCATCACGCTCAGCCTCAGCCTCAGCCTGATCCAGATGTGCATCCTGCTGATGCGCGTGCTACTCTGAGGGATCAGAAGAGGAGAGACTTCCGTGCCTCAGGTCGCTTCATTGGTCCCTTGGCCAAAGCCAAGCCCGTTTGGAACTATCCCGGGTCTGTAAACCCGATGAGAGTGATCGACTACCGGATAGGCTCTGGCAAGGGCAAGGCCATTCTTGAGCACAGAAAGAAGGATCCGCTTGAGTTCCATCAGGACGAGTACGTGGACCGACGCTTCTGGAACAGATTCCAGTCTGACTACTATGAGACGGTCCTCTACCCGCTTGAACATCCAGTGGTCAGGATAAAGACCATTGACTGGGATTACATGGTTACTGCTGAGAATCCTGTCTTTGAGCAGATCATTCAGATTTGTGAGCTGCATCAGGTCAAGCAGATCATGTCCTTCAAGTATGATTGGAACAATGAAGTGATCATGCAGTTCTTTGCCACCCTCTACTTTGACAAGAACGAGGAAGCTATTTGGTGGATGACTGACAGAGTCTGGTACACGGCCAACAAGAAGAGGTTTGCTAGAGTGCTTGGCCTTCGCTACAATGACAGTCCAAAGCTTCATGCGAAGAAGGTCATGACTCCTGAGCAGATTGAGGCACTGTATGACACCTCCAAGAGCTTCACCGTAGGGACCATCAAGGGTCTGAAGGATGTGCCTGCCGTGCTTAACAGGATGCTCAAGGTCACTCTTTGGCCCAAAGAGGGAGATGCTTCTGCCATCAGTTCCTATGAAAGGAACCTGCTGTACCATCTCGTCGAGCGCACCTACACCTTTGACATTGTCGACTTCATGTGGGAGACAATGAGGCGAATCTTGTGAGCAATATGGCGATTGCAGCTACGCTCCTTTTGTGATGGCATTGATCACTCATGTCGTTGGTCTGAAGTTTGTCGAGGATGAGGCATCTTTCTTATAAGGTCCGACTCTCCGATCGCCTTCGCTGCTCCAAAGAGCCCTCGGTCTGCTACTAGGCTCGCCGGTCGCCTTCGAGTTCTGGCTGCTCTGTTGTGCCTCCCGCTGCCTCTTCCGAAAGCATCGAGATCCCGAGCAGCACTATTTAGAAGATGTTGAAGCACATCTTCTGCCTTTGCCGCGACATCACCACCAAGCAGAAGGTGATGAGGCAGCAGCTCAAGAAAAATGATCAGGGCATTCGAAGCATCCGCCGCCACCTTGCTGAGGCGCTCTCAGCCAGTGACTCCTCCGGATCCTCTAAGGAGAGTAGTGATGCTACTTCTGCTGATCAGCTCTTTGGCATCACCTCCTCTGCTCCACCTGTTCCTGGAGATGACCCTGGCAGTGATTGCTCGCAGTACTCCGCGTCCGACGACGAAGGCGACGACGAGTGATTTCCCGTCTCCTCCTCCTTTTGGTGTCTTGATGCCAAAGGGGGAGTGATGTTCTTTTGTTTGTTGTGTTTGTTTGTCGTGTCTTGTGGTGGTGGACTCGTTTTCGTTATCTCTCATTTGTGAACTTGCTATGTGTTGCTTATTATTGTCGTGTACTCTGTTATCCATGTTATGACATTATGTTTATCTTATGCATGGTTTACATTCTACTATTTGTGATGGAAAATTCTCGGATGCATTGTTCTAGGGGGAGTTCTTGGATATTTCTCGTTAATTATGTGCATTTGTTTCCACTCAATACTTCTAATGCACACATTTAGGGGGAGCTCCACCGTTTATTTAATATGCTAAGTCTTTTTCATATTGTATTTTATTTGATTTTAATTGTGTTGTCATCAATTCACCAAAAAGGGGGAGATTGAAAGTGCATCTAGGCCCCTCATTTTATTTTGGTGATTAATGATGACACAATTAAAGAGATCTAATGTTTCAACTAAGAATAATGCAGATCTCGAGATCACATCAAGCTCGGAATGAGATTTGACGCTCCTACGTACTTTAAAATTCAAGAAAACGGCATCAAGTCGAAGACTTGTAATTTCTAATTTAATTTGAGTCTTAAGGATAGCCGTACTATTAAGAGGATGTGACGGAAAATCGTTTTAGGATGTGCATGTGCTCAAGGTCAAAATTTGCATACAAACTAGCACTCAAATACTTGCATTTTTTAAAAACAGTTTTTCAAACCGAGCCATCTAACTCGGAGAGTCCGGACATTTAGTCCGGATTATCCGGACAATTTTTCCGGAGTCTCCGGGTTAACCCTTTCGGCCAAAATTTGAATTCCAGAGAGTCTGGAGTATCCGAACATTTTGTCCGGAGAGTCCGGACCATCCGGAGTATCCGGGTTAATTGTCCGGAGTCTCCGGACAGTTCAAAAAAGGGGAATAACGGCTAGTTTTCAAAAAGGGTATTTAAAGCCACCACTCCCCTCCAACGGCTAGGATGTCTATTGAGCTCATTCAAGCCATTCCTAACCTCTTCCAAGCATTCAATAGAGCTCATACTTCCCCCACCATTTGATTTGTTGTTTGATCTCTATTGGTGTGGTTGGGAAGAAGAGAAGTGCTAGGTGCATTCAATTCTAGTCCTTGAGCACTAGTTCATCCTCCAAGAGAGCTCCCGCGGCGTTATTACTCTTGGATGTTGAAGGTCTCCTAGACGGCTAGGAGTCACCGGGAGCGACCAACGCTTGTGGTGCGCCCCGGTTGTTTGTGAAGGCGAGTCTCGCCTCCGAAAGGAAAGAGACAAGAAGTGAAGCCGGCGAGTGCATTTGTGCAACACCGGGAGGAAAGCGGGTTGAAAGAGACCCCGGCTCAAGTGCGACCGAGCCACCTCAACGGAGACGTAGGATTCCCTTGTAGAATCCGAACTTCAGTGAAAAATCGCGTCTCTCTCTCTCTTTTACTTCCTAGCTTAGCTTGTGTGGATTTGTCTTCGTAAAGCTTGGATCTAGCTTGTGGCTTAGCTTTAATTCAAATCCATACTAGCCTTTGATCTAGGTTGCTCTAGCATTTCATTTGTTGTTATATCTTGTGCTAGATTGAGTATCTTTAGTTGCGTTCCCGAGCCAGCTAACCCGGAGTATCCGGACAAAATACCGGACACTCCGGACAACCCGGAGTATCCGGATAAAATACCCGGAGACTCCGGATTGACCTGCTCGGCCAATTTTATTCCGCTGCGATTTTTTAATCCGCCTATTCACCCCCCTCTAGGCGATATCTTCGGTCCTTTCAGAAACCTCCGATCCTCTTCAAGGTTGATCCTCCTCCATGAAGAACTTCAATTTATCCGCGTTATTTCAACCGTTTCGACTTGGAGGTAAGCTCTAGAGCCCTCTTTGAAGATTTCGAATCTATTCACTTCCTTCCTCAAATCCTTTTGTTAGATTTGTTGATCTATGTCTCTAGAGGCTCTATCTCATGTTTCATCAATTTCCCTCGGTTCAATCAGAAGAAATCTTGATTTTGTTGATAGGGCGTAAATATCAGACATTCCGATTTTTGGAGTCGGAACATTCGATGTATGATCGGAACTTTCGAACCAATTGCTGGAACATTCGATATTGATAGAAAGGCACAAAAGTCCTCTTCTTCTCGATTCCTTTTCTTATCGTTAATTTCGTTTGTCAGGATTGACTCGAAGGATCCCAATCAAGGTGATGATCAGTCAAAGAAAGCTCAAACTGATGATACTCAAGCTCGTAAAAGAAAAACTCCAACTGGGACAAGGACAAAGAGAGTCGTAACTCGGCAGCGCCAAGCTAGAGGGATTTCAATCAATGAGCCATCTCGAGCTGCTCAAACAGTGAACGTGTCATGTGGAACACCTTTGCCTTCCAGGAAATGCAAAGAAATTGCAGGTTCATCTCAACAAGTTCCAGCCCGAAGCATGCCTATGCTGAAGAAGCCTGAGAGATCGCTGAAGAGGGACGCGGTATCCTACTCTAGCGCAAATTAAAATTTCTACCACATAACCAAAAAGCAACTCGCAAGAAGTGGATCACAGATTAGATTACCACTAGATGCGCAGTTGCGGAATCCTTCACGCGTTGATATAGTGGATCGTTCTTGGCGTGGATCGTCCTCGCCGCGGATCGTCCTTACCGTGGATCATCCTCGCTTCGGATCGTCCTAGCTGCGGATCATCTTCTCCACGCCGCAGTAGCATCAGCGTCACCACAACAGTCCACACGTCCGAGGATAGAACGCCGTGCGTCGGCGTACAAGGATTGTGTCGCTCGGCAGGGGCAACGAGAGGTGGAGGCTAGGGTTCTGGACAAAAAATCTATATCACGCCCACCCTTCTCCTCTCCTTATATAGCCACGCGATGAAACCTTAAGCCAGGGCCCATCAGCGCGTTAAGCCCATAAGGTCTATTAATTACGGATCTAATTCGAATTAATGAGTCCCAGCCCGCTAAGTGTGTGACCTTGTAGGTTCATGTGCATTTGGACAAAGATTCGGAAAACCCTTTTCTAATATAATAGTCGGTAGCGGCTCTTTGCAGGGCATGCCAACTCTCAGACGCACATGATCAAAGTACTCATGTAATAATCCCTTTGCCAAACTATATGAAGATTGAACTCAAGGCGAGAAGCATATCATCTTTTGACAGCTCAATCCATCTCTCGTATCCGTGATATGTTAATAAGTTGTGATTGACTCCTCAATCACGGCATGGCTATGTACTTCCTTAATCATATCATACGAGTGGCCTAGACATATATCTCCATTACACTGGAGTGGCAAATTCCATCTTAACTGCTCACTCCCTCTGCATGTTTCATAGTAAACATGAAAGCTACCTTTATAACTATCCGGTTAGAAAATAGCGTTTGGTGGCCCCATGGTAAACTATTATACATGTAGGGAATGTGACAATCTCAGGTCTAAGGATCATACATCCACTATGTATGAGATGCACTGGTGACACATAAGAATGTAACATTCTCACAGTGTCCCATTGCGGGTCTATCTAACCCATGTTCTTCATCATGCGTTCACAATGTATTGATGATATCTCCATATCCCATGATCTATGAAACACGAGCATTGATCAATACATGCGCTGATCTATTCATCGTTGTCCTATATGATGATACCCGGTCAAAGATACTTACAGAATTATATCAATGAGTAGAGAGTTTCATAAGCAAGTCACATACTTGCTGATCAATATAGTGATATACATTCATTGGACCAATAATCATATTATTATTCATAAACATAATCATGTTACAATCATCTATATGACTGCCTCAAGGGCATAACACTAACAATCGCAACGGCTTGTGAGGAAGTTAGTCTCTTACAAAGGACAGGCAGCTCAAGTGCAAAAGGCACGAGAAGAGAACCCCAGAAAAGAAGCTCAGTTCTCGACAGATCCTTGGTTCTGGACCTTCTTTCATCAAGGTTTCTATGAGCCAGTCATCCTACCAAGAAAAAATCCAGTACTCCAATGTAGTGTATTTATTGGGATTACATGGCTGAGGCAGATGACGACACATTCAATGAGGTCATAGCAGCTTGTGAGAGGACTGAAACCAAGAGGATCATTGGTTTCAAGCATGATTGGAATACTGAGATCATCGCCCAGTTCAATGCCACGCTCTACATATCCAGAGTCAAAAGTCCTACAATGTAGTGGATGACAGAAGGGGAATGGCATCAAGTTTCATACACTCAGTTTGCTAGAATGCTTGGTTTCACTGAGGCAGAATCTAGAGACAAAGATGAAATTCATAATGAGACCTTCTTAGTTGCAACCAACATCAATTTTCTGTATGAAGAGGATGCAGAGTTTGAGCCTGGAAATACCAAAGGCATGAAGCCTTTCTTTGTTTCTCTAAACAGGCTATTAAGAAAGACTCTAGCTCCCAAAGAGGAAGATGTATCCCATGTGCTTTCTTTCACTAGGAACTTGCTGAGCAGGATGTAGAAGGGACAGAGACCATTTGATGTGTTCGATTTCATTTGGAATGAAACCAGACTTACCTCTCTCGAGCCCAAAAGGAGCTATGGATATGCTCCATACTGTAACACCCCGGCATCTAGCATGCCTGAATGCTACCAAACATAGGCTAAACAACATCAAAATACCGTAATCTAAGATAAATTACAGCAAAGGAGTAAACGCTAAAACCGCAAATTTCGGCAGCATCTCCTTTGTTTTTCCATGAATTGAAGCAACAGCAATAAGATCACAGGATATAGTATAAAGAATGTCATCTAAATCATCAATAACAAGGGTTCTAGCAGCAGTATAAGCCTAGAATAAAGATTTCAATAATCTCATGAGCCAAACGAAGTAAATGAGGAAACCAATCACACAAATTAATCATTGCACCAAGTTGCATGGCACTACTCTTATTATCATGACCAAGATGAATAAATTGTCTATAACTGTGGAGCTACGTGTAGATGTGTAGCTAATGCCCTTCCCCGTAAGCCGGTTTCATGGTACCTAAAACAACAAGAAAACACAAGCGTGAGTTCAACACTCAGCAAGTATATTGCAATGGTACAAAAGAACAATTACATGGCTACAACAACTCACATCATGTCTATCATCTCATTCATGATCACATATCATTATCATCATCATCATGTATGCAATGCGATGCGATGCACATGTCTCCTGGAAACTCATACCGGTATGGTTGAGTACACACCCGTCGGTGTGCAACCTCTCCCCCTTCCATCCCGAAGATGGAGGGTGCCTACTCCTCGCTTCCATACACCGCGGTGGATGGAATCACGATGTAGGACTTACTCATTGGCTCTCCAGAATAGTCATAACTTTCTCACCGACCTTCCCCGGACTAGTTATGACTTTCTCACCGTCCGAGCCATGTATCATGCCATGTATGCAAACATGCCAACATCATAAATAACTTGTACATTAACAAATGGCATCATAACATAATAAGCATATTCATCATATCAATGGCAATCATTTAAGCATGGCATGTGAACATATCATATATTCAATTTCAATCTCAACCAATCTAGCAAACTACAACCCGCTACCCATTCCAATACACTTGCCTCAACCACGGGCGATGGATTGGCGAGAAGTAGAAGGCACTCCCGGGGTCACACCACCTGCACATAGGTACCACACACTCACAATCATGTCCACAAAATAGTACGCAAACACTCTTCTACCCCGACATCGCAAACTACTCGCAAAACCCAAAAACAGAGGTTCTGTCCCGTCGGGACAGCAGCCTTCCAAAAGGCATAACTCGGGTTCTAAGACTCCGAATCAATTAAACAAGTACATCTTCGCATAGCTTAGGAACATTCCTAACTTTTTCTAAGTATATGGAAAGACTGATTCGGACTCTAAAGTGGTTTAATCTACAGAATATCGTGATCTGTTCCAATCACGTCACAGTTTTTAATACGTTCGGTAAAACGAGCATAACTTTCAAACGGTTGGGTGGAATTGGACGTTCTTTATACCCACTGAAATGTATTGAAGTTACCTACAACTTCTTCAACAGGCGGACGACCAAATTCCGAATCTAAATTAGCGAAAACCCAAACCCTAGGTCGACTGCTCATGCTGCCCGAAACAGAGAACGTGGCAAACTCTAGATTTCATCTAATCTAACCAATTAAAGCACCACTAATTGATCTAAAAACATGATATTAACCCTTAGAACAGATCCTAGACCAACCCCAAGGATCCCCGTGGCCATACCTTTGCCCGACGAACGAAAACCCAACGGATCTCCCGGTTCGCGCGATCTCCTTCCTCGCTCCAAATCCACCGGATCTCCTCGTCGCGGAGCGCTCCAATGGACGGATCTTTGGGGTGGTGAGGTGGAGAAGCTCTCCTAGGGCAGCAAGGGGTGGAGGAGAGGGGAGGGGAGGCGCACAAGGTGGGGAGGAGGCGTGGGGAGGGAGGGGCGCAAGGGAGGAGAGTAAGGGGTGGCGGCTAGGGTTTCTCCAAGTGGGGGGCGCAAGAGGCAGGGGTGGGGCTCACATATGGGCTGGAGGAGGCCCCAAACCAGGTCTCCTACTCCTAAATGGATTCAAACTCCTCCCCACCAAGGCCCACGAACCTTTCCCCTAGGCCCAAACTCGCCCGGAAAGGCCCAAACTCCCGGAAACGGCCCGAAAACGCAAATAAACCTCATACCGTATGGTTTCAACTTCCAATTTCACATTCCATAATGTTTTTGCCCTCAACATTCACATTTTATAAAGTTACGACACTCCGTGGTGTCACATTCTCCCCCCTTCAACAGGATTCGACCTCGAATCGAAGACATGCCACTACGCCAAACCAACAACACACAGAGATCTAATCTTCACGGTTCAAACCTGAAGAAAAGAGCTTTGGGTAAAGCTCGCCCCCGCGAGACTTCAACTCCCAGGTCACTTCTCTAAATAAAACCACTGGAATTTACACTAATCGAGACTCGATGACAGGACGCCTAGGTTCGAAGATCAACGGCTCTAATGATAACTCGCAATCAAAACTTGCGAGGACTTTACTCAACATTGAAACACAAAGTACTTACACATGGTCTCAGCACGACCCCAAGCGATAAGATAAATCCTCAAACAGCCCACAAAAGAAAACGGTCTCATACTCCTCGTTCTATGCATTCCTCGGCACTGAAGTGCCCGATCCCTTTAACTAATGCTACTCTCCAGAAGAACACGGTACCAACCTCCCTTCTGTGGTTCCTTGTACTCAAGACGATGCGAAACAGGAGAGACACAACGCTATAAGATTACCACCAGAAGGAACAACATACTTTATATTAAGGATCCTTAAGACTCGCGCAACATAAACGACCGAACGTTCCTCTGCGGTTGACACAACTCGCTCATTGCCCAACGATAAAAAGATCCAATACACTTCAAGAGGAAAAGCGATTACTAGCAATCACCAAGTGGTCCACTAATAATTTAATCAACCCTACCGAGGAACACCTCAACGACACAATTCTCCAAGAAGGTTTGCATTGAGTCCAACACAACCTTCCTTTACTCTTCATTTTTAAACTATTTACGATCAATTACTAGTAACACTTAATAACTGAGGTCATTAACAACCCACACTGGATTTCTCTCTCTAAGAAGGTCTCGCCCTCCGGCTCTTCCACTCAAAGGACTAGAACCAAGAATACAACCATTGGGTAAGCTCAACCACAAACCAACATACCAGAAATTCTTCATTGTTTCTTTTCATGCTAGAAAGAAATGGACATCTCGATTCGTGACATAAATGCAAACTTTTCAAGAGCACTCCGGATTAGTCATATATCCATATATGACTTTCTCACCGACCTGGCTCAACTACTCCTTTATGATTAATTATGCATAAACAATGTCTCGTTTTCCTTTTCACCATTCATTCATCATGTAACAACAGTACCGAATAGTCATTCACCAAATGACTTCTTCCTCGGTATCAAATAATTGAAACACAATTAACATCGAAGGTTGCGGAAATTCATATAGACTATGACGGCAGCATAGTTAATAGTAAAACACCATGTCGCATCACATCCCACAACAATTGAAAACTGAACTTGCAAAACATTGCATTTCAGCCAAATTCAACATTTTGGAAAAGAACATCAAAATTTCAAGTCAAGCATCTGCCCCCACAACCATCACAAATTTTCTCAAGGAGAGGGAAACTCATTTCCAAAAGGAAACACCTCACTAACAAAATCACTTTATAAAACATTTATAAAATCCACCTTTTGAAGCACTTGCAAACACCACAAACATTATGCAAATAAATCCATCTCCAGTCAAAAAGAGTTACAAATTAAATCTCAAAAGTTTCCAACACAACCCACTATGTCCATCTGCTTTCGTTAAAATTTATTCCAAAGATAATTCAGGGTGAATGCGAAGGAGCGCGATCCACTCAAAAATCTTTGGGTGTAAATCCATACTCATAGCACAAATTAAACAAAATAGCCAAAACCAAAGATTGGCACCAATAGCTACGGGTTTTAGGGAAACTCGGAAACACAACACAAGGAATACCTTGACCGGAGGCATTCAACCAAAATAGCAAACAACCACACCAGTTCAAAAGGTTTTAAACACCAGCTCAGCATGAATCCCACCATAACTTGTATTCCACTACACTTACCATTTAAGCATTCAATAATCACTATTTACTCATCAAGAGAGTCCAATCGGATTTAACAAGATTTACATAACAATTTCTTTCTCTAGTTACCATTCCCAACACTTTTAATTAAGGTTTAAGATGCTTATCACAAAGGCACCCAACCAAGACTACATTGACATGATCCCCACGGATCACCAAATCATATAACAACGTATTCTATATTTCAAACATAGTACTGCAACAACTACTTGAGCATGGTCAACCTAACAATTTTATACTATCCATATGTCAAAATCTTGACAATTGAAACTTGTTCAATCAATAAAATGACTTCAACAAATAAGTAATATCTCTACAAGATAAAATTCGTAAATAGGATTCTAAGATATGCGTTCATTAAGGTTAAAATCTTGCATCATGAGTATTAACCATTGTTCATCCCATCACAACATGTACTCGACATAATACCAAAGTTTTACACTTTCCTTCTATTGGATAAATGGTTTCCAACAATTAACAACACTACCAAGGCATCAATATCAATTCTTTGCATAATCATCAATCAACAACATTGCTTTTAGCTACCTTACACATAGGTTGCAACAAAAATTTCACTACACAACATACTCCAACTATTAAATTAGATTTAATAAGTTAGATCTGCACAATGTTCTTAAAACAACAACCAGACCTATGTTTTTTCCCAATAGACATTGGTACTAGCATTAACACTGCCCTTAACAACATCATTAACAATAAGTCTTATGTCTTCTCAATTGATATCAATTCTACCATTGTAGAGACAAAACTGCATACTTCCAAATATACTAAGTTTGCAACAACATAAATAGCAACTCTAATCAACTTCCAAATTAAAGTCACTAGTCAACACGATTAAATTTCTCTATTAACATGTAAAATTAGAGCATCATTAACAACCAGCAGAGTTTCTTTAACAATATCAGCAGTTTACATCATCTTAATGTTCTAACTGTGCATCAAGGTTTAAACTTTTAACATTAACGAGGATCATAAACACTTTTTAAAGCAAAGCAACAGATTCTAAGCATGTACATTAACCCATTTAATCATTCTTGCTACAGAGTAAACTACAACACTAGTAGTCTATTTATTCTCCAGCTAGAGATGATAATCACATTGAATTGATTCAACTCAAAATTTAACTTAGCAACACATCATTCCATAAACCACATTGTTTCCTACTACATAGCACGGACATAAACTTTTTTAAACACCCTCATGGGCACGAACTTTTAAAGTTAACATCGGCGAGAGCGCTTGCCGAACGCGCGGCGTCCTACCGGGAGGCGCGTGCCAAGGCGAAAGAGGAACTCCGCGCCATGGAAGCTTCCGCGGCCGGTGAGTTGTCCGACCCCTTGGTAGACGTTGCGATAGGTGTCTTCTGACGCGATATTGATCTTGCAGAGCTGCAAAGGAACCTCGGCGATGCCTTGGAGTCGTGAAGGTTGTCGGTGGAGCAGCGGGACGCGGTGGTCGCGTCGTGGGACGTGGCCTTGTCGGACCAGCGGATGGCGGAGCGGGAGGTGGCCGAGCTACACACCGAGCTGACGTCCCTTCGAGGGGTCGGTCAGGCTGTCTGCGACCGGTTGCTAGAGCTCATCCCAGGCCCGAGCTCCCTCTCCTCTCTGCTAGCCGGCGTGCCGGAGCACGTCGAGGCTTCGGTGCGCGAGGCGGCGACGCTCGGAGCCTCCTCGGCCCTGGTCAATGCCATCTCCTACTACGATGGCATCGACCTTGAGACGGTTGGGAGCGGGATCGCCGGGAACCGGACCGACGAGGACGTCGACAGGTTCGAGTCCCAGGTCGACCCATACGCCCGGGAGATAGCCGAGAGGATTTCGCCGCAAAGCGTCCTCCATCGGGAGCAGGGGACAGTTAGTTTAGTTTTTTGTGTTCGTGGGGTGGTGAAAAATATGTAATGAACAATGAAAAAAGTTGCCGACGGCTCCGGCCTGCTGGGCCGTTCTAAGTTTCCCTTCGCTCATCCCTCATTTTTCCAATGTGATGAACGTTCTATGACCGTAGCTACGGGGATCCGCGGGGTTTCCCGAGCGTGGGTGTTGTGTTAATCACCTCCGAGGGAAACGCGGAAGAGGACTGGAGCTTAGAGCGCTAACTTCGTGGGAAAGAAGTGTTTTTGATCGGCCTTGGGTCGCCTCGCTCGAGTATTTCCTTTTTCCGTGAAGCGCTACTTCGCAACCATAGCCGCTGGGGCGTAGGCCGTAGCACTTGGGTCAAAGGAGTTACCGCGAGGCAGACCATTTGGTCGGTCGGGATTATCGACCCAGGTCACCGACCCGTGCAGGGATAAGTAGCCCCCGAGTGGTGCGCGGGGACTGGGCTGCAGTCACCGCGTACTACTTTAAACTTGGGGAAAAGAGACGTGAAAAACAGAAAAGAGCTTTTGGGATAAGACTATCTTAACTTTTCTGGAGGGCCGCGCCGCAGTTGGAATCGGTGCAGGATGCTTTGGCTTCCGGTCCCTGTTAACTCTCGATGTGCCTCGTCTCCCGTGCCGCGGGGTATAAAAGGAGGTGCATCGAAACCTTTTTGAATCGTACCAGAACTCCTTTGCCAAGCTTTTCCATGTCACTATGGGGGACCGCTTCGCTGAACTCCTCAGGAAGTCATCGGCGGACGCGGAGGAAGCCTGGCAGAGGATCGTGGCGGACGTGGAGGCCGGCGCCGTCATCTGGGACCGCAGGCACGTTGATGCCCTTATCGTGGCCGTGCCCCACCTCCGGCCGGTGAGGGCACAGCTGATCGAGGCGCTGACGGAGCGGCGCCACGCATCATTCGGCTGGATCGGCGCACCCCTGGAGGATCGCCGCCGCGAGTGACGGGGAGCTCTGCTCCGGGTGGGCTGCTTCCCGCTGGTGGGGCTAGTGCCCCTTTGTAAATAAATAAATGAATAGAAGCAGCTGATTTGCTTCCTCTCCTGTCTACTGGTCCTTCTTCTTTCTTTTCAACGTGCTTGTTGTTGTTAGGCGTGCTTTGACGACCGTAGCCTTTAGGGACCGCAGGGGGTCGGGCGTGGGTCGGAGGCAGGTATTAGCGCGGGTTTGCGTGGTAGGGACGTATTCCCGACCGACCACTGGCCGTTACGCGCAATTGTTTGACCCGTAGGGCACTATTTCGAGACCTCGGCCGCCGAGGCGTAGGTCGTAGTGCTCGGGCTTGGTAAAATAAACGAGAGGAAGAACTGGACGCTCGGTCGGACGTTCGACCGGCACGATTCCTTGGGTAGGAGACTTCTCGAGTAGTACATGGACAAGAGAGATCTTCTAGGGATAAAATCTTCATAACTTCTCTATATTACACGCGTTGGCGATGAGGTTACCCTCGGCGTCCTTAAGACGAAAAGTGCCGGGTCGGAGGACCTCTGCGACGGTGAAGGGGCCTTCCCAGGGCGGAGAAAGCTTGTGTCTGTCCTTGCTGGACTGGACTTGGCGCAGGACCAAATCGCTGACGTTGAACGACCGGCCGCGAACCATGCGACTGTGGTACCGCCGTAGGGTCTGCTGGTACTTGGCCGACCGCAGGATGGCGACGTCGCGTGCTTCGTCGAGTTGGTCGACGGCATCTTGTTGAGATTCCGACCCCCGGGCGTCGTTGTAGGCTTCTACTCTTGGAGCACCGTACTCCAAGTCGGTCGGGAGAACAGCCTCCGCTCTGAACACCAGAAAGAACAGCGTGAATCCGGTTGACCGGGTCGGCGTGGTCCACAAACTCCAGAGAACGGAGGGCAGCTCGGCTGCCCACCGTCCGGCGAATTTCTTCAGGCGACTGGAGATTCGTGGCTTGAGCCCTTCGAGAATCATGCCGTTGGCTCGCTCGGCCTGCCATTGGCGCGGGGGTGTGCCACTGCTGCCCAGTCGACACGAATGTTGAAGTCGTCGTAGAACTCGAGGAACTCCTTCCCAGTAAATTGAGTCCCGTTGTCAGTGATGATGGAGTTCGGGACTCCAAAGTGGTAGACGATGTCGCGGAAGAAGCTCGTAGCTTGCGCGAAGGTAATGGTTGCGAGTGGCTTGTCCTCTATCCACTTAGTGAACTTGTCTACGGCGATGAGCAGGTGAGTGAACCCCCCGGGCGCATTTCTAAAAGGTCCGACCAGATCGTGCCCCCAGACCGCGAAGGGCCACGTGATGGGGATCGTCTGTAGGACTTGTGCCGGGAGGTGCGTTTTCCTGACGAAGAACTAGCACCCTTTGCAGGCGCGGACGATTTGCGTAGCATCAGCCGTGGCGGTCGGCCAGTAGAAGCCATGCCGAAAGGCTTTCCATACCAAGGACCGCAGCGCGGCATGGTGCCCGCAGACCCCGCCGTGGACGTCAAGCAGCAAATGTCTCCCCTGGTCGGCCGGGATGCACTTCTGGAGGATCCCGGAGGGGCTTTTTTTGTAAAGATCACCCGCGACCAGGACGAAGGATTTGGCCCGCCGAGCGAGGCGCCGAGCCTCGGTGGAGTCGGCGGGGAGTGACCTGTTTGTTAACCGATCGACGAAGGGTTGCCTCCAATCGGATTTGGTGTTGAGGACACTACGGTCCGACCCAGGCTGATGCTCGTCCGGCCGAATGTCGGCCGAAGCGTCCGCTTTTAGGGGGTCGACTGCGCCCTCAACCATCGAGTCCAACCGGACGGACGGCTTGTGGAGGTCGAAGATGAAGACTCCAGGAGGGACCGGGCCTTTGCTGGAGGCCAGGCTGGCGAGGGAGTCGGCTTAGCTATTGTAGCGTCGGTAGCTATGGTGAAGCTCGAATCCTTTGAATTTTTCCTCGAGCTTGCGGACCTCCAGGCAATAGGCCGCCATTCGGGCGTCGCGAGGCTCCGCGACCTTCATCACTTGGTCGACGACTAGCTTGGAGTGGCCGTGGACGTAGAGTTGCCGAGCACCGAGGTCGGCGGCGATCCGGAGGCCGTTGACAAGGGCCTCGTATTCGACGACATTGTTGGTCGCGTCGAAGAGTAGTCGGATGGCGTACAGAAGCTTGTTGCCGAGTGGGGAGATGATGACGACCCCCGCCCCTGCTCCGTTCTTGGTGTAGGACACGTCGAAGTACATCGTCCAGTACTCGGGGTCCTCGATCGCTGGCGGAGCTTGGGCTTCGGTCCATTCGGCGACGAAGTCAGCCAAGACCTGCGACTTGATCGCCGTCCTGGGGACATATGATATGTCGAGGCCATTGAACTCGAGAGCCCATTTGGCGATTCTTTCAGTGGCATCGCGGTTGTGGACGATTTCTCCGAGAGGCGACGAGGTCACCACGGAGATGGGGTGCCGGTCGAAGTAGTGTACCGGCTTTCTCTTCGTTATGAGCACTGAATACAACAGCTTCTGCACCTGCGGGTACCGAATCTTTGTTTCGGAGAGTACTTCGCTGATGAAGTAGACCGGCCTCTGCACCTTGAAGACGCGGCCTTCCTCCATTCGCTCCACGACAAGCGTCGCGCTGACGACTTGGGTTGTGGCGGCGATGTAGAGGAGCAACGGCTCTTGTGGTGTCGGGGCGACCAATACTGGAGGCGAGGTCAAGAAGGCCTTCAGCCAACTGAAGGCTTCCTGAGCTTCTTGGGTCCAGTAGAAACGTTCAGACGTCTTCAGTAGCTTGTAGAGAGGCATCCCGTGCTCGCCTAGGCGAGACACGAAGCGGCTCAGAGCCGTGAGACACCCCGTCAGCCTCTGGACCCCCTTCAGGTTATCGATCGGCCCCATCTTCATGATGGCGGAGATCTTGTCACGGTTGGTTTCGATGCCACGCTCAGAGACGATGAAGCCGAGTAGCTTTCCCTTCGGGACCCCAAAAACGCACTTCTCAAGGTTGAGTTTTATGCGAAAATGCCGAAGGTTCGGAAAGGTCTCCTCCAGGTCGGCGATGAGGTCATCAGCCTTCCTAGTCTTGACAACGATGTCATCGACGTACGCCTCGATGTTACGGCCTATTTGGTTGGAAAAACACGCTTGCATATACCGCTGGTATGTAGCGCCTGCGTTTTTCAAACCAAACGGCATCGTGACGTAACAGTACGAGCCATACGGCGTGAAGAAGGAAGTCACGAGCTGGTCGGACTCCTTCATCGCGATCTGGTGGTAGCCCGAGTAGGCATCCAGAAAAGAAAGGGACTCGCACCCGGCGGTGGAGTCCACGACTTGGTCGATGCGAGGCAATGGGAACAGGTCTTTTGGACAGGCCTTGTTGAGGCTCGTGTAGTCAACACACATTCTCCATTGCCCGGACTTCTTCTTTACAAGAACAGGATTGGCGAGCCACTCAGGGTGGCGCACCTCCCTTACAAAGCCAGCAACCAAGAGTTTGGCGATTTCTTCCCCAATGGCCTTGCGCTTTTCTTCGTCGAAACGTCGCAGGCGTTGGGCGACCGGTCTAGAACATGGTCGGATCTTTAAGGAGTGCTCGACGACTTCCTTCGGGATTCCTGGCATGTCCGAGGGTCTCCAGGCGAAGACGTCCCAGTTTGCTCGGAGGAAGTCGACGAGCGTGCTTTCCTATTTGGCAGGGAGAGCAGCCCCGACCCGCACCGCCTTGGCGGGATCCTCGGGATCGACCGTGACCTCCTTTGCATCCTCCGCGGACTTAAAGGAGCTTGGCCCCGACTTGCAGGAGTCGGGGGCGGACTCGGGGGCCCGTCCCTGGAGGCGAGCGAGCTCGGCGGACGCGATGACCGCCGAGGCCAGCTCGCAACTGCTCTGCTCGCAGTTGTAAGCGAGCTGAAAAGACGAGGCCACGATGATAACGCCCTGTGGCCCCGGCATCTTCAGCTTGAGGTAGGTGTAGTTGGGGATCGCCATGAACTTCGCGTAGCATGGCCTTCCCAGGATGACGTGGTAGGAGCCAGGAAAATCCACAACCTCAAAAGTGAGGCTCTCGGTGCGGAAGTTGTCCGTGCTCCCGAAGGTGACGGGCAGGTCGACCTGCCTGAGTGGGTGAGCCTGTTGGCCAGGGACGACGCCATGGAAAGGCACCTTGCTCGACCGAAGGGAGGAGCGAGGGATTCCTAGGGCGTCCAAGGTCTTAACATACATGATGTTGAGGCCGCTGCCGCCGTCCATGAGCACCTTGGTCAGGTGCTTTGTCGCCACGATGGGATTGACGACGAGCGGGTAGCGTCCCGGATGCGGGACGTGGTCGGGGTGGTCGGTCCGATTGAAGGCGATTGGGCACTCCGACCACCGCAAGTAGCTGGGCACGGCGGGGGTCACCGTGTGGCCTTCTCGGTAGGCGAGCTTTGACCGACGCTTATCGGCGTAGCATGCCGCCCCACCGAAGATCATGAGGCTACCTTCGAGCTGCGGGAACTCGTCGGTTGTCTCATCTCCCTTTGTTCTGGCGTCGGATGTCGGGTCGCGCTTCATCCCCTTGCCCCGCGACGTCGTGGGGTTCCCGGAGAGGAAACGTCTCAGGACTTCGCAGTCCCGGTATTTGTGTTTGACGGGATAGGCGTGGTGCGGGCACGGACTATCCATCAACTTCTCGAAGCGGTCGGGCGCCTCCCGAGCCTGTTGCTTGGGAGGGCGGTCGGCAGCGGCGACCATGCGGCCTTCGCGGCTCTGTTTCCCCTTCCGTTTCTTTTTGTCGGAGCGGTCGGAAGGGGTGCCGGCCTCATGTCGGATGCTTGGCGGGCCACTTTCCTATCTAAGATGGCCCCCACAGCCTCCTCACCGGAGGCGTGGTTGGTGGCGATGTCGAGGAGCTCCTTGGTGGTCCGGGGCTTAGCGCAGCCCAGCTTGTGGACCAGAGCCTCGCAGGTGGTGCCATAGATGAACGCCCCGACGACGTCGGTGACGCGGATGTCGGGAGCTCGTTGCACTGCTGGGAGAAGCGACGGATGTGGTCCCGGAGGGTTTCCCCCTGCTGCTGCTTACAGCTCTTTAAGTCCCAGGAGTTGCCAGAGCGTTTGTACGTGCCCTGGAAGTTTCCGACGAAGAGGTTCGTCAGGTCGACCCAACTCCCGATAGTGTCCGCGGGCAGGTACTCGAGCCACGCTCGGGCAGAGTCCGCGAGGTAGATGGGGAGGTACTGGATGATGAAGAAATCATCTGTTGCTCCCCCCGCCCGGCAGGCGAGCCAGTAATCCTCCAGCCAAACACTAGGGTTCGTCGCCCCTGAGTATTTGGCTATGTTGACCGGGGCCCAGAACTTGACCGAAAAACCGGTGTTGCGGATGGCGCATGTGAACGCCCGCGGTCCGGGGCCGTCGGGACCCGGGTCGCGGGGCTCGCGGCGTCCGCTGTCGGTGACCTGGGATGGTGCCGCTGCGTTGGTGACTCCTCCGTGCCTCGATGGTGGCGCGAAGGTCGTGGTTGTCCCCCAGGCGGTGGCGCACCGGAGTGCACGATGCCTGGGGGAGCTCATAGTGCGGGGCCGTCTTGGCCAGGCTCTAGTGACCCCGCGAGGGGGAGTGACCCAGGTGGCCCGAGGTTGCGCCTGAGTGTCGGGAACTGGAACCCTGGGCGTGCTGGACGACAGCACGCTCCACCAGCCCCGGGAGGTTCTGATAGGTGGCCTTGGCGTCCGGGTCCGTTGGCTCAGGGAGCCCGCGGAGCAGCATTGCTGCCGCGGCGATGTTCTGGTTGGCGTGGGGAAAAACGGAAGATTGTCCGTCCCCTCAACCAACTGATGATGCACCTGGCATGCGTGCGCGTGCGCCAGAGACCAGTGGTGGCTCAGGCTAACGTTGTTCCAGGTCGGCCTGGAGTTTGTCGAGCTCGGCCTTTCGGGCCTCCAGCTCCTCGCGCTGTCGTCGGAGGTCAGCAAGGTGAACCTGGAGGTGAGTGTCATCCTCTTGCCGGGACTCGTCTCCTCGGGCCTCGTCGCGCGGGAGGAGGGTTCCGGGAGTTGCGGGGGTGGCGGATGGCTCCGCCGCGCCCGCCATGTTGCACTTGCGGGAGTACGTCCTGCGCGGGGGGTGCTCCCTGTCGGAGCTAGAGCTGTAGCTGGAGGAGTCCCCCAGCAAGTCGTGGAGGGAGGTTGGCATGTAGCCGGTCATAGCCACGAGCCGGGAGCCCGCGGGAGGCGGGACCGTCGCCCGTCGTGAGTCGCTCGTGGTGCCACCAGTGGCGATGCTGGTGCGCGGTAGGCCCGCCCCTGGGGCCGTGCGGGGGTCTCAAGGCGGAGGTTGCCGAGAATGTCGACGACCGCACCCAGGCTCCCGGAGAAGACCTGGTCGCGGACCGTGGCGGGGACGAGCACGAGCTCTCCCGCCGTCATAGCGATGAAGCCGAGGGTGCCGAAGTGAATCCAACCCCTCGACGCTGGTGCGTCGTTGGTGTGCAAAAAGGAAGCCATCGAGGAGAACAGGTGGAAATCCGAAGATGAAGGTGACGATGACGCGCGAGCCCCCTACCTGGCGCGCCAACTATCGGTATTTCGTGTACCGGCAATACGAATTTTTGGTTAGTGGGGGTCGCGCGCTCCCTCTCCTCGAATGGTCGACTCAGGAAGCCAGGGGTTTATACTGGTTCGGGCTGAATGTCCCTACTCCAGTTCGTGCTATTGGGGTGTATTGTTTCTCAAGGCAATCGATCGCCTGGGGATTACAGTCGAGGGAGAGTTCCCTCTTCCTTTTTTGTTCGATTGATTTTCGTCTCTCTTGCCCCTGACGCCCTGCTTCTCCTTATATACACGGAGGTGGCAGGTTACATGGGAGTTTGGAGGGAAAAAGGAAGGGGTACTATACGCCTTGGAGTCTGGTCCGCTGTCTTGTACATCCATAGGAATCCACCACCAATCTCTTCTATTTGGCAACTCTAATCAACTTCCAAATTAAAGTCACTAGTCAACACGATTAAATTTCTCTATTAACATGTAAAATTAGAGCATCTTTAACAACCAGCAGAGTTTATTTAACAATATCAGCAGTTTACATCATCTTAATGTTCTAACTGTGCATCAAGGTTTAAACTTTTAACATTAACGAGGATCATAAGCACTTTTTAAAGCAAGGCAACAGATTCTAAGCATGTACATTAACCCATTTAATCATTCTCGCTACAGAGTAAACTACAACACTAGTAGTCTATTTATTCTCCATCTAGAGATGATAATCACATTGAATTGATTCAACTCAAAATTTAACTTAGCAACACATCATTCCATAAACCACATTGTTTCCTACTACATAGCACGGACATAAACTTTTCTAAACTCCCTCATGGGCACGAACTCTTGACAAACAGGATGCAACTCAACTTTTAAAGATAACCACGACTCAAGAACCAGAACGAACACCGATAGAAAATTTCTCCTTTCTAGGCAAGGAAGAAAAACAAAATTCCAACAGAAATGCAGGAGAGCTCAACTCTCAAATTCCCAAATTTGCCCACAAAACTCTTCAAGAAATCTAAAGATCTATACTTCCAAGAAGGAAGAAGGATGCACCAGGGAAAATCAAATGTTCATTAAATCTTTTCAGACAAAAGATTCAAACTTAGCTCCACCAACTCAAGGCCTGCACAAGGGGAAACTCCAACACCTTTTTTTTCTTAGATAGGGAGAACAACAACCACAAAAGTCTCCTCCTCAAGACAGTCCGTAATGACCAACAAAACCGGTGTCAAAGCAAAAATAGCGACCAATAGATGCGCAACACAAAACCTTTCTTCTACGTCTTCAACCAAGGAAGACAAAACCACAAATCGCCTACAGAACAATCCGCGATAAATCAAATACCAAAAACTGACCGTCAGAACGGTAAATAACATCCATAGGAATCCACCACCAATCTCTTCTATTTGACTCCAATCAACTACCCGACCTACGATAGAAAAGGTGAGCACTCTTCTCCTACAGGGGTTAATAATTCTTCGGTGATGGCGTTAACAGGCCACACCGCCAAACCACATCCTTACTATGAACAAAAAGAGGTGACCGAAACCTTTCGTACCACTGCCGAAATCCGGAAGACACCAAGTCATCAACCAAGAGGCCATGCCACCCTACTGGCCGCTCAGGCCAGTAAACCAACCCAAGTTTGCACTCAGGGGGCAGGGTCGCAATCAGCCCGAGCTCCCGCTCGGGAGACATCATCGTGGACCACCCGAGTTCGCACTCGGGGGGCATCGGCATGGTTTAGACCGACCAGTGCTTCCACTACAAGCCGCGCCGCTCGGTTAAGCCGACTGGACGAATGCAATCACTACCGTCTTACAAGACCAGTTCTGTGACACTATGGAATGCCGAGACTTTATAAAATGTGAAATTAGAGATTGTGGCATTACATAATGTGAATGTTGAGGTCAAAAACATTATGAGATGTGGAATTAAGGTTAAAACCATAGGGTATGGAGGTTAATAGCGTTTCCGGGCCGTTTCCGAGCCGTTTCCGAGAGTTTGGGCCTTTTTGGGGAGTTTTGGGCCTAGGGGAAAGGGTTGTGGGCTTTGGTGGGATGGAGTATGAGTCCATTTGGGATTAGGATTCCTGTTTGGGTTGGTTTAAAGGGCTCCCCTGCCCCCTTGTTGCGCCCCACCCTGCCCCTTGGGCGCCCCCACTCCTCCCTCTTGAGCCCTAGCCGCCACCCCCCTCTCTCCCTCTCCCTTGTGGCCGTGCGCCCCCTCCCCTTGCCCCCTTTGCTCCCCACTACTCCACCACCTCTCCTCCACCCCTTGCTGCCCTAGGGTAGCCTCCCCACCCCTGCACCTCGAGGATCCATCCATTGGAGCGAGGAGCGATCCGGGAGGAGATCCATTGGGTTTTCATGCGTCGGGCGAAGGTATGACCGTGGGACTCCTTGGGTTTGGTCTAGGATCTGTTCTAAGGGTCATTATCATGTTTTTAGATCAATTGGTGGTGCTGGAATTGAGTAGATTAGATTAGATCTAGAAGTTGCCACGTTCTCTGTTTCGGGCAGCATGAGCAGTCGACCTAGGGTTTAGGTTTTCGCCAATTTAGAGTCCGAATTTGGTCGTACGGATGTTGAAGAAGTTGTAGGTAACTTCAATACCTTTCAGTGGGTATAAAGAACTTTAAATTCCGCCCGGTCGTTTGAAAGTTATGTTTGTTTTACCGAACGTATAAAAATCTGTGACGTGATTGGAACAGATCACGGTGTTCTGTAGATTAAACAACTTTAGAGTCCAAATCAGTCTTTCCATATACTTAGGAAAAGTTAGGAAATTTCCTAAGCTACGCGAGGATGTACTCATTTAATTGATTCGGAGTCCCAGAACTCAAGTTGTGCCTTTTGGAAGGCTGCTGTCCCGGCGGGACAAAACCTCTATTTTTGGGTATTGCGAGTAGTTGGCAATGTCGGGGTAGATGAGGGTTTGCATATTGTTTTGTGGACATGATTGTGAGTGTGTGGTACCTATGTGCAGGTGGTGTGACCCCGGGAGTGCCTTCTACTTCCCGCCAATCCGTTGCCCGTGGTTGAGGCAAGTGTATTGTAATGGATAGCGATTGTAGATTGTTTGATTGATTGAGATTGGAGTTTGAATATATGATATGTTCACATGCCATGCTTTAATGTTTGCCATTGATATGATGAATATGTTTATTATGTGATGATGTCATGTGTTAATGTACAAGTTATCCATGATGATGCCATGTGTTAATGTACAAGTTATCCATGATGATGCCATGTGTTAATGTACAAGTTATTCATGATGTTGGCATATTTGCATACATGGCAAGATACATGGCCTGGGCGGTGAGAAAGTCATAACTAGTCCGGGGAAGGTCGGTGAGAAAGTTATGACTATTCTGGAGAGCCAATGAGTAAGTCATACATCGTGATTCCATCCACCGCGGTGTGGGGAAGCGAGGAGTAGGCACCCTCCATCTTCGGGATGGAAGGGGGGAAAAGGGTGCACACCGACGGGTGCGTACTCAACCATACCGGTATGAGTTTCCAGGAGATATGTGCATCACATTGCATTACATTGCATTGCATTATATGAGGATGTTATATGAGGATGATTTATGATGATGTCATTGATATGCTTACACCATGAATATGAGATGTGTATGATGTTGTATGTGAAAAGTGGTGATGAAGGTATTGGAATATGTTTTCTTGTTTCATTGCAATATACTTGCTGAGTGATGAACTCACGCTTGTGTTTTTGTTGTTTTTCTTAGGTACCATGAAACCGGCATGCGGGAAAAAGGGTTTAGCTACACATCTACACGTAGCTCCACACAAATTAGACAGTGTTACCATTTGGAGTCATGATAATGAAAGTATTGCCATGAAACTTGGAGAATTGCTTAACTATGTGCTCGATCTTACTATTTGATTCGTTTAGCTCATGAAGTAGTTGAATGCTTTATCCTGGACTTATATTGTTGCTATGTCACACGTTATTGCTGTTTTAGATGCTTTCCATTATGATATAACTTGTGATACTTTGTTGTTGCTCCGAATCATGGAAAAACAAAGGAGATGCTGCCGAAATTTTCGGTATTAGCATTTGTTCCTTTGCTGTAATTTAGCTTAATTCATGGTATTTAGGTGTTGTTTAGTCTATGTTTGGTAGCATTCGGGCATATTAAATGCCGGGGTGTTACAAGTTCGGCATCCAGCCAAGAGGACGGACTCTCGGCTACAGAAAGCCCTACCCTGATCATATTGATAGAATCCCATACCCCAATAGATATCGGCTGCCAGATTTTGCAAAATTTTCAGGGGATGACGCAACCACCACTATGGAGCATGTCGGGCGCTTCATAGTGCAATGCGGGGAAGCAACGCATTCTGATGGGCTCCAGGTAAAACTTTTCCCGCAATCTATGTCTGGGGCAGCCTTCACTTGGTTCACCACCTTGCCCCCAAATTCAGTCAATACTTGGACCAATTTGGAATGCCGATTCCACGAATACTTCTTTTGTGGAAGCTTAGAATTACGAATCTCTGATCTAAGCTCTGTGTGGTCGAGATTCGGGGAATCGATAGCAGAGTACATCAAGAGATTCAGGGAAATACGGAACCGATGCTTTAGCGTCGCCCTGCCCGATAACCAACTCGCTGATCTGGCTTTCCAGGGTTTGATTCCTCCTTTACGAGAGAAATTTGGCGGTCAGGAATTTACCGACCTAAGCCATCTGCTGCATAGGGCATTGGCCCAGGAAGGCCGATTCTATGAAAATACGGGGTTCAAGGACAAATTTAAAAGCAACAAAGAAAAAAGAAGTCGAAAGTCAACCTCGTAAAATACGAGTCGAAAAACTCGGATGACAACGAGGAAACAGGCATCAATATAGCCGAATGGGTTAAAGGGAACAAGAAACCGTTAATATGTTCCTGGTTAAAGCCAAGTAAAGCCAAGTCCGAAGTCAAATACTCGTTCGATGTGACCAAATGCGACCGCATCTTTGACATGCTCTTACAAGAGAAGGTGGTACGGATCCCAGAGGGACAAGTTATACCATCGGCCGAGGAATTAAAAAGGTGTAGGTATTGTAAGTGGCATAACTCCTTCTCGCATAATACTAACGATTGCAATATCTTTTGTCAACAGATACAGTCAGCCATAGAGGATGGAAGACTGAAGTTCGCGGAAGAACAAGCCCAGCAAATCGATACCAATCCTTCCCAGTCAATATGGTCAGCTGCACATCCAAAGGGAAGGAAATAAGGCAGGACGAGACACCATCATTGTCCGTATTGGCCATAAAAGCTGATAAGAAAACAATGAATGACAAAAAGACAGTGCAGATCACGATCGGCTCAATTCAGATAGAAGCCGATCAAGAGAGGAAGCTGTCCAGGACGGTCAGGGTAAGGGGAACGCCCGAGACCGATAAATGGCGCAAGGCAATTGCCGCCGAACAAGCCAACACTGAAGGTTAAGCCGACTTTTGACCAATTACTGGCTAACTATGAGTTGAGAGGTCAGAAGAGTACGCCCCAACGAGCGCCAACAAAGGAACGTCGGCCGACTGTTGCTGAAAAGGCCCACGAACGGTGCCCGTTTTGGCTCTTCTGCTGGGAGAGGGGATTGGCGCTGCCATCTCCTCACAGTTGTCCGATGTAGCATTACCCAGGGCAAAAGCAGGAACATCTCTATCCTCCAGCAAAGGCGGCATCGAGGCAAAATCCCGACCAGCACCTAGGAGTGTACAGAAGGCTGATTCACGAAAGGATCACCAGGGCAGAACAAGTGATCAAGCATCCAATGGGGACATACAAGGCCGAAGTATTGAGATTGGCTGAACAAGAAGGTCACAGAAGACCACTTCACGAGAGAATCTCTTGGCCGAGGGGGGATCAGGTGACCGTCGGAGGAAAGCGCAAGGCCGATCCATCGGAACCGGCCATGTCTAGAAGTTCGATGAAGACAGTTCCAGAAGGAACCCCTGAGGATATCCAGAAAGACAAAAAAGCAGACGCATCTGAGTTTGCTGGGAAAACCCGCCAACCCGTAGAACCAAAACCACGGTGGTGTCCCTCCAGAATAACGAAATCGCAAAGACATCGTCTCCAGCGCCTAAGAACGCAAGAATTAAGAGAGGCCGAAGAAGACAAGTGGAGAGACAAAACTTTCAATAAGCTGCGCCCCGTAAAGACCTCAAAGAAAGAGTGGCGCATGAAAGAAATCACTCCGAAAGGTCCTCCCGCGAAGAAATATGTGGAAACCGACAGCGCGGAGACACCCACGGCCGATGACGTGGAAACACCCACGGCCAACGATGTGAATGTACCTGCATCAGATAGCATGGGGTTGTCTATAGCCCAGAGCAAAACGCCCCCTCCGGTGGGCATCAACATGGTGTTTGCCTTGCCGACCGAGTTTAGAGCTCAGGCCACTGCAGCTCTAGAATCCTACGCACAACTGTGCTTGGGATCCTAGGAAGCGGTATTTGAGAAGCCACAAGAAGACCATCAACACCTGAAGCCGCTGTATTTGAAGGGGCACATCAACAGCAAGTCGATATCCAGGATGCTTGTGGTCGGAGGTGCAACTGTCAATCTGATGCCCTACTTGACATGTAAAAAGTTAGGGAAATCCGATGAGGACCTCATCAAGACCAATATGGTCTTGAATGATTTCATGGGAGATCCCACAGAAGCCAGGGGTGTCATGGTCACCGAATTAACAATCGGCAGCAAAACTTTGCCGACCACCTTCTTTGTAGTGGATGCCAAGGACAGCTACAATGTGCTGCTAGGGAGAGATTGGATCCACGCCAATTGTTGTATCCCGTCCACCATGCACCAGAAACTGATATAGTGGAACGACGATACTATCGAAGTAGTGGAGGCCGATACATCGGCTCACATCGCCATGGCCAGCCCTGATGCGAATTAGCCGCACGAAGGAGCTAGATGTATCTCAGGCAAGGCATTGGAAGACTGTGACTTCATCTGCATTAATGACATAGGGATAAGGCCGATCAGCGTACGACCCAGCACAGTTGATCGGACGGATGAAATTGTATGAAGATGGAGGTTAGCTTGAACGCAAAGCTGTTGCGAGAGAGGGCGAGGAGCTACCAACACGCGGCCGATAGCTCCGAAGCTGTCGGAGATTTCGAAGATGACGAAAGGATCGGGAAAGAATTTACTTCAGTTGATCCATTAGAGGAAATAGACATAGGAGACAGAGATCAGAAAATGCCAACCTTTGTCAACGCTGGGTTATGTGCCAAATACAAGGAAAAACTTGTGAAACTATTGAAATAATATAATGACTGCTTCGCTTGGGAATATAACGAGATGCCCGGTTTAGACCGACAACTCATCGAGCATCGATTACCAGTAAAACCTGGGTATCGGCCGTGCAAACAACCCCTGAGGCGTTTCAATCCAGTGATATATGAAAAAGTCAAAGAAGAAATAGAACGATTGTTAGAAGCTAAGTTCATCAAACCATGTCGGTATGCTGAGTGGGTTTCCAACATCGTTCTGGTAACAAAGAAGAACGGGAAAATTAGGGTATACGTCGATTTCAGAGATATAAATAAAGCTACCCCCAAAGACGAGTACCTGATGCCCGTGGACGATATGCTTATCGACGCTGCATCAGGGCACAAAGTCATCAGCTTTCTTGATGCCAATGCGGGGTACAACCAGATATTCATGGCTGAAGCCGATATCTACAAAACGGCCTTCCGATGCCCTATGGCACTGGGATTATTCGAGTGGGTTGTTATGACATTCGGATTAAAGAACACTGGAGCCACTTACCAAAGGGCTATGAATATGATATTTCATGAGTTGATCGGCCGCATTGTAGAGATATACATGGACGACGTTGTGGTAAAGTCTATAGGGGATCAGAGGCATCTGGCCGACCTAGAAGAAGTATTCAAAAGAACGCGGGCGCACGGTTTGAAGATGAATCCACTAAAATGCATGTTTGGGGTATCAACCGGACAGTTCCTTGGGTTCATGGTGCATGAGAGAGGGATAGAGGTGAATCAAGAACAAGTCAGGGCCATAACCAATACTCAGCCACCAAATAATAAGAAAGATCTGCAGAGACTGGTCGGTAAGATCAATTACCTAAGGCGCTTTATCTCAAATTTATTCGGTCGGATCAACGCGTTCACCTCATTGCTGAGGATAATGGAAAATCAAGGGTTCGTATGGGGAGAGGAACAAAAGAAAGCTTTTGGCGATATCAAGAGGTATCTGTCGAAACCTCCGGTGTTGGTAGCACCACGAAAAGGGGTACCATTCAGGCTATACGTATCGGCAGGAGAAGCAACGATTGGAGCAGTCCTCATCCAGGAAATTGAGGGAAAAGAGCAGCCGATATTTTACCTGAGCCGACGGTTAGTAAACGCAGAAACTAGGTACCCACCAGTTGAGAAACTCTGTTTATCTCTCTACTTCGCATGCACAAAGTTGAGACATTATATATTGGCGTCAACATGCACGGTCGTGGGTAAGATCAATGTCATAAAATATATACTATCCGCCCCCATAATGAAAGGACGAATTGGGAAATGGGCTTATAGACTCACCGAGTTCGATCTGGCGTTTGAATCGGCTAAAGCCATGAAAGGGCAAGTAATAGCCGATTTCGTTACAGACTATACCCCCGCTTGTGAACTAGTAAGCATCGCCCCCCTGGCGGCTTTATTTCGGCTGGTCGGTGTGCAAGGAGGAGAATGGCGTCGGAGTGGTTCTGACATCCCCCAAAGGGTGTTATTATGAGTTCGCCTTCAGACTGAACTACCGTTGCTCAAACAATCAGGCTGAGTATGAAGCCAATGGGGATTCTCTGCTCGTAGTTCGGCAAGTGCAGGGTGAATTCAACTGCTACGATGAAGTCCTAACCAGATACTTGGCGCGCTGTCGCGAATTGATAAAAGCCTTCAGTTCTTTCACAATCGGCCACATACCTCGAGAAGAAAACGATCGGGCTAACGCACTAGCCCAGCAGGCATCGGGGTATGTACCTCTTGAACAGTCAACTGATTGTGAGTCAGTTGAAAAGACAGTAATGTGCCTAATAGCGTCCGACTGGCGCGCGAAGATTGCGGCCTATCTGATGGACCCGTTGCCAAGACAAACATGAAGACCAAAAGGCAAGCGCTAAGATATGTAACAATTGATAATATTCTGTATTATCGGACGCTGGAAGGCTTGCTTCTCCATTGTCTCAGCATCGAAGAAGCAAAGACGGCCATGGGAGAAGTTCATTAGGGGATCTGTGGAGTGCATAAGTTGGCCCATAAGATGAAGTGGTTACTTAGACGTACTGGCTATTATTGGCCGACAATGCTAGAAGACTGCTTCCGGTATTATAGAGGATGCCAAGATTGTCAGAAGTTTGGAAATATACGGAGTGCCCCTGCTGCGGTCTTACACCCAGTAGGTAAAACCTTGGTCATTCCGCGGATGGGGCATTGACATAATTAGATAGATCCATCTAGCCTCAAGTAAAGGCCACATATTCATTTTGGCCGCTACAAATTACTTCTCCAAATGGGTTGAAGCCATCCCACTAAAAAGGTTACCAGTGTAGAGGTAATAGCATTTGTCCAGGAGCACATTGTCTATCGGTTCAGAATCCCATAAACCATTACGATCGATCAAGGCACCGTATTCATGTTCGAAGCATTCCAAAGCTTCGCCCGAGGCCTAGGGATCAAGATGCTAAATTCCTCACCTTACTATGCTCAGGCCAACGGGTAGGTTGAGTCATCAAACAAGACATTGATCAAGTTAATCAAGAGGAAAATCGCCGACACGCCCAGAGGATGGTACACAACATTAGCCGATGCGTTGTGGGCATACAGAGTATCAGGCCATGGGGTCACCAAAGTAACCCCATACCAACTAGTGTATGGGAAGGAAGTGGTATTGCCGATAGAAATTGGCATAAGTTCGCTCAGAATAGCTAAACAAAACACCCTATCGGCTGCAGATTACAGGAACACGCTGGCCGACAATTTGGAGGATCTGACAGAATTAAGGCTAAGGGCATTGGAACAATTCCAGAAGAACAAAGCCAGGGTGGCAAGAGCATACAACAAGAAGGTCGTGCCCAAGACATTCGAGGAAGGTGAGTTGGTATGAAAGACCATCTTGCCAGTCGGGACCAAAGACAGTAGGTACGAAAAATGGTCGCCAACATGGGAAGGACCATACAAAATCAACCGACCAGTGTAGGGCAACTCGTACATACTAGAAACACTGGAAGGGGAGTCATTCACCAAAGCTATCAACGGAAAATACCTCAAGAAGTACCATCCTAGTATATGGGTTGGGTCTTGATGAAAAGTACGATGAGAGCGACTACCAGTAAAGCTGAGTTAACTGGACACAATTGGTTGAAACAACAAGACCAATATATTGCGAGCAAAAGACGATGTATGCTTGAGAAGCTCCAAAAAGAAAAGCGTGCGATTACATCGTTTAGATGAGATGAATGATGCTATCAACGGCAGCCTCCACAGCCTGGTACACACTTGAGATCAGAGCCTCATCGTTCGATTCGCTACCCGAGACCGGCACAATGGTTTCAGTCTTGATCTCAACTGATTGGAAGGCCGCCACCAAGTCAGCTTGACGCGTTTGGAGGTCTGTTTGGGCTAAGTCAATACCATGATCAACCTCTAAAAGGTGGGCTTCAGCTTCGATCAGGGCCTATTTTAAGCGAGCGATCTCACTGATCAAGGCCTCCCTTGTCGACACTAAAGTCTGGGCCGAAGATACCACATTATCAAACTCGGCTTTGTTCTACTTCACGACAGTCACTAGACTGGCAAGCTCGGCGCACTCCTTTGCGACTTTCTCGCGCTAGTGGCGTCGCACTAGCGCCAGTTGGACAGCATCCCTCTTCGAAGAAAGACGACACAGGTGGTGGAACTTGTCCACGGACGGCGCCGAAAGACAGGGCGATATCTCAGCAAGAATGGCAGCTATCAGGTGGAAGGTTTCTAATACTTCTGGCCCTGATCGCACCAACAGTCGGTGAAGTTGCTTCAGTTTGTCCCGCTGCGGTGAAGGAATGGATGGGAGATCCAGCCTCGTCTGAGACGGCTGATGGGCGGCGGGTGCACGAGGAATAGCGCTGGCCGACGGAGCTCGCCAAGAGAAAAGTCGAGCTCCCCTGGAGTAAACCCAAAATGGGTACTAGCTAGTAACTAAAAAGCAAAAATCGGCTAAATCGGTAAGAGTTTCCTTATTAGAAAAGCGACAGGGGTGCAATTCAGTGGAAAATACCTCAATGCCGATAGGGGAACCCAAAGAAAGAGTGGTGTCCGAAGGCTCCCCGATAGGAGAAATACCAGCTGATCCTGTCGAATCGGCCACGGGAGGTGGTGCTACTTTTGCCGCTACAGTTCCCGCCACAGTAACGACGTCAGACCCCTCCACGGTCTGGGCAACCTCTGCAACAGCGGCCGTAGTACCTTCAGCGGCAACGACCTTCGCAGTCTCTGCCACAATATCACTGGCAAGCTCTGGATCGGTGGCATCAACTGGGTCTTCAATGACGACTCCCTCCAGGGAATCAGCAGTCGCACCCATGAAGGTGTTAGGGGCGACAGCAAGACGAACCTCTGGTGTTGAATCTCCTGGAGTCAGCTGAGCATGAGAATATGATTGTCAAAGAAAAGCCGAATGGAGGATCCATAACAGGGGGAGTAGATACTTGGAGTGCTGGTGCAAAAGATACAACGACTAGCGGAGGCGTAGGGGGAATGACAGCAGCAAGTCTTGTACGCTCGGCAATCCTTTTCTTTGAAACTGGAGTGGGACAGACAGTAAAAGCCATGGGTAAAAAGCAGCTTTACAAAACGATGAAGGAAACAGAGTACTTACCAGGTCTAGCAGGGCCTGCACCAGCGGGAGGAGGTGCTAATTCGACCACGCTGACCCCTGGGAGAGGACCGCTCGCAAGGGTGTCGCCCAACTTCCTTTTCTGACCAGTCGATGCCCATCCACGACCCTCTTCTTGATGTCCTTTAAGGTTGGGGAGTTGAGGCCGATGTTTGTGCGACCGGTGGTATTGGCATAAAATTTGATGACCTTGTTGCTGGCCGAAAGAATTGGTCGTGCATCTTCGACGTCCTGAGGGAAGAAACAACCAGTGAAAAGACATGGTAAGGAAAGTATAAGAAAAAGGAAGCGGTTTTTTCAGAGTACCTCATAGACAAAAAGGAAAGGGTGAGACTCGTCAAAATGGTGAAGCATTTCATCCAAGGACGCAAGGAAGAGGTGACGACTCCATTCCTCCCACCAACGGGCGGAGCTGCAGAAGTCCGGGTGGCCAAGAGGATCCGAGGAATAGAGTCGATCAGCAGGTCTCTGCCCAAATCCAGTGCGATGCTCACATAAATAGGGATCACAAGTTCCTCCCGCTCATGAAATCTGTCAAAGAGCACTAGTCGGGGAGGTAGCAGCCCAAAACCCAGCTACCTGGCACAAACGGATGGGTGATAGTATTCATAAGACGGTTTCTGGGTGCGGCTCGAGAGACTAAGGCCAACCAATAAAACGCTTGGAGAAATGATGTGTCTGAAGCATTCATCATCAGGATTGTCCGGTCGGCAATAGCTGGGGCGCTCGTACTCTAGATCATCAATCTGCCGATACGGAAGGAAGTCCGAAAGGGGGATGCTTTCAGTCCCATAAAAATAAGAAAAGAACTTGGTGAAAGTTGGCATGTCCAATTTCTGGGCCCACTGCAAGATTTGAGACATAGCCTCCCCATATGATCGGCAATGCCTAGAGGATGACTCCTCGTCCGCTGTCTCATCTTCCAGTAAATCTTCGCGTGGGAATCGAAGATCGAGGAAAGAGTATACCTAAAGGATGATTGAAATTGCAACATTAGCCACAGATGGACGAACCAAAGAGGGCCTCCCTGATGCCCGACGACATGAGAGTTGGCCGCCCCGTTCAATCTCGAGACGATGAGGTGCATCATCCGGTAAACTGCACCCAGAAGGAGCTTTCCCATAGCTACATCCTTGCCTGTTATCAGAGCTTCAGCCAGAGCTTGAAAATTGGTGGTCGGGCCCAGAGTAGCACCACAGAAAAGAAACTTGTCCAGCCACATAGTCAGGAAGGCAGTATGCTCACGAGGCTCCACCAGGCTTGATGATCGGCTATGCTCCTGAACATATCGAGACCAGCCGATCTTGGTTGACAATCGGTGAGTAGTAGCCGCCTCAAAAGCATGGAATTGGTGACCCGTTGGTTTGAGACTAGTGAGCACCACTACATCCATCAAATGTCGAACTAAAGAACCCAGGGCAGAAGGAAAAAGCATTGAAGGCATCCGACCAAAAGAAAGAAGTAGCGACTATCAAGGATTCATCTCTATGCATACCCGATAGCGAAAGGCTGATGCAATCGGCTATCTCCCAGGCTTCCCAGTCCGCCCTCTTGCTGTTAGATACTTTGTTATACCAGTTCCTCCAACCCTTGACCTCAGCAGGCCAAGACCTGAAACTGTCTTTCCACCCTGTCAAGGTGTGCCCGGCAGCGTTTGAAGGGATCCTCATGACCTCTCGGTTGATGTAGTCTGTCGGATCTTTGTTTCCCTCGGGGCCAAGCAAGAATTGATTGGCCGCCTCAGGTACCAGAACCAGGATCATCGAGCGGTAATCGACCATCTATCAGAGAAGGAGGTAAAATAAAAATGACAAAGTGTAATGGCCCGATGATCGATGCAAAGGCAGAGAGGACTTACAATCACAAGATCTAGGGATGGATCGTCGAAACTCAGGAGATGCGATGAAAGAGAGGGCGAGCAGAATGAAGCAAATTTTCGGAAAGAAGTTGGTCGAGTGGAGGATGATGAGTTCGGGAGTGAAGAGCAAGAGCGCACAAAGGAGGGAAAGGGTTATATAAAGTGAATTTTGCCCGAAACAACTTCGTAAATCGTGCCCCGAGCCTCGCACCCACTAAGCGAGTACGTGACAGGATAGTAAGGCTGCAAGGCCGTTAATGAAGAAAGAGAAAAGCAATGTGCCTACCGGGTGGCGTACATTGGAAGGAATGACCAGAGTAGAATTGGTCAGAATAGAACACATCGGCCGATGGGCAGATACGCTCTCTAAAGCCGATTGGTTCTAAGAGTCCCCTAGACTGGGTCGTCGTGAGCCGATACAAGACAGGAATAAAAGCCGAATCATGCATAGAAAACAATGTGAGATAAATATTCAGAATCAACACTCCCAGCTCACATACCGCATTAATGGGCGAACAACCCAACCCTTGGAACCACCTACAGCTCCAGGTGGCGAAGAGCTGACATCGAGGTGCCAAACCTTCCCGTCGATGTGGACTCTTGGGGAAGATCAGCCTGAGGAGGAAGAGGAGGGTGAGCGTCGGTACTGAATGGAGAGTTTGGCGAGGCAGAGGGGAAATAAAGACTGGCCAAGATGGCAGGAAGTGTGGGCTAAGAACAAACTAAAGAATTCCATTTGTATCACTGCATGAACCTGTCAGTCTGAAGGTGAAGAACTCATTAGAATCGAGAACTAAATTGAACACCATCAATGCTTATCTATACTATGATCGCTCATATTTCCAAAAGGAAGGGATATGACAAAAAGGCGATAAAAAATGACAGCGATAGCACACCTGCAAATAGGTTGTAGTCTTTATGTTGAAGCTAGCTAGTAGGCCATGAGGTGTAGGCAATAGAGGATCAACAACTAACCGGTAGTTAATCTATCATTAGATTATTCTAAACCAGTCCAGAAATCTAGCAAACAATAAAATAATGAATAGTCAAACTAATTTGCCAACAACGCAAAGAGATGGGTGAAGTTACCAAGTTGGGCATGTGGTCATCGCTTGGTAGCCAGATCCTTTTAATCAGAGATAACAGCATCGGGTGAAAGAAAATAGGCACAAAATAATCATTTTATGGAAATATAAATCATATTGTTCCAACAATCTTGTGAAAACTTTGTGTGCATGGCGCATTTGAATCTGTAATCATAAAGCAAGCGAAGAGTAAAACAAATTATAATTAGTTTAAATAGCAAGCAAAATAAGTAGAGGATGATTAGCAGCACAAACCGCATGTACTCCGATGAAAGAATAAATAAGAGGTGCTCAAAATAAGCGTAAATAAACAGCAAGGCAAAATTAACAATATGTAGTACCTCAGGACATCGGCCCTAGGCATTAGACACACATCCATAATAAAGAGCACTAAACCCTTCTAATGATTAATACCAACTGAGATACTTGAACATGAATGCAATACCCCTATATTCCATATATTAGTCATTCTAGAAACTGTGTTGTGGAAACCTCTGTAATTCTTACTACTAATATATGGAAAAGCACTTACATTGGTCCATAAAAATGATAGTAGTTACCTATAAAAATCTTACAACAATATGATATGATAGAAATTAGTGTTGGAAGCTGCATACTGGAGACAGCAAAAAAAGGTCACAGTGAGGCATATTTGGGAACAGAAAGAGTAGTAATCATAATGATGGTTCTTTACTGTTGAATACTAAAGCAATGGTTCTGAATCTTCATGAAGTCGCTTGTATAGAGCCAGCTGCCATAAAAAATATGGAGATTATAAATAAAGCAAAGAAGTTCATCAATAAGAGTTAAAGATCAAAATTTGTAAGCCTACCATCATAGACATAAGCATGGTACAAACATCCTTTATTGTCTAAAACGAGATCATTTCCAAACTGCAAATTTTGTTCTAATTTTGGCATATATGTATTCAAAGACCTTCAACATGGTGGCCCATGTGCCAGAATAGGCTAGTCTGTATGCACCACACCTATCTCGACATGGAAGAGTGACGATAGAAAATGAGTAGTACACTCGTGCAATTTTTGGAGCGTGTATGCACCACACACAGTAGTCAATACACAAACCTTAGAGAATCAGACGATATAGAAAACACTACATGGGGAAGAAGATTAATTGGTCTCCAAAACACGAAGGCGTGCGGCCGATTGAACGGATCAGAGAGCAATAGTTGGGAATCAGATATATAAGATTTTGAAGGCAGATTTTATATGGAGACCATGGAGATCAACTGAACGAGGGACGGGGACGTACCTCAGTTGAAGGCAGATTTTACATGGAAATCAATGGAGCGAGGGACGGAGACGCACCTCAGCGGCAAATGAGCCTTCGTGTGGCCGAGCGATAGGCGGAGCATGTGAGGGAAAGGTTGGCGGAGCGAACGAGAGGGCAACACAGAGGCACGAGCAATCCATTCGGGTTGGGGGTGAGGGGAGGAAGGGAGGAGGAGGAGGCGAGGAAGGGGAGCCGAACCGGGCGGAGGAGGCGAGACGGGTAGGGCGAAGACCTCGGAGCGAGGAGGAGGAAGGGAGGAGGTGGGGGCTTGGAAGGGGAAGGGCGAAGGCGGCGAGACGAGTAGGGTGGAGACCTCGGAGCGAGGGGGAGGAAAGGAGGAGGCGGGGGCGAGGAAGGGGAGATGGACCTGGCGGAGGGGAAGGGTGGAGGCGATGAGATGGGAATCGGCCCGTAGCAAAGAAGCGTCGCGAGAGCAGTCGAGGAGCCGAATGGAAAATCGAACCTTGCCGAGGGCTTCACCACAAAAACGATGATGTGGATGCCTAAGGACTCTCAAAACCTCTGGATTGTAATAAAAGGATAATTTTTGTAATGCTCCACTATGTTATGTTATTTTTTACATGTTTTATCTATTTTGTTGTACCGTTAAGCATGAAGTTCAAATTTATTTTTAATTGTGCATTTTTTGTAGTGTTTTTGTTGTATCTCAGTGTGGGTAGTATTTGGTGTTAGTTATTGCCACTTGGTTTTTGGCCCGAGGCTTGTCTGAATCCTAGCTTCGCCACTAACATCGGCAACAGTCAGTGCGCGCCACTGACCACCACAAGCTCTCACCCTGTTACTATGGACCGTACCAGATCACTGAGCGCATTGGACAGGTGGCCTATCGGCTGGCTTTACCCTGGGAAGCTTGCCTCCATGATGTCTTCCATGTGTCTGTGTTGAAACAATCAAGGGCGTCCCTCTAACGATGCCACCCGAGCTTCCCTCTGATGTCTCTTCTGCAACACAGCCAAACGGGTCGGAACCGCATTGCCACTTGGCCCAACGCTTTCTCAAGGGATGACGACAATTCCTCATTCACTCGAAAGGAGAGTCGGCAACTGAAGCAACATGTGTCCACGCAACAGTACTACGATGATCTTATTCAGAATTTTCGCTTGAGGACAAGCTTGATCTTGAGGGGGGAGTAATGTCATGGGCCTCAAAGCCCTCAACAATGTGTACTACCGAAAGAGAGGGAGAAGAAGTGCTCCTTAGAGCGTGGCTACATGCGCGTAAGGGAAGGGCCGACGGCTGAGGGATTAGCCGGTTGTTTCTACTCTCTGTTAGTTAGTTGCTTTATTTTTTATTTATATGCTAATTTGTTTTATCCGGTTGGGCTCTATTTGTTAACAGAAGAGAAGAGAAAAGGCAGTCAGTTTTGCCACCAAATGTTGTGTCTTTGGACAGGGATCACATGCAATTGCTATTGTAACTGTAACTTAAGCAGCTGCGTGTCAGCCGTTGGATCGAAAACCGATGACTCAGATTGACTCCGAAGTACTGTAGAAAAACACTATAACAGGTACTGTGACAAACACTGTAGCAAATATTTTTAGCCGATTTAAACCGTTCGATCGATGAATTGAACAGCTCATACAGGTAAAAACTTCTTAAGATGCACCCCACAAGGACCGCCAAGGATCCCTCCCTTCCTCCGCACGTGGAAGCCTGTGAAGTACCGTGGGACTGTTTTTGTTGCTTAGGATCAACAAGGCCGATGGCCCGACAGCTGTTCCTTCCTTCGCTGCGCCGACGGTGCCGTCCACCTCTTCCTCCGCACGTCCCGGCCTCCGGCCAGGCACCCGCCTTTTTAATCGAGCCCACAACAAAGAGCTCTCTCTCTCTCAGAAAGCTCGCGCGTGCTGAAGCACCGACCAAATCGGTAGCTGCTAGGGTTTGCGGCCTCGGGGGCAGATCCGGCGGCGGCGGCGGAGTAGTCGTTGGTGGATGGGCGCGCCACCATGAAGCCTAATCCCAATCTCACGGGTTCTCAGCTTCCATTCTCCTCAAGGCACATGTCTCCGCCGGCGCCGGCGTCCGCTCCCCCACCACCCGCGCTGCCCTCCGTGCCACCACCACCACCGCCTGCCCAGAAGCTTACCACCAACGACGCCCTCGTCTACCTTAAGGCCGTCAAGGACAAGTTCCAGGACAAGCGCGACAAGTACGATGAGTTCCTCGAGGTCATGCGTGATTTCAAGAGCGGGAGGTTCGTCGCTTCGCTTCCCTTCCTTGCCTTGGATTCTTCTCATCACTTGCCATGGACAGCTGAAACTCCTTTATTTATCTTTTCTTTCATTTTTTTCCTTTCTGGGATTGGTTGCAGGATCGACACCGCCGGTGTGATTATCCGTGTGAAGACCCTGTTTAATGGCTTCCTGACCTCATCGTTGGCTTCAATGCTTTCTTGCCAAAGGGATTTGCGATTAAGCTCCACAACCTCGACAAGAAGCCTGTCGATTTCATGGAGGCAATCAATTTCGTCAACAAGATTAAGGTTTAGCCATCTTCTCCTCCTTTCATAACTCCTGCTACAGACAAATGCTTTAATTGTTGTTGCGGTTTCCCGCGCTGCAGAGTCGATTCCAGCAGGAGGACCATGTCTACAAGTCATTCTTTGGAATCCTCAACATGTATCGCATGCATAACAAGTCCATCCAAGATGTTTACGAGTAGGTACCATGCCTTTTCTGGTAACCTGGTTCATTGTATATGGCAGCGCAAAATTCTATGTGACTACGTCTCTTTTCTAGGTCGCGACGCTGTTCCATGACCATCCCGATTTGCTTGAGGAGTTGAAGCATTTCTTGCATGATACATCAACCGCTCCACAACCGGTGACCGTTCCTAGAGGTGTTTCGGTCAGACACGATGACAGGACCCCAATAATGCCTTCTGCTAGGAATGTTCCAAGCATTAAGGTAAATGTGGAGGCGGACCTCTTGTTTCGTTATTTGTCTTCATTTCCAAATGCTTGAATAACTGTACAGTACCACAGAACGTTTCCTTATACCTGAACCAATGTAATATTCTCCTTCAATGCTACTGTCCGGTGGTGTTCAGTGAAATCTGTGGGATATACCGATAAACTTGTGTTTATCTTACATGAGCTTTAAAATAAGTAATGAAGTATTTGTTGACACTAGCTCCAGGACTTGAAGGATGTAGATGCAAAATATTAAATAGGAAATGAAAGTACATGGAAACTACTTTGTCTGTTAGGCTCATATTGCTGCATCCGCTTTTAGACTTCAATGCTGCAGTTCTCACTAATTCACTGGCCAGAAATTTTACGCTGAAATGTTGTTTTCTCTATCTCCAGAGGGAGAGGGCTTATCCATCAACTGCTGGTCATGACTTCAGTGTTGATCACCCTGATATTGATAATGATCCCAAGGGAAGGCATCTCGAGAAGGAAAAGGATAAAGTTGATCGGGATAAAAGAGATTATGAAAGGGATGAGAAGGATGGTGAATATGACAGCAAAGATTTGGATGGGGGATAACGTAAGCGCAAACCTTTCTCAAGGAAGATGGAAGGTACTTGTCTTTGAGACACACCATAGGGGGGGCTAGCATCTCTGCTTCATCATACAATGATAAGGATGCACTGAAAGGTGAGTCCCTTGCCATGTTCAATGGCATTAAGATGTCAATTCATGTGGATTGTGCAATATGGGATCACAGTGCCTTGTAGTTTGTGCTTTTATTCAGCTTAGTGTATAGCATTAATATCCAAATTAATAAATGTCCTGCAAAGTCTTTCCTCTTTGATGTGCTAGATTCATTTCTTATCATTCAAAATCAGGTGTGTACACACAAGAGTTCCTTTTTTGCGAGAAAGGAAAGGAGAAGCTAGAGCCTGAAGCTTACCAGGAGTTTTTGAAATGCCTTCACATATACAGCCAGGAAATAATTACAAGAAGTGAATTGCAAAATTTGGTAAGCTGGATTGATTTGTGTTAGGCCAATTCCAAATCTTAGCTAGTGATCTATAAGAACTTGCTAGATACAAAATTGAGTGGATAAACTTAATGTTATCATGTTATGTTCTAAACATGAATAGCCTTGCTGATTTTCAGGTAAACGACATACTTCAGCACTATCCAGATCTTACGAATGGATTTAATGAGTTCTTGGAACATTGTGAAAATATAGGTAGATTGCATATATTCACTTATGAACTTCACTTTGTTGGATGCACTTCCTTGATTTCATATTTGAATATGTTGTGTTTTTCGAAATCTAAAGAGTTTGTTTACTCTGTAGATGGTTTTCTGGATGGAGTCTTCAATAAAAGTAAGCGATAACTTGACTTTGAAGTTAAGAATTTCATTTGCTGTAATCTCTCTAGAGATTATTTATATTAGTTTTTTTAGTCAAGGGCAACGAATAGTTAAAACAGTGGAAAAAGAGAGATAAAGAGCGTGATGGGGAGGATAGGGAGAGATATTGTGAAAATGAAAGCTTGATAAAGATTCTGCACTCAATTCTAAGGAAGGCACTACCCACAAAGCTATTGCATTCTCTAGCAAAGAAAAGTATAACCTATGCAAGCCAATATCGGAGCTTGACCTCTCATCTTGTCAGCAGTGTACTCCAAGTTACCGACTTATGCCTAAAAATGTAAGCTGATTCAACTCCATGTAGTTTGTGATAATGTCTTCCATAATATCTGATGTTCTTTTTTCATTACCCAATGCCACCTGCAAGTTACAGAACTGATCTCGGAGCCTCTGTGCTCAATGATCTATGGGTATCATTGACCTCAGGAAATGAGGATTATTCATTTAAGCATATGCAGAAGAATCAATATGAAGAAAGCTTGTTTAGATGTGAAGACGACAGTTTCTGGACTGTGTGTTTCTTGTTCTGCATTGTGTTATTCATTAACCAGAGTAGCATCTACTGCACAGCATATCTTGCCATGTTGTAGTAGTAGCTCGCAAGATGATAGTTAATCTCTGCGAAATGGACCATTTCAGGTTTGAGTTGGACATGCTGTTGGAATCTGTTAATGTAGTGATTAGGCGTGTTGAGGAGCTGATAGAAAAGATGCAAGACAACTCAATCAAACCAGACAACCCTATACGCATTGACGAGCATTTGACTTGTAAGTATCCACGAACATTCACTCACGATATATGAAAGTTCTTTTGTTGTATGTTTTTTACTGCTCTCTTATGGTTGAACAACACATGCATATCATTACAATCTTTCTACAGTCATCGGCCTCTCCCGCTCTTCCTCTTCGCCCTCTCCCGCTCTGCAGTCATCGGCGACTGCTCCCTTATCGCTCTCTCCGTCCACCGAGTCCAAAAAGTCGGCTTTCGCGTCCTTGTCGCCTCCATTCTCTCCTCCCTCACGTCGCTCCTGGCGTCCAACCCCTTCGAGGGTTTCCTCGTCCACCTCGTCAGCATCTACGCTGTCGTATTCTACCATTTTCTCAAGGAGGTCACTAGTGCTGATGGTATGAGGCATCTGAAGTCTAATCTGGGCACAAACGACCTCATAGTGGCCTCAATGTGTGCAGAAGCGAGGAGCTTTCAGTTAGCAGAGTTGCTGAATGTCATGAGGGCCAACGACGTGTTTAGTACTGCATGGGAGGTAACAAAAGAAAGCTCTAGTAACAAGTTGGCACCGCCATTTCTTGCTGTCTGTGACGACTCAGGTAATTAGCCCAGATAATCAACAGCTTCCCTGTTGTTATGCTGAGATAATTACTCAGATCTCAGTATAGTGGCTAATAAAATATCGGGCAACCCAATACTTTATCAGCTACTACACCGTATTCAGAGTGTTACAACAGAACAATATTTAGAGACAGCAAATGGTACCTTTATTACAACCATTATGCCACGCTGGCTTCAAGTCCAGTACCTTAGCTGTACATCAGATCTAATACAACGAAAGGATTTACATAGGTACTAAATACACCAAAAGCCTGACGTAGCCGACGTACAGCTACTAAACCCTTCTATCCTTCCTGATAGAACTCAGCCGCCTCGTCAAACCGTCCCGAACCCTTGAACATCGGAGCCCGATTCTTGAAAAGGGAGATTTAGCAAGAGTGAGTACTGAAGTACTCAGCAAGCATTAATAGCAAAATACAATAGATGAATTTTTCCTCACATCACCCAACTCATGTCCATCCAAGACCATTTCCTCTCAAAATCCACTTTTCATAAAATAGAGCTTTATTAAGAAAGTTGTGTCATTTTAATTATCCCAAAATGCTACTAACACTCGTATCAGAGACAGACTTAGCTTCCGTAGTCTCCATTCCAAGAGACTGGCATGATCATGATTTTACCCTCAAGGCAGTTTGTACCACTTTACCCATAGTGACATTAAGATGCCCTAACGCGTTTATCACTAGTCCAAAGAGTAATTCTCCACCCCTGCACTCGAGTTGGGGACACCCACCAAGGTCATCCACAACTCGCAGATACAGTTGTTACCCCGCACCAACGGCAGTAACCCACTGGCTTCAAATATACCGCCGTCCAATTGGCTTTAGTCCTCTGGGTCTACCGGCACTTCCCAGAGGCGCGCCCCTTAACTTACCCATGGTGGAGATATTAATACCTTCCTAGGACAACCTTTTCTGACCGAATTCCTCACACTATGGTTGATACTCATTTACGGCTCATTGCCCAAGTGTTAGATTGTTTGACCTTATATAATAACCATACGTAGAGGACCCCGCCGGCTACAACCCTTCTCATCGGCGCCCTCTACCCACCATAATAAACATAAGCCAACTCATCCATCCACTCAACAAACCATTCCAACACCAACCCATTTACCAATCCATCCATCCATCCATTTTTTCAACTACACCATCCATCCACATCCAATTTGTAGTTTTAGTTGCAACATAAATTTTCCATGCAGTGAAGTATTTAATGAAAACATTGGAAAACATTTAATAAGACATGATTTAAAGAAACTTGCCTGAATTACGATTGGTAAAATCGTCCTCGCTCAACAGTTGGTTCTGGTCTGGTTGATTCAAGTCCAGATCTGAAATATATTTACTAATAGTTTTGCTCATAATTAGCCTTTTGAATCTGATTAATGGCGTCCAACTCTTAGTGACAACTATTGACTAGACTCTAATTTATTTACTAAACTCTAATGGTTGGTTTCAGGTTTTAAATGTTTTATTACTGGGATGACTAAATTAACGAACTAGCTACGGTAACAGAGACTTCCTAAAAACCCAGATTCTCCCTCTTTTTCTATTTTTCTCTTCTTTCTTTTTCCTTTTCTCCTTTCTTTCTTTCTCCCTCTTTCTATTTCTTTCTCTTCTGTTTCTTTTCTTTTCCTCTTCTGCCGAATGGGCCTTTTGGCCCAACGCTCCCTCTCTTCTCCCTTTTCTTCTCATCTCCTCCCAACTTAGCACTCGGTCTCCCCGCCTCCCTTCTTCCTTCTTGCGACCGACTCGCCACCTCCTCTCCCTCAAGGCGATGCTCCCTCCACGGCTCCCTATGGCAGCTCCTCCCCTACTCCTCCGACTGGACTCTCCTCCGCGCTACCCTGCTCGCAGGCTCCCTCTGCTGAACTCTCCCTCTACTGCTCTATGGCTTGCTTGATCTAGGGTTTGGTGCTTTGTTGGATTTTGGGGATTCTAGCGTTCTTGGTTTGATTAAGAGCTGGGACTCGGTTACAGTGGCTCGGTTCTAATGTTCTTGGTGCTTGATGGAACTTGGGGGATCTCTGCTCTCTGGTTCGGTTCTTAGTTGCTCGAAGCTGGTTGATGGGGGGTTTGGTTCTTTGCTGGGATTCAGGTTCTTGATGCCTGATACTGGTTCGATGTTCGGTTTTCTGTTGCCTTGAGCTCGGTTCTTGGGATCTTGGTTGCTTGATGAAGGTGGATTGGGTTTGGTCCTCTGCTGCCTGGTGCTCGGTGCGGTGCTCGGTTTTCTGATTGACGAGATTCGATTCTTCGTTGCCTTATGTTCGGATCTAGTCTGTGGTTGGCCGATCTATGGCTTGGTTGCTTGGTGGCTATGGACGGTGGTGCTACAAGGTATGCCTAGGGTCGATGACGATATTGGGGTGAGACGACCTAGGTTTGGGGGTTGTAGTGCCGAGACCGGCTGGCCAATTCTAGGTAAGGGCTTGGGGACAGCCGGGACGAGCTACAAGGGCCCCTAGGTAACTCCCCCTCTGAGACCCAAAAGAAAGAACTTCGATCTGCACTGGTTCTTGCTAGATCTAATAGTTTCGCATGCTGCAATCTAGCCTAGGGTTGCTTGCTGCTTGCTACTGTTATGCCATTGGGGTTTCGACGGCTTACTTGTGCTCCCGCGGTTCAGTTCGATTTGGGGAAGAAGACTTGGAGCTGTAGTAGTGGTGGCCGAACCCTTTGCCCGGCTCCACCTCCTTCTTGCTCCTTCGGTTTGGCTTGGGGACTCCGGTTCAGCAGCCCTTGAGGCCTTCTCCTCCAGCCGGCTGCTGCCCCTCTGTTCTTGCTCTCACTCTCACTCTCTCGGTTGGCTGGGAAAGGCTATGTGAGAGCTGACTTTGTGTGGTGAATGGGGATTGCGGTGAAATGAGGGAAGTGCTGTGAATCTACACTGTAACTTCTCTCTTATCCTTCCCTGATGCGAAAGGACCTTTCTACCCCTTGATCTCTATTGAATGGGCAAGGGCAAGAATGTCCTTTTATTCCAATGCAGCACTATCCATTTAACCCCATCAAGCTTACTGATTCCATCAACACACTAATTGGCATGCATTCCTGTTAATTAAGCTCTTAATAACGTGATTGATGGAGTTGGAATTTCAGGGTCCTTACACTGTCAAAGGGTTGGTTGAGGGTATAAGCAAGGGCTTGGAGGCTGAGAAGGCAAAGCATGTCGTTGATGTTCTTCCTATTCGATGATTATCCTCGAATTTATAAATAAAAAAATTTGTACATCTTTATGTAAAAAATCGGTTGGTATTAAAGAATTTCTAAAGCTTTTACGAACTGAATTGTATGAGACGTCTGTTGAACATGACTCAATATTGTTTTAGTTGATTATGCATTTATGATACATCTTTAGTGTATACTTAATGCAGTCATGAATAAGAGCTGTATGATAGGGGTAAGTTGCATATCGAATACCGTGAGTGGGTAATTATAGAGAGATATCATCTTTGATAAAGGTCTTTGTTATGTGATTTGGATACCTTGTTAATACATATTGTTCATTAAGTTTGTTCCAATGCAATATTTACATATCATAGATTCTATAATCAATACGATTATGATATAACGGTGTGGCTAGAGCCAGAAGCATTTCTAAGGAGCAACCTAACTTTGTACACTCATGAAATAAGTAGATTCATTACTGATTTAGATAGGGAATACATGTTATCGGAAGCTGGTATGAAGCTCTTGAGATCGATTATCTTTCTTGCGTATGCCAACCATTAACATGGGCACCGTGCAGCAGCTTAATTCATCGAATACAACCTAAATGTGTTTAAAAGGTTTGGGTAATTTGCATTAAAGAATTCAAGATGCAGTTATCTGAATGATTGGAATGATGAAAAATTGATAAACCGTATCATGACTTAGACTGTTGTTCACAAACTGTATGAAAAGGTGCTGGAAAAGGCGGAAGGAGCTGATGTCTTAAAAAACTCTTTGATCCAAGACATCGGCTCCTTCCGACTTTTAGATAGGTGAATTAGGGAGTTTCTTTAAGACATCAGCTCCTTTCGCCATTTCCAGCAGCCTTTCATACAGCTTGTGGACAGCGGTGTAAGTCATGATACGGTTCATAGAACTGCATCTTGAATTTTTCAATGCAAATTTTTAAACCTTTGAGACACTTTTAGGTTGTCTTTGATGAATAAAGCTGCTGCACAGTGCCCATATTTATGGTTGGCATACGCAAGAAGGATAAGTGATCTTAAGAGCTTAATGCTAGCTTCTGATAACATGTATTCCTCATTTGAATCAGCAATGACTACTTGTTTCGGGAGCGTAGAGAGTTGGGTTCCTCATTAGAAATGGTTTCGACTCGCCACACCTTCATGTCATAATTGTACTGATTAAAGAACCTATGATATGATAATGTTGTATCAGGAAACCAAACTTAATAGAAAACAATCATTAACAAGTCACCCAACACACAACAAATATTTTTATCAAAGATGATATCTTTCTAGAATTACCCACTCACGGTATTCGATCTGCAATTTACTCCTACCATACAGCTCCTATTCATGAATGCATTAAGTAGACAATAAGATGTATCACGAATGCATAATCAAGTAAAACAATACTGAGTCATGTTCAACAGACGGTCCATACAATCCTGTTCGCAAAAGCTTTAGAAATTCTTAAATACCAACATATCTTTCACATAGGAATGTACAAATTTCTTTATTTATAGATTTGGGGATACTCACATCAATTGAGTGACAGGTGGTGACCCTACAACAACGTCAAATGAAAAGTGCAGCATTCGCCGTGGAGTGAATGCGCTTGCAGAGAAACATCTCTTTGCTCTTAGTATAGTTGCGCCATGGTCCATTGGGAGGAGACAGTTTCACCAGCCAAACGGAGGGGATATGCATTGGTCAAGTAGGAAGAGCATCAACGATATGTTTTCCCTTCTTAGCCTCCAAGCCTTGTTTAGACCCTCAACCAACCCTTTGACAGCAAGAAATGGTGGTGCCAACTTGTTATCAAAGCTTTCTTTTGTCACCTCCAATGCAGTACCAAATACGCCGTTGGCCCCCATGACATCCAACAACTCTGCTGATTGAAAACATCTTGCATTTGCACACATTGAGGCCATTATGGGGTCGTTTGTGCCCAGATTAGGCTTCAGTTGCCTCATACCATCATCACTAGTGACCTCTTTGAGAAAATGGTAGAATGCGGCACTATCACCTCTCTTGTCAGGCATTTCATCAAAGACAGCGAGGGCGGTGGCAATAGCGTCGATAGCAACCAGGGACCTGATGACGATGTTGTGGGAGACGATGCCCGGCTTGATACTAAGCTCGTAGGGGACGTTGCGGGAGGTGTAGATGGCGCGATCATACTAGCGGGAGGGGGAGAGGGAGGTTGGGCAAGCCTGTGGCAGTGTTGATGTTTACGAGGCGGATGACGAAATCCTCGGAGGGGTTGGACGCGGGGAGCAACGTGAGGGAGGAGAGGATGGAGGCGACGGGGCCGGCCGGAGGCGCCTCGATGGACGGAGATAGCGATGAGGGAGCGGTCGCCGACGACTGTGGGGCGGGAGAGGAAGAGCGAGGCGGGGACTTCCGGGGTGGTGGGTGTCGGGATTTGGAGCTGAGCTTTGGTTTGGGTGGAGAGGACGTGGTGGAGAAGGAAGATTGTCATGCAGCATTCGCCATCTGTGTACATCTTTAAGTGAAAAATCGGTTGGTATTAAAGAATTTCTAAAACTTTTACGGAATGAATTGTATGAGACGTCTGTTGAACATGACTCAGTATTGTTTTAGTTAATTATGCATTTATAATACATCTTTAGTGTATACTTAATGCAGTCATCAATAGGAGCTGTATGATAAGGGTAAGTTGCAGATCGAATACCGTGAGTGGGTAATTATAGAGAGATATCATCTTTGATAAATGTCTTTGTTATGTGATTTGGATGCCTTTTAATGCATATTGTTCATTAAGTTTGGATTTCTAATGCAACATTTACATATCATAGGTTCTATAATCAATACGATTATGATATAACTGTGTGGCTAGAGCCAGAAGCATTTCTAAGGAGCAACCTAACTTTGTACACTCATGAAATAAGTAGATTTATTATTGATTTAGATAGGGAATACATGTTATCGGAAGCTGGTATGAAGCTCTTGAGATCGATTATCTTTCTTGCGTATGCCAACCATTAACATGGGCACCGTGCAGCAGCTTAATTCATCGAATACAACCTAAATGTGTTTAAAAGGTTTGGGTAATTTGCATTGAAGAATTCAAAATGCAGTTATCTGAATGATTGGAATGATGAAAAATTGATAAACCATATCATGACTTAGACTGTTGTTCACAAGCTGTATGAAAAGGTGCTGGAAAAGGCGGAAGGAGCTGATGTCTTAAAAAACTCCCTGATCCAAGACATCGGCTCCTTTCGACTTTTCAATAGGTGAATTAGGGAGTTTCTTTAAGACATCGGCTCCTTTCGCCTTTTCCAGCAGCCTTTCATACAGCTTGTGGACAGCGGTGTAAGTCATGATACGGTTCATAGAACTGCATCTTGAATTTTTCAATGCAAATTTTTAAACCTGAGACACTTTTAGGTTGTCTTTGATGAATAAAGCTGCTGCACAGTGCCCATATTTATGGTTGGCATACGCAAGAAGGATAAGCGATCTTAAGAGCTTAATGCTAGCTTCTGATAACATGTATTCCTCATTTGAATCAGCAATGACTACTTATTTCGGGAGTGTAGAGAGTTGGGTTCCTCATTAGAAATGCTTTCGACTCTAGCCACACCTTCATGTCATAATTGTACTGATTAAAGAACCTTTGATATGATAATGTTGTATCAGGAAACCAAACTTAATAGAAAACAATCATTAATAAGTCACCCAAAACACACAACAAATATTCTTATCAAAGATGATATCTTTCTAGAATTACACACTCACGGTATTCGATCTGCAGTTTACTCCTACCATACAGCTCCTATTCATGAATGCATTAAGTAGACAATAAGATGTATCACGAATGCATAATCAAGTAAAACAATACTGAGTCATGTTCAACAGACGGTCCATACAATCCTGTTCGCAAAAGCTTTAGAAATTCTTAAATACCAACCGATCTTTCACATAAGAATGTACAAATTTCTTTATTTATAGATTTGGGGATACTCACATCAATTGAGTAACATGTGGTGACCCTGCAACAACGTCAAATGAAGAGTGCAGCATTCGCTGTGGAGTGAATGCGCTTGCAGAGAAACATCTCCTTGCTCTTAGTATAGTTGCGCCATGGTCCATTGGGAGGAGATAGTTTCACCAGCCAAACGGAGGGGATATGCATTGGTCAAGTAGGAAGAGCATCAACGATATGTTTTCCCTTCTTAGCCTCCAAGCCTTGTTTATGAAGGGTTTCGAAGCAAGGAAAACAAAAAAAATTTTCCTACGATTGCAACCAAACACCAAGATCATATCTAGGAGATGCAAGTAAACGGTTTCAGAAGGACTCACCCTCGTAGACCGAAAGCGGGAATAACGTTCCCGCAAACAAACGTGGTTGATGTAGAGGTACACTCCCGACTTCGAAGTCGCGAAGATGAGCGCCACAAACGGCAGCGCCTCCGTACTTGGTCACACGTACGGATCAACGATGACCTCCAATCCCTCGTTCAGCCGGGCAGCGAAGTAGAGGATCCGGAAAACTCCAACAACACTACAGCTTAGTGGTGGTGGTGGTGGAGAAATAATTTCAGCAGCGCTTCGCTTAAGCCACAGCTCGAAAACGGATCAGCAGGAGGAGGGAGAAAGGACCAACCAAAGGGTCAAATGGATGAACAACAAAGAGAGGAGCTCCTCCCTCCCTTTTATAGGAGGAGGAGGAGGCTAGGCCAAGGGGTGGCCGGCGCATGGGGTTGCCCCTTGCCCTCCCTCTCTTCATGTGAGTGATCTCTCCACTCACTTTAAAACATCCCACTTTGGTTTCCATTAAAACCCCACTCAAGAAATGAAAGGTTTTCTCCCATAAATAAATAAACATTTTTATTTCAGATATTTTAATATTTGTTAATTCTTTTAATTAACAAACATTAACATATACCTTTAACTATTCCGATATCCAGAAACTATTAAGCGATACTCAAAGCTTGATCCTATCTTGTCCATATTTTTCTCCTGTTTCGTATCCACTCAAATGCATCGATGAACCTTAAGTGTGTCACCCTACGGTTCGTGAATAAAATGGACATGATTGAGACTCCTCTCGGATCAATAATCATCGGCGGGATCACGGAGATCCATAATGACTCCCATTCACTCAACGATGAACTAGTGATCGCATAAACCGTAAACGACATAACCAATTCCTTTTTGTCTCACGATATTTTACTTGTCCGGGATCCGATCATCAGTATCAACTATACCTAGTTCGATCCGTTACCAACAAGTACTCTTTACTCGTTAGTGATATGACATTCTTGTGACCTAGTCACGTGCTTGCAAGCGATGTCAATGTGATATCACCGAGAGGGCCCAGAGTATATCTCTCTGTCATCCGGATGGACAAATCCCACTCTTGATGCATGAGCCTCAACTAATACTTTCATAGTACCCAAATCCATCTTTATAGTCACCGTGTTACGGAGTGACGTTTGATGTCATCAAAGTACTCTTAGGAGTTAGTGATTGACATCATCTCATGGTCTAAGGAAAAGAGCTATTTCGTATGTGTTTGATACTGACAACAAACTAAATGACTTGATCGTATTTGCTATACCAACTTGGGTGTATGTTCATCACATCATTCTTCTAATGACATGACCCGTTATTAACAACATCCAATGTTCATGATCAGAAACCTTGATCATCGGTTAATCAACGAGCTAGTTTAAAAGAGGCTTTACTAGGAACCCTTTTGTTTATTAAACACACATGTATTAACGTTTCCGATTAATACAATTTTAGCATGAGAAATAAACATCTATTATAAACATGGAATATGATAATAAACAATTTATTATTGCCTCTCGGGCATATTCTCTTCAGTCTCCCACTTGCACTAGAGTCAATAATCTAGATTACATTGTGATGATTCTAACACCCATTGAGTTCTGGTGTTGATCATGTTTTGCCCTTGGGAGAGCTTTAGTCAACGAGTCTGCCACATTCAGATCCGTGTGCACTTTGCAAATCTTTATATCGCCATCCTTGACATGTTCACAGATGGAGTGAAACCGGTGCTTAATATGCTTGGAATTCTTGTGTGACCTTGGTTCTTTAGCATTGGCTATGGCACCATTGTTGTCACAATAGATAACCATCGGGTCCAACGCACTCGGAACCACACCTAGTTCGGATATGAACATCTTCATCCAAACCGCTTCCTGCGCTTACTCAAGCAGCAATATATTCCGCCTCTGTTGAAGATCCCGCCACCACAGATTGCTTGGAACTTCTCCGACTCACCGCTCCTCCATTCATTTCAAAAATGTACCGGATTGAGACTTAGAGTCATCAGGATCGATGTCAAAGCTAGCATCGACGTAACATTTTGCGACGAGCTCTTCTTCACCACCATATATGAGAAACATATCCTTAGTTCTTCTTAAGTACTTAAAGATATTCTTGACCGCCGTCCAGTGTTCAAAACCTGGATCAGATTGGTACCTGCTAGTCAAACTAATAGCATGTGCCACATCCGGTCTTGTACACAACATAGCATACATGATAGAGCCTATGGTGAAGCATAGGGAATCTTATTCATTACTTCTCTATCTTCTGCTGTAGCTGGACTACTGAGTCTTACTCAACGTCTTGCCTTGCATCATAGGTAAGAACCCTTTTCTTACTTTCGTCCATTCTAAACTTCTTTAGAATCTTGTCAAGATATGTACTTTGTGATAGCCCAATCAAGCGTCCTCGATCTATCTCTATAGATTTTGATGCCTAAAATATATGCCGCTTCACCAAGGTCCTTCATTGAAAACTTCTTGTTTAAGTAATCTTTTACACTTTTCAAAAGTTCTATATCATTTCCTATCAACAATATGTCATCCACATATAATATCGAAATGCTATAGAGCTCCCACTCACTTTCTTGTAAACACAAGATTCTCCGTAAGTTTGGACAAATCCAAAACCTTTGATTACCTCATCAAAGCGGAGATTCCAACTTCGTGATGCTTGCTTCAGTCCATAAATGGATCGCTGAAGTTTGCATACCTTATTAGCATCCTTAGGATCAACAAAACCTTTGGGTTGTATCATATACAACTCTTCCTCAATGTTTCCATTAAGGAACGCAGTTTTGACATCCATCTGCCAGATTTCATAATCGAAAAATGCTGCAATTGCTAACATTATCCTTACAGACTTTAGCATCGCTACGGGTGAGAAAGTCTCATCGTAGTCAACTCCTTGAATTTGTTTAAAACCCTTTGCGACAAGTCGAGCTTTATAGAGCGGTCACATTACCATCGGCGTCTATTTTCTTTTTGAAAATCCATTTGTTCTCAACGGCCTTACGGTCATTGGGTATGTCCACCAAAGTCCATACTTGGTTTTCATACATGGATCTCATTTCGATTTCATGGCTTCTAGCCATTTGTGAATCTGGGCTCATCATCGCTTCATCATACGTCGCAGGGTCATTATTCTCAACTACCATGACATTCATAGTAGGAACATAAAAGTCGGGAGCAAGATGTGCTCTTGTTGACCTGCGAGGTGCGGTAGTGTTCTCTTTCGGAGTTTCATGATCCTTATCATTAGTTCCCTCTTCATTTGGTGAAGTCAACTCCAAAACAACTTCCGCGCTGTTGCACTTGCCATTCCATGAAGAGAAGGTTCAACAACCTCGTCGAAGTTCTACCTTCCTACTACTCACACCTTTCGAGAGAAACTCTTTCTCCAAAAGGATCCATTCTTAGCAACGAAAACCTTGCCTCGGATCTGTGATAGAAGGTGTACCCAATTGTTTCTTTAGGGTATCCTATGAAGACGCATTTTTCCGCTTTGGGTTCGAGTTTATCATGTTGAAGTTTCTTCACATAAACATCGCATCCCCAAACTTTTAGAAATGATGACTTAGGTTTGTTGCCAAACCATAATTCATACGGTGTCGTTTCAATGGATTTAGATGGTGCCCTATTTAAAGTGAATGCACTGTTTCTAGTGCATGACCCCAAAATGAAAGTGGCAAATCTGTAAGAGACATCATAGATCGAACCATATCCAATAAAGTCACGATTACGACGCTCGGATACACCATTACGTTGTGGTGTTCCAAATAGAGTGAGTTGTGAAACTATTCCACATTGTCTCATGTGTGTGCCAAACTCGTAACTAAGATACTCTCCTCCACGATCGGATCGTAGAAATTTGATCTTCTCATTACGATGATTTTCTACTTCACTCTGAAATTCTTTGAACTTTTCAAATGTTTCAGACTTGTGTTTCATTAAGTAAATATATCCATATCTACTCAAATCATCCGTGAAAGTAACTTGAAGTAACGATATCCACCACGCTACCGACACACTCATTGGACCACACACATCGGTATGTATGATTTCCAATAAGTCGGTTTGCAGCTCCATTGTACCGGAAAACGGGGTTCTAGTCATCTTGCCCATGAGGCATGGTTCACATGTCTCAAATGATTCATAATCAAGTGATTCTAGTAGTCCATCAGAATGGAGCTTCTTCATGCGTTTAACACCAATATGACATAAGCGGCAATGCCACATATATGCAGCAATATCATCATTCAACTTAATTCTTTTGGCATTCACATTATGAACATGTGTACTATTATCAAGATTCAAAATAAATAAACCATTCTTTTCAGGTGCATGACCATAAAAGATATTATTCATATAAATTGAACAACCATTGTTCTCAGGACTTGAATGAATAACCGTCTCGCATTAAACAAGATCCAGATATGATGTTCATGCTCAACGCAGGCACTAAATAACAATTATTTAGGTTTATAACTAATCCTCGATGGTAATTGGATAGGTAGCGCCCGACGGCGATCACATCAACTTTTGATCCATTGCCGACGCCGCATCATTACCTCATCCCTTGCTAGTTGTCGCTTATTCCTTAGCTCCTGTTTCGAGTTACATATGTTAGCAACCGAACCAGGTATCAAATACCAGGTACTCTGCGAGTACTAGTAAGGTACACATCAATAACATGTATATCATATATACCTTTGCTCACTTTCCGCCCTTCTTATCACCAGATATTTTGGGCGATTGCGCTTCCAGCTCAAAGGTTCTTTGCAAGAAAAACATTCAAGATTCGACTTAGGGCCAGCCTTGGTCTTCTTCTCGAGATGTAGCAACAGACTTGCCCTTCTTCTTGAAGTTTCCCTTAGCCTTGCCTTTCTTCTTGAAATCGATAGTCTTATGGACCATCAACACTTGATGTTCCTTCTTGATCTCCACTTCAGCAGTTTTCAGCATTGACAGAAGCTCTGGGAGAGACTTCTTCATGCCCTGCATATTGTAGTTCATCACAAAGCTCTTGTAGCTTGGTGGCAGAGACTGGAGAACACGATGAATTCCTAGCTCAATGGGGATCGTTATTCCCAAAGCTATGAGTTTATCGGCATACCCAAACATTTTGAGTACGTGCTCACTAACGGAGCTGTTTTCCTCCATCATGCAGCTAAAGAACTTTTCTGAAGCTTCATAACTCTCATCATGCGGCATGGGTGTCGAAGATCATTTTCAACTCTCTCATTGTATCAAAAGCATTCTTTGTGCTCGAAAGCGTTTTGCGGCTCAGGCTCAAGGCCATACAAAATGCCGCATTGAACTAAATCGTGGTCCTCCTTGCGAGTCAAAAACATTTTTCTCCTCCTGGGGCATCATCGCGGGCGGGGCACAGTGGCGCTTCTAGCACATAGCTCCTTTGAGCAAACGTGAGAGAATCCTCGAGTTAAGGGCCCGCTTGGTAAAGTTGCTACCATTGGTGGCTAGTTTCTCTTTCTCCATGAGCAGATTGAAATTGAAAGTAGGGGGTGCCATCTACAACGATTTGCAAAGTTATTTAGACTAAGTTCATAATAGATTAAGTTCAAGTTTAATTCAAAATTACTACGAGAACTCCCACTCAAAAACAACATCCCTCTAGTTGTCGTTAGTGATTACATGAACCAAATTCACTATACCGAAACCGATCATCACGAGAGACGGCATAGTTTCAAAGGCGAACATCAATATGTTCATCATATCATCCATATGACTCATGCTTTACCTTTCGGTTCGTGTTCCGAGGCCATGTCTGTACATGCTAGGCTCGCCAAGTAGAACCAAAGTATTTGCGTGTGTAAATCTGTCTTACACCCGTTGTATGCGAACGTAGAGTCTATCACACCCGATCATCACGTGGTGCTTCGAAACGACGAACTTTCTTAACGGTGCATACTATGGAAGAACACATTATTATCTTGATATTAATTTGGAGGGATCATCTTATAGTGCTATCAACGTGATCATAATCAAGCAAAATAAGATGCATAAAAGGATTAACATCACATGCATGAATAAAGTGATATGATATGGTCCTTTCAGCACTTGATCTCCATCTTTCCACCGGCATGGCACCAAGGTCCATGATGCTGCCATCTTGATTGTCTTCCTCCATTACAATATATCACATGGACATATACTTAGCACGCAGGCCATAAAAGAAAAAACAACCAAATGGCTCCTGCCGGTTGTTTAAATTTACAATAAATTTCATTTCATACAACAATCTTTGTATCAATGACCATATCACATCACAAGCCCTGCAAAAACAAGTTAGACGCCTCTAATTTATTTTTGCATATTTTACGTGGTTTTGGGCTTTCTAGGAAAAACTGTTCTTACCTACGAACAAGAACCACAACGGTGATAAAACATTATTAGCAAACCGTTGTAAATTAGATCATGACTATAGTAGGAGAAATCGACACCAAGAAAGCCACTTATGCAATACTAGTTGCATGTCGAAGCGTGGAACAAGTCTCATGTGCGAGGACATGTAAGGTTAGTCCGGCCGCTTCAAATCCCACTATACCACCATGATCCAAAATACACGAAAGTATGCAATAACATGATCATCAACGCCCACATCCACATGTGTTTTAAACCGTACAAAACATCTACGCATAGACACGGCTCGATACCAATGAAGGGTTTCAAGCAAGGAAAACAAAAATTTTCCTACGATTGCAACCAAACACCAAGATCATATCTAGGAGATGCAAGTAAGCGGTTTGAAGGACTCACCCTCGAGGACCGAAAGCGGGAATAACGTTCCCGCAAACAAACGTGGTTGATGTAGAGGTACACTCCCGACCGAAGTCGCGAAGATGAGCGCCACAAGCGGCGGCGCCCCGCACTTGGTCACACGTGCGGATCAACGATGACCTCAATCCCTCGTTCGGGCAGCGGAAGTAGAGGATCCGGAAAACTCCAACAACACTACTGACTTAGTGGTGGTGGTGGTGGAGAAATAATTTCAGCGGCGCTCGCTTAAGCCACAAAATGGATCAGCAGGAGGAGGGAGAAAGGACCAACCAAAGGGTCAAATGGATGAACTACAAAGAGAGGAGCTCCTCCCTCCCTTTTATAGGAGGAGGAGGAGGCTAGGCCAAGGGGTGGCCGGCGCATGGGGTTGCCCCTTGCCCTCCCTCTTCATGTGAGTGATCTCTCCACTCACTTTAAAACATCCCACTTTGGTTTCCATTAAAACCCCACTCAAGAAATGAAAGGTTTTCTCCCATAAATAAATAAACATTTTTATTTCAGATATTTTAATATTTGTTAATTCTTTTAATTAACAAACATTAACATATACCCCTTTAACTATTCCGATATCCCGAAACTATTCGGCGATACTCAAACAGTCCTCAGATCTTGTCCATATTTTTCTCCTGTTTCGTATCCACTCAAATGCATCGATGAACCTTAAGTGTGTCACCCTACGGTTCGTGAATAAAATGGACATGATTGAGACTCCTCTCAGATCAATAATCATCGGCGGATCCGGAGATCCATAATGACTCCCATTCACTCAACGATGAACTAGTGATCGCATAAACCGTAAACGACATAACCAATTCCTTTTGTCTCACGATATTTTACTTGTCCGGATCCGATCATCAAGATCAACTATACCTAGTTCGATCCGTTACCAACAAGTACTCTTTACTCGTTCCGTGATATGACATTCTTGTGACCTAGTCACGTGCTTGCAAGCGATGTCAATGTGATATCACCGAGAGGGCCCAGAGTATATCTCTCATCATCCGGATGGACAAATCCCACTCTTGATGCATGAGCCTCAACTAATACTTTCATAGTACCCAAATCCATCTTTATAGTCACCGTGTTACGGAGTGACGTTTGATGTCATCAAAGTACTCTTAGGAGTTAGTGATTGACATCATCTCATGGTCTAAGGAAAAGAGCTATTTCGTATGTGTTTGATACAGCAACAAACTAAATGACTTGATCGTATTTGCTATACCAACTTGGGTGTATGTTCATCACATCATTCTTCTAATGACATGACCCCGTTATTAACAACATCCAATGTTCATGATCAGGAAACCTTGATCATCAGTTAATCAACGAGCTAGTTTAAAAAGAGGCTTTACTAGGAACCCTTTTGTTTATTAAACACACATGTATTAACGTTTCCGATTAATACAATTTTAGCATGAGAAATAAACATCTATTATAAACATGGAATATGATAATAAACAATTTATTATTGCCTCTCGGGCATATTCCCTTCAGTTTAGACCCTCAACCAACCCTTTGACAGCAAGAAATGGTGGTGCCAACTTGTTATCAAAGCTTTCTTTTGTCACCTCCAATGCAGTACCAAATACGCCGTTGGCCCCCATGACATCCAACAACTCTGCTGACTGAAAACATCTTGCATTTGCACACATTGAGGCCATTATGGGGTCGTCTGTGCCCAGATTAGGCTTCGGTTGCCTCATACCATCATCACTAGTGACCTCTTTGTGAAAATGGTAGAATGTGGCACTATCACCTCTCTTGTCAGGCATTTCATCAAAGACAGCGAGGGCGGTGGCAATAGCGTCGCTAGCAACCAGGGACCTGATGACGATGTTGTGGGAGACGATGCCCGGCTTGATACTAAGCTCGGAGGGGACGTTGCGGGAGGTGTAGATGGCGCGATCATACTAGCGGGAGGTGGAGAGGGAGGTTGGGCAAGCCTGTGGAAGTGTTGATGTTTACGAGGCGGACGACGAAACCCTCGGAGTGGTTGGACGCGGGGAGCAACGTGAGGGAGGAGAGGATGGAGGAGACGGGGCCGGCCGGAGGCGCCTCGATGGACGGAGATAGCGATGAGGGAGCGGTCGCCGACGATTGTGGGGCGGGAGAGGAAGAGCGAGGCGGGGACTTCCGGGGTGGTGGGTGTCGGGATTTGGAGCTGGGCTTGGGTTTGGGTGGAGAGGACGTGGTGGAGAAGGAAGATTGTCATGCAGCATTCGCCATCTGTGTACATCTTTATGTGAAAAATCGGTTGGTATTAAAGAATTTCTAAAGCTTTTACGAACTGAATTGTATGAGACGTCTGTTGAACATGACTTAGTACTGTTTTAGTTGATTATGCATTTATGATACATCTTTAGTGTATACTTAATGCATTCATGAATAAGAGCTGTATGATAGGGGTAAGTTGCAGATCGAATACCGTGAGTGGGTAATTATAGAGAGATATCATCTTTGATAAAGGTCTTTGTTATGTGATTTGGATGCCTTGTTAATGCATATTGTTCATTAAGTTTGGTTTTCTAATGCAACATTTACATATCATATGTTCTATAATCAATACGATTATGATATAACGGTGTGGCTAGAGCCAGAAGCATTTCTAAGGAGCAATCTAACTTTGTACACTCATGAAATAAGTAGATTCATTACTGATTTAGATAGGGAATACATGTTATCGGAAGCTGGTATGAAGCTCTTAAGATCGATTATCTTTCTTGCGTATGCCAACCATTTAACATGGCATCAGGCGCCAGCCTTCATTAATCGAATACAACCTAAATGTGTTTAAAAGGTTTGATTAATTTGCATTGAAGAATTCAAGATGCAGTTATCTGAATGATTGGAATGATGAAAAATTGATAAACCGTATCATGACTTAGACTGCTGTTCACAAGCTGTATGAAAAGGTGCTGGAAAAGGCGGAAGGAGCTGATGTCGTAAAGAAACTCCCTGATCCAAGACATCGGCTCCTTCCGACTTTTTAATAGGTGAATTAGGGAGTTTCTTTAAGACATCAGCTCCTTCCGCCTTTTCCAGCAGCCTTTCATACAGCTTGTGGACAGCGGTGTAAGTCATGGTACGGTTCATACAACTGTATCTTGAATTTTTCAATGCAAATTTTTAAACCTTTGAGACACCTTTAGGTTGTCTTTGATAAATGAAGCTGTTGCACAGTGCCCATATTTATGGTTGGCATACGCAAGAAGGATAAGCGATCTTAAGAGCTTAATGCTAGCTTCTGATAACATGTATTCCTCATTTGAATCAGCAATGACTACTTGTTTCGGGAGTGTAGAGAGTTGGGTTACTCATTAGAAATGCTTTCGACTCGCCACACCTTCATGTCATAATTGTACTGATTAAAGAACCTATGATATGATAATGTTGTATCAGGAAACCAAACTTAATAGAAAACAATCATTAACAAGTCACCCAACACACAACAAATATTTTTATCAAAGATGATATCTTTCTAGAATTACCCACTCACGGTATTCGATCTGCAATTTACTCCTACCATACAGCTCCTATTCATGAATGCATTAAGTAGACAATAAGATGTATCACGAATGCATAATCAAGTAAAACAATACTGAGTCATGTTCAACAGACGGTCCATACAATCCTGTTCGCAAAGGCTTTAGAAATTCTTAAATACCAACAGATCTTTCACATAGGGATGTACAAATTTCTTTATTTATAGATTTGGGGATACTCACATCAATTGAGTGACAGGTGGTGACCCTGCAACAACGTCAAATGAAAAGTGCAGCATTCGCCGTGGAGTGAATGCGCTTGCAGAGAAACATCTCTTTGCTCTTAGTATAGTTGCGCCATGGTCCATTGGGAGGAGACAGTTTCACTAGCCAAACGGAGGGGATATGCATTGGTCAAGTAGGAAGAGCATCAACGATATGTTTTCCCTTCTTAGCCTCCAAGCCTTGTTTAGACCCTCAACCAACCCTTTGACAGCAAGAAATGGTGGTGCCAACTTGTTATCAAAGCTTTCTTTTGTCACCTCCAATGCAGTACCAAATACGCCGTTGGCCCCCATGACATCCAACAACTCTGCTGACTGAAAACATCTTGCATTTGCACACATTGAGGCCATTATGGGGTCGTCTGTGCCCAGATTAGGCTTCAGTTGCCTCATACCATCATCACTAGTGACCTCTTTGAGAAAATGGTAGAATGCGGCACTATCACCTCTCTTGTTAGGCATTTCATCAAAGACAGCGAGGGCGGTGGCAATAGCGTCGCTAGCAACCTGGGACCTGATGACGATGTTGTGGGAGACGATGCCCGGCTTGATACTAAGCTCGGAGGGGACGTTGCGGGAGGTGTAGATGGCGCGATCATACTAGCGGGAGGTGGAGAGGGAGGTTGGGCAAGCCTGTGGCAGTGTTGATGTTTACGAGGCGGACGACGAAACCCTCGAAGGGGTTGGACGCGGGGAGCAACATGAGGGAGGAGAGGATGGAGGCGACAGGGCCGGCGGAGGCGCCTCGATGGACGGAGATAGCGATGAGGGAGCGGTCGCCGACGACTGTGGAGCGGGAGAGGAAGAGTGAGGCGGCGACTTCCGGGGTGGTGGGCGTCGGGATTTGGAGCTGGGCTTGGGTTTGGTTGGAGAGGACATGGTGGCGAAGGAGGATTGGGGAGGATGTGAGCGCGAGGCTCCGACGTATGGCGGTGTTGGCCATCTGAGGAGGGTTACGTTTGGGCCGCGGCTCGTGCAGGTTTAGAGGGCAAGAGGTGGAGATAGCTACTATGAATGTCTCTACATGACAATCTTCCCTTAGAGTCTCATTTTCGTTTAGCTATCCGCTATACAAACACCTTTCAATCACGAATGCAAACTTCTAACTTCCTCTTGTACGTTCTGTTGGATACACCGTATGCTAGCTAGCATAAAGTAAAAATTTCTACCGTATAACCAGGAACCTTCTCATAAGAAAGAGATCATAGATCATTACCACTAGACGCGCAGTGCAACGGAAGGAAGGTCGAAGCAGCCGGTTCAACATAGCGTGCGTCGATGTAGTGGAAGTAGACAATCGTGAACGGAGCAAACGTCTCCTTGTGGTTGCCCCAATCAACGGCGTAGTCGCAGCAACATCTCTACGTAGTCTACACGTACATAGAGGAATTCTGTACGTCAGTGTGCTAGCACCGTCATGCACAGATTAGAGATGACGGTATGGTTTTGGTGGAGAGGAGAATTTATGCCAATCTGGCCTCCACCGCCTCCCTTTATATGGCCTCTTGGTGGACCTTTACATGAGAGTCCTAACAAGGTCAACGTCACACGTGGCTTATGATTATCACTTGGGCATAAACCCAGCAATCTCCCACTTTCAATAGAGTTAATCATGCAAGTATTTTATTCTATTCCGTTAAGTGTGTAACATGGTAGTTTCATGTATATTCAGCCATGACCTAGAAACTCCTTTCTAGTCCACAAGTCGATAGCGGCCCCTAGCAGGACATAGTGACCCCTGAATACACACAAAGATCAAAACAGACGAACCTTTATAGTGTTCATGTACCAATCATTTTGCCTCACGATACCAGATCGAACTGAAGATGAGAAACGTGTCACCCTTTGATAGCTCGATAATTCACTCGCTCATGTGGTGGATTACTCGGTTGCAGTTGACTCAACTAAATTCGGCATGGCCATGCACTTTACTAATCCAACCACATCGAGGGAGCCAGAAATCTCTCCTGTTATATAGGAGGGGCAAATTTCATCTGCTTACATTCCTCAACATGTTACATAGTAAACTCGAAATCTACCTTTATAGCCACCTAGTTACGGAATGATGTTTGGCAACCTCTAAGTAAACTGTTACACATGCAGAAAACTATGACAATCTCAGGTCTAAGGATCCGACATACACTGTGTATGAGACTAACTGATGACACTTAAGAATATAACAATTCCTGCAGTGTCTCATGATAGGTCAATTCAACACCATGTTCTCCCAACATGTGTCCACATTATTGATTTGATATCTCCATATCTATGATCCGTGAACGTGAACATCAATCAATACATGTGCTGATCCATAAATCATAGTTGTTCCATATTATAATAGAAGATCATGGATAAGTTAGAATAACATCATAACAGTAAAAGAATTTCACGAACAAGTCATTTGCCCTCTCACCTAAGCCCGTGAAAGGTGCCTTAGTCATTTTGCCAAGCAAACAAGACTCGCATGTTTCAAATAATTCAAAATCAAATGATTTTAGAAGACCATCATTATGAAGATTCATCATGCGTTTCTCATTTATATGACCTAAACGACAATGACAAACATAAGTAGGATTCAAATCATTAGGATAGAGTCTCTTAGCATTTATGTTATAGACATGCCGCATCGTTCTCGATCCTTCATTCGCTCCCCGTTCTTTACCCTCACCGAGCTCACCATCCAGCACCCGACGCTCTCCCTCCTTTTCCTCCTCTCGACCCGCCACACGCCGCCGCCAAGCTCGAGTCTGACGCACAACGATGCTACTCTATCTGCTGTCCTTTCCCGCCACCGCCGCCGCCAAGCTCGTCGGCGACTTACGCTCATCCCCTCTCCGTGGCCGCCACCAGGCGTGTCTCCCAGCTCCCCACCGCCCCATACTCCCTCCGCCCCTATTCCCAGCTCCTTTCTTCACCCCGATTTATTGCATGCTTAGTGAACATGGTGCTTGCTTTCCTTGCAGGGCCGTGTGTCTGTGGGGTCGCCGCTGTTGTTAGCGGTGGCAGCGCGGTCGGTGGGGACCGCCATGGCGGTGGAGGCGAAGCAAAGCAGTGGGCGTCTTTTCTTTTTCTTCTTTGTCTCCTGCGCTTTGTGCTATTTTGGTCTTTCTCGTGGGAGTAAAAAGTTGATCTTTTTATATTTTGACTGAACAAAGGTGATATTTTTGGACTGGTTCATGCGGTAGTCACCACTAATAGTTTCTTTAAGCTTTTAGATTCGATGGTTCTGTCAGTGTATTGGTAAATTGTGTTTTTCTTGATCAAGACCATTCCACATATAATCCTTGGAGTTGTCTGATCTAGAAAATTGTGAATCATGTGATGAAAAATTGGCTTGATAATGTGCTGAAAAATTGATTAGGTTTAATCTTGCAAAATTGCTTGCATAAAGGGCCAAACATTCAAACATCCAAAAACAGAGACTTTGCATTTGCGCCAGACCAAACATCCAAAAAACAGTGAGTTTCGCATGTATGACGGACCAAAGTCTTTGGTCTGTCATAAACGTGATTTTGATGCTTTTACGCTTGTTCAAGAAATCGCGTTTTTCCCATGCATGACGGACCAAATTTTTTGGTCCGCCATACACATGCGTTTTGGCGATCTCGCTTTTCCCATGCATGACGGACCAAATTTTTTGGTCCGCCATACACATGCGTTTTGGCGATCTCGCTTTTCCCATGCATGACGGACCAAATTTTTTGGTCCGCCATACACATGCTTTTGGCGATCTGTCCGGCGTGAATGGCTTTTTGCTCAATTAGGGTTTGTGCAAATTTGGACTTTGAATTTTGATTTGTTTTTGAGATTATGAAATTTGTGAGAATTTCATGATGCTTGAAGTGGACTTTATGCAATGCTCATGTGAGTAGTTGCATGGATTGACATTGAGTCAAGTCGTGGACTTGTGCTCGGATTTGTTTTGTGGGTTGTTCATGTGCAGGTATTGCTCGAAGACGAATGTGGTCGATGACGGGACCGGAACTAGGTTCATGGAGGAACTGAGGTTCGGGACTAGGTTCAGGAGGAACTGAGGTCTTGGTGGTCAAGGATGTCATGCGGGACGTTCGGGCTAAGGGAATGGTGCACATGAAGAATGGTTAGTCACGTGAGAATGGCAGGAGGTCATTCGCGTGCAAAGTGTTAGTCACGTGAGTATGGCAGGTGGCCATACGCGTGCAAAGTGTTAGTCACGTGAGTATGGTAGGGTTACCATACGCGTGCAGTAAGAGTTGTACTCGGCCAAAGTTAGGCCAAGTAGAGTTGTGTTGGATACGATTCCTTCTAGGGAATAGGAATCGTATTGAGAACTCTTTGTGGGTTGGTGCTTTAAATAGGTGGGGTCTCTGTTGAAAGGCACCAAGTAGAGCTGAGCGCATCAAGCTTTGAGCTTGGTTTTAGGGTTTGTACTCTTTTGATGAGAGTATTTTAGACAAGAAATAAAGATCAATTCTTCCAAGATTTTTATGCGTACAAGAACCACGTCGCTACAGTGTTTTCTGTTTTGTTTCTTGTTTGCATGCTTGTTCTAATTCTAGATTGGTTTTTGATCGTTGAGTTTCATCTTGATTTGATCCATCAAAAACCGTTCTAGGGTATTAATTTAGAGTTTCTCAAAGTCTAGTTGATTAATCTTTTGAAGATCTTGTTTAATCTTGAAGTTTTGATTAGATTGATTCTCGTCAAGTTCTGGATCAGCAAGCTTGTGAAGCTTATAACTTTTGATCTGTAAGTCCGATCGAGCTGATTCTTTTTGGGTTCGATTCGTACTGGAATCTAGTTTCTTGTGTCCAAATTTCAGATCGATCCAACGGTTGGATCTCCGGGAATTCGCGTTTTACCGAACCTCTGTCATTCTGTTTTTGTCGAAAACGAAGCAATTATTTGGTTCTGTTTTGGGGTGAACTTTTAATAGATTAAGAATTTGGTTTTAGCTTCCGCACAATCATTCACCCCCCCTCTGATTGCTATATTCGTATTCTTCGATCCTACAAAAATCCTCACCAAAATCATGCTTATATTCTAGCACTGTTTACCACCCATAGCGCTATACTGCCCCTGACTTGTTCAAACCACTGGATATCTAATTGGGTCATTGTTTATTGGAGATTAATAACCTTTTCATTGTTCAGTAGTTTCAACCAATAGATATGCTATATATGTCTGCAAGATATTGCACATGTTCTTTTATTCCCCTTTTCCTAATTCACAGCATAAGATTAGATTCTGTTTATTAACTGATGGAACACTCCTACAAAGGATGTGAAGGAAACAAGTATTGATATCGCTCTCGGATAAAACAGACTTGGCTTATCTTGGAAACGGCCTTCAGGGTCTGGGGTAACTTTTTCGTTGAGCTTATTGTTAGTATTTGGACCTGGCTTGAATAGACTTCTGACCAAATTGCCAATAGATGATGGTAAACACGAGGATACAAACTCAATCGAAAATTTTCGACTTTATTTATTATACTAGAGCAAAGCATCTTATCAACATTTTGCTTTTATAGGTACTCTATTGTTTCCAATCGGTGGAACAAAGATCCACCTTACAAGCAAGGGAGTTAACGTGACAAAAGTTGGAGAAATTACACATTTTCCTGAAATGGTATAAAGTGTTGTTAGTAACTGGTGCTTTTAGTGTTCTGTTGAGTATTGACTATAGATGTTATATGAAGAGGCATATGAAATGCTGTTAACTGTAATGAGTATAATTCTTTGTTCATGTTTACATATTTTTTGGCTATTTCAGCTTGATGGAAGAGTGAAAACATTGCACCCAATTATACATGGTGGTATTCAACATTGCATACGCCTTTCAAATGTTGCATGATGAGGTCTCAATCTTACCGCTCACTTGATTCGCCCATTGTACTATGTGTGTCTGTGTGAAGTACCAACTAACACTCTTTTTCGGGGGCACAGGGACATTTGATGTGGTTGTGGTGAATTTGTATCCTTTCTATGACAAAGTCACCTCAGTGCCATTTCTTTTGTGGATGGCATTGAAAATGCTGATACTGGTGGGCCTACATTGATCAGTGTTGCAGCCAAGGTAACTAACTATCCTGGTCCTTCCATACAATTTACCGAGAAAAGTTTATTGGAGGATTGAAATTTATGCAATATATATTCGGTGTAATATATGGTGCCGATATTGCCATTTGGATTTGGTCAGTGTTTTTAGTGATGGCAATTTCTGTTTAATTTGTTGGTCTATGTTGAACAGAACCATAAGGATGTTCTTGTTGTAGTGGATCATAAAGTTATCCTGTTGTACTGGAATATCTTTCAGGAAATCAAGATGACCAGCAGTTCCGGAAGATGTTGGCATGGAAAGCTTTCCAGCATGTTGCTTCTTATGATTCTCATTGCTTTGAGTGGTTCTGGAAGCAATCCCACAAAGGTATTGGCTCCGCAATTGATTGAAGAATTTGATTGCTTATATTGACTAATGACTATTTGACAATGAGCACATTATGTACACTTTGGTAGTTCATGTCTGTTATCGATTGGCCTCGGCCACGTCTATGGATCGAAATGGCTTATGTGTGTTAAATCTTATAGATCTAGCGATTGCTTACCCTATTAACTGTCATATGTGCGATGTGCTCTGGGGAAGTGGACCGTAGAAGTAGAGAAGTATGAAATCTAACAGAAGCCACTCAAAATTCTGAATTTGGGTACAGCAGGTGAGGTTGGGTATACCAGTCTCAAGCCTCAATTTTGGCCAGCATATGAGCTGTGCTTGCTTGAATAAGATGTTTACCATAATATCTTCAACCATGATAATTGTTTGGGACATATTGGTATACCCAACATATTGGCGAAACATGATAATTGTTTCGCCCAATCTAGCTTAGAACATATTGGTTCCAGCAGTCAGCTGTGTGTTGAACTCATGGTGCATGCTTGTCTTACCTTTGTATCAGCGTTCCGATCAGGAGAAGCAATGTCAGGAGTGATCTCACAAAGTTCGCTGTTACATCTATGGTGATGTGGATGGCCCCAGTTGCAATTATGTATGGGTTTTACTACCAGATTTTTCCAGGTTTGACTGTTACTCCTACCTTATGTTGTACTTCATCTTTTCTATGGAAGTGAAGTGCATACATTTGTAACAAAGTGATGTTTTGCTCTTTGTTCAATTTGTGAGTCACTTTCATCCTCGTATGAGACTACGGCGGTGGATTCCTTCTTTGTCATATAGGTTAATCTGGTGATTGGCTTTTACATATGCATGGCGATGAAGGAAAGTCCCCACCGAGAGCCACAACCTGATTCAACCTTCCTATTCCTGGCAAACGCCAAAGCAAGTATTAACCAGTCAACATCTTCTCAAGTGAGTGATGATACCCAGGGGAAGGGAAAGGTGTAGGCAGTAGCACAACTTGACTTGAATTTTGCATCATTATGCACATGTTATTCAGAATCAGTTGTGTTATGTCCTTATGCAGTACCATAGCCTTTTAGTTCGATGCTACCGCTGTAAATTTGAGAACTATGGAGCCATAAGAAGATGAACCTTTTGTACCCGTTATCAATAGATACTGTGTTCGCCTTGATATTTTTATTATGATGCTGTCTCTACTGTTGGTCATAAATTATGGTACCTATTTTTACTAATTTGGTTAGGTCTTCTTTAGCATACACTTTAAGTTGTTTGTACACAAATGATTTGGTGCCGTAAGGCTATTATGCTATAGGGAGATAAATTATTTTATTAATGCTTAGGTCATTTGCTCTTATGGATATCTGGTGTTAGAATGTCAGCTGTTATGTTAACTGCTGTCTTGCTGACAACATAGCAAATTTGATCATGTAATCTCAAATTAGGACTAAGCTAACTCATCATGTAATCTCAAATTATAAGACTATCCAAGTGTATATTGTTCTGGAAAATAGAAAACTCAAGGATGAATATATAAATATAAATATAAACATAAACTATATATTAAAGTTGGGAGCTTTGAGGACCGGACAAGACCTCCATGTGTCACTGTTTAAAAAACGCGGAGAGGCCCTCCGAGGATTTGGAAAGTGTGTTTTGGTCCATTTTCCCTCAGAAAAAACACGAAAAGATCCTCCGAAAATTTTTAAAATGCGTCTTGGTCTATTTTTTTCATCCCCGTCCATTTTTCCCAAAAATATTTTTTTAATTAAAAAATGACACTCCGAAAATCTGTAAAATATATATCAGTTCATTTTTTCTCCGAAAAAAACACAAGTTCATTTTTTGTTCATACGCGTGGCGTGTGCCGTGTTTATTGTCCTAATATTCTGTATTACATGAGGAACGTCATGGTCAGATAATCAATAAAAGTTGAAATGAGATTGTGACACAGAGTACGATTCAAAGAGCATACATGTAGCAGTTGGTCTCCATCATATCCCAAGTGATCATAGTTCGTCTTCCACAGAAAAGAAATGCATTTGTTACATGTGCCTTTTCATCCGTTTACCATTGATTTATGCCATCTTTACAAGAGCCTAAGCATTAGGGAAACTACTATGAAGTTTATCATCAAGAATTAACCACAATTCAAGTACAATCATGATAAGTTACAACTTCTGCAAGTACAACAACAATCACTACCAAACAGGAAGGCAGAATATTTGGAGTAGCCATTTCCCACTATTGCTAACTTGCTACTACTAATCTAATTTTTGGTCATGCTTGTGCTGCTAGCACTTTCCGCTCACCAATTCTTGGGCAAGGAGCTAGTTCTTCCATCGAAGCATCCATAATTCAATAAAGTTACTGCAAATACAAGACCAAATGAATTTAGTTACATCGTGTATATCTTGGTGGGTGGGACTTATTTTTTTGGACAATACCAAACAGAATACAAGGTATCAAACCACTATTTCAAATGTATGCAAACACTAAACATTATATCGGGTCTAGATGCTGTAAGGTAAAGTAAACTACCAATCATTGAGCGATAAAGCTTTAAGTCTACAGGTTTACCTCCCTCATTGAGATCTAAGTGCCCGTTTGATGTCATTGGTGTTTTGATAGGCTTTGCATCTTCCATGCCAAATCTCTTGAGTAGATCCTTTGTATATTTGGTTTGGCTCATGAAGGTCTCATTCTTGAGTTGTTTGATTTGAAGTCCAATAAAATAACTTAGTTCTCCGATCATGGACATCTCAAATTCCCTGGACATCATATCACCAAATTCTTTGGAAAAGTCTTCATTAGTGGAACCAAAAATGTTGTCATCAACATATATTTGACAGATAAAGAATTCATCATTAATTATTTTAGTGGAGAGTGTAGTGTCAACCTTTCCAATTTTGAAATCTTTTGAGATTAGAAAATCTCTAAGATGCTCATACCATGCTCTAGGAGCTTGTTTGAATCCATATAGCGCCTTAGAGAGTTTATAAACATGATTTGGATTTTTAGAATTTTCAAAACTAGAAGGTTGTTCTACAAATACCAACTCGGATATTTTGCCATTCAGGAAGCACTCCACATACATTTGAAATAACTTAATATTAAAGCGAGAAGCAAAGGCTAGCGAGATACAAATGGCTTCTAATCTTGATACGAGTGCAAAGGTTTCGCCAAAATCTATGCCTTCAACTTGGGTAAAACCTTGTGCAACTAACCACAATATCGTTTTCATCTTGCTTGTTCCGAAACACCCATTTAGTGCCGATGACATTGTGGTCCTTGGGTCTTTCAACAAGCGTACATACATCATTCCGGGCAAAATTATTGAGTTCCTCGTGCATTGAATTTACCCAATCCAGATCACTTAAAGCTCTATCTACATGAGAGGGTTCAATAGAAGAAACAAAAAAATAATGCTCACAAAATGAAGCAACACGAGATCGAGTTAGAACACCCTTACTAACATCACCCAAAATTTAATCGATTGGGTGATCCTTTGATATTTGGTTGTGTATTATTGGCGGTATTGTTTGAGTTTGATTGTCTTCTACTTCCATGATTTGATCTTGACTTGGTGTATTGGAAGTAGATGGCTCGACTTGAGTTGAGGAAGGTTGGGCTTCATGATTATCTTCTTTTGGCTTGATTTCTCCAGTTGTCATATTCTTCATAGCTTGCCTCAAAACTTCATTACCTACATCATCCAAATTTTTTTGCTCTTCTTGAGAGCCATTAGTTTCATCAACTTCAACATCACACGTTTCTTCAACTAAACCAGAGTTTTTGCTAAAGACCTTATATGCTTTACTATTTGGTGAATAACCAAGAAGAAAACCTTCATCACACCGGCTTCGAAATTTAGAGAGCCAACACCCTTTTTCAAAATGAAACACTTGCAACCGAAAACACGAAAGTAAGAAATGTTCGGCCTTCTTCCAATAAAAAGTTCATAGGAAGTCTTTTTCAAAAGCCGATGCAAATAAAGCCGATTTGTGGCATGGCAAGCGGTATTAATTGCTTTCACCCAAAAGTTGTCAGAAGTTTGGTACTCATCAAGCATTGTCCTTGCCATTTTAATCAATGTACGATTTTTTCGTTCTACAACTCCATTTTGCTCTGGAGTGTATGTTGCGGAAAACTCGTGCTTTATTCTAAGTTCATCACAAAAGTCTTCAATTTTTGTATTTTTGAACTCGCAACCATTGTCACTACGGATTTTCTTGATTTTAAAGTCAAATTTATTTTGAGCCCTTGTTGCAAAGTTTTTGAAAACGTTTGGAACTTCGGATTTTTCATACAAAAAGAAAACCCAAGTAAATCTAGTGTAGTCATTCACAATTACTAGACAATAGGTATTTCCACCAATGCTCCTATAGATTATTGGGCCAAACAAATCCATGTATAGGAGCTCTAATGGTCTAGAAGTGGACATGATACTTTTAGAAAGATGAGAGCTAGCAACTTGCTTGCCGGCTTGACAAACACTACAAAGCTTGTTCTTCTCAAACTTTATATCTTTTAAGCCCACAAACAAATCGTTTTTGAAAAGCTTTTTAAGTTGAGTCATTCCAACATGAGCTAGTCTTTTATGCCACAACATCCTAAGGATGTTTTTGCAATTAAGCAAGTTTGAAGACATGACTCATTTGAAGTGAGATCAACAAGATAAAAATTTTCAAATCGAAAGCCTTTTAAAACAAGAGATTTGTCATTCCCTTTACAAATTTCAATCCCATTACGAGAGAATGAACAAACAAGACCAAGATCACAAATTTGAGCAACAGATAACAAATTGAAATTCAATGTCTACTAGGGAAACATTAGAAATGAAAAGGTCATTTGAGATAGCGATTTTACCCAATTCTAATACCTTTCCTTTGCTATTGTTACCAAAAGTGATCTTGTCATGATCTCCTCCTCCACTCTCAAATGTGGTGAACATCTTCGGGTCTCCGGTCATGTGTTTGAAGGGAATATGCCCGAGAGGCAATAATAAATTGTTTATTATCATATTCCATGTTTATAATAGATGTTTATTTCTCATGCTAAAATTGTATTAATCGGAAACGTTAATACATGTGTGTTTAATAAACAAAAGGGTTCCTAGTAAAGCCTCTTTTTAAACTAGCTCGTTGATTAAGCGATGATCAAGGTTTCTCGATCATGAACATTGGATGTTGTTAATAACGGGGTCATGTCATTAGAAGAATGATGTGATGAACATACACCCAAGTTGGTATAGCAAATACGATCAAGTCATTTAGTTTGTTGCTGTATCAAACACATACGAAATAGCTCTTTTCCTTAGACCATGAGATCATGTCAATCACTAACTCCGGAAGAGTACTTTGATGACATCAAACGTCACTCCGTAACAAGGTGACTATAAAGATGGATTTAGGTACTATGAAAGTATTAGTTGAGGCTCATGAATCAAGAGTGGGATTTGTCCATCCGGATGATGAGAGATATACTCTGGGCCCTCTCGGTGATATTACATAGACATCGCTTGCAAAGCATGTGACTAGGTCACAAGAATGTCATATCACTAACGAGTAAAGAGTACTTGTCGGTAACGGATCGAACTAGGTATAGTTGATACTAATGATCAGATCCGGACAAGTAAAATATCGTGAGACAAAAGGAATTGGTTATGTCGTTTACGGTTTACGCGATCACTAGTTCATCGTTGAGTGAATGGGAGTCATTATGGATCTCGGATCCCGTGATGATTATTGATCCGAGAGGTGTCTCAATCATGTCCATTTTATTCACGAACCGTAGGGTGACACACTTAAGGTTCATCGATGCATTTGAGTGGATACTGAAACAGGAGAAAAATATGGACAAGACAGGATCAAGCTTTGAGTATCGAAGGAATAGTTTGGGATATCGGAATAGTTAAAGGGGGTATATGTTAATGTTTGTTAATTAAAAGAATTAACAAATATTAAAATATCTGAAATAAAAATGTTTATTTATTTATGGGAGAAAACCCTTTCATTTCTTGAGTGGGGTTTTAATGGAAACCAAAGTGGGTTGTTTTAAAGTGAGTGGAGAGATCACTCACATGAAGAGAGGGAGGGCAAGGGGCACCCCATGCGCTGCCACCCCTTGGCCTTGCCTCCTCCTCCTCCTATAAAAGGGAGGAGGAGCTCCTCTCTTTGGTGTTCATCCATTTGACCCTTTGGTTGGTCCATTCTCCTTCCTCCTAACGATCCGCTTTTGAGCCGTGGCTTATGCGGCGCTGCTGAAATTATTTCTCCACCACCACCACCACTAAGCTGTAGTGTTGTTGGAGTTTTCCGGAGATCCTCTACTTCCGCTGCCCCGCTGGAACGAGGGATTGGAGGTCATCGTTGATCCGTACGTGTGACCAAGTACGGAGGCGCTGCCGTTTGTGGCGCTCATATTCGCGACTTCGAAGTCGGGAGTGTACCTCTACATCAACCACGCTTTGTTTGCGGGAATGTTATTCCCGCTTTGGCCTACGAGGGTGAGTCCTTCTGAAACCGTTTACTTGCATCTCCTAGATATGATCTTGGTGTTTGGTTGCAATCGTAGGAAAATTTTTTGTTTTCCTTGCTTCGAAACCCTTCAGTGTTGTGTGCAGCCACTATCCAACACCCAATACCATCCACTAGTCTTGTAGTTCACCTAGAAAAGAAAATTAAGTTCTTTTAGGTACCCAAATTTGTTTGGGTCCTTGGAGGTTAGAGACCAACACTTTGGGCACCCAAACGGCATTCTTCTTACTACCAAGTATATGAGTGCAAACAAATTTTGCTACAACTCTACCTCTCCTATCTTTCTTGAGAACATAGCAAAAGTCATAAACGTTGTTTTTAGGTGCTTTACCCAACGGGCAATCATTTGCCAAATGTCCAACATCATGACACTTATGGCAGAGTTTCCCGTTGGATTTAATGAACCTTGGAGCCTTATTGCTCATCTTCTTACCCTTTTGGGGACAAATCTGAATCCCTCCTTGTTATATGAGCAACATTAACTACCAAGAATTTTGTCAAGTGTTTCCTTACCCTTGAAACACTTATCCAAACTCTTGCTCAACTTGGTGTCCTTTTTGAGCTCTCTGTTCTCAGCAATCAAAACATGTTCATTTTCAATAGAAAATAAGCTAGAACTAGAGGTCAACGACAACAGGTCATCACAAGAAGTAGTAATGCTAGACTTAGCAATAGAGCAAGAATGAACATCTATTTTAGACATAGCATCAATTAGATCACATGAGACTCCTATGTCATTTGTTGATTTAGAATTATTCTTGAGAAGGAGACTCATGTGCTACTATTAGCTCATCATAAGAGTCCTTGAAAGAGACAAAATCTTTTCTCAAGACTTTATGTTTCGCCTTCTCTTTGCCCAAATATTCATTTAAATCAACAAGCATTTCAAAAAGTTCATCATATGAGGGATCATCATTGTTGTTAAGATTTACCTTATCTCCCTTTGCTATAAGGTATAGCGGAGTGACAAATGGTGATGAAGCCTCTCTAGTTGCAATCCCGGTAAGGCTCTTCTTCTTTGGTGAAGTGTCTTCATCGGTGGAATCAGAGTTCGAATATTCCTCTTCAGAATCCCATTCTCCTATGTGAGCTTCACCATTGCCATCTTTGTGAAGCTTTTTGAAAAGCTTCTTCTTGCCCTCATATTTCTTCTTGAATGATTTTTCTTTATCATCCTTTTCCTTCTCTCTTTGGACAGTGAGAGGCAAAGTGCCCCTTCTCATGGCACTCAAAACATCGAACGTTTGCGAAACATTGATTACTTAAATGATCTTTCTTCTTGTATTTTTGAGGAAGGCTTGAGCTTGAGCGCCTCCTCATAAACCTCTTCATTCTTCTCACGAGGAGCACCATTTCTTCTTCAGTGTCGCTCTCGGTCTCATCAAATGTGTCTTCGCTTGATTCCACCTTTGCCTTGAATGCGATGTTCTTTTTCTTGGAAGAACTTTGCTACAAGAGCTCCTCCTTATCCTTCTTGTACAATTCATTTGTGATGAGATTTCCCAAGAGTGCAGTGGGTGTTAATCTTGCGACTCAAGTGAGTTGAGGAAGAGAGTCACAAATGTCTTGTACTTCTTCGAAAGGGCCCTAAGCATCTTGCGAACAACATCAAGATCGGTTAGTGAACCCCCAAGGCCCTTGAGCTCATTTACTATGTTGTTCAACCTTGAATCATCTCGGTGATGTTTTCATGGGGCAACATAATAAAACTCTCATACTTAATCCTAAGCATATGTAGTTTGGCCTCTTTGACTGTGGATGTGCCCTCATGAATTTCGGAGAGGGTTGTCCAAATCTCATGAGCAGTTTCTAGGTTGCTCACGCGATTGAACTCATCTGCGTTTAAAGCTCCAAATAAGGCATTCATTGCCTAAGCATTAAGGTGAGAATTTCTTTCATCTTGATCAAGTGAGGTGGTTGGATCAAGTGACATAGCAAACCCCTCACCTACAATTCTCCATACGTTAGGACTCATGGCCTTGAGGTAAACAGACATATAGATTTTTCAATAAGCATAATTTGTGCCATCAAAGAAAAGTGCATTTCCTATGGATACACCCTCATTAGCCATCCTTTGCTCTCTAGACGGTGAAGTCTAATAATGAGACCAAGCTCTGATACCACTTGTAAGTTCGATGATGAGCCTAGAGGGGGTGAACAGGTTTTTTCAAAAAAAATTCTAACACTAAAGAGCTCTAATTTGCCTTGCAACAAAAATCGAAAAGCTTGCGGAAGAGTAAACTAAGATTTTGATGAGTAAGGCCTAAAATATCTAGGCTTTGCTAGTGCACCGACAAAAACAGAACAAACAAAGATAGGCAAGCAAGAAGAACTTAGCAGCAAATTAAAATTGAATGTAAAAAGGCAAAAGACATGATAATTTTTCACCGAGGTTCAGAGTTACGCTTCTACGTCCCCGTTAGAGCATTTCACAAGAAGTGTAGCTCCACCAACAGCTAATCACTTTAGCTTTGGTAATCATTGGGGTGACTCTTTCACCACCCGGTGAGGTGAGTCCCAAACCTCTCACAAATCAATGGTGGCCTTCCACAAACATCTTTGGACAGGTCACACCAAATACTCCTAAGGCATCTAGGAACACAAAGTTCCAAGAGTAATAAACTATTTACAAGTTTAATCTCTCAGTTCACTAGCTCAACACTGTCTAGACTTAGCTTGGAACAAGATCACTTTGGAATTTTTTATCAAAAGTGAAATTCAGTCACTTTGAAGGCTTTTGAGCTCAAGTATGCTAAAATATCAAAGAGATGCAAAAGTTCTTCTAAAAGAAGGTCATGGCACAGGTTATATAGCCCACAAAAAGAATATAGTCGTTACTAGCATTTACTAGCCACTGGGCATTGTCAGAATTACGAAATAATTATAAACATATGTGCCACGGACTAAGCTTAGAAAGGTTTACAATATGTTCAATGCACGACAGACCAAATATAGTGAAAATCATATTTACGTCGAACCGAAACACTTGGTCCGTCGTATACATGCTTTGAGCGAAACTAGGTCCGTCGTGAAAACTATTAAAGAGCAATTGCACCAGACCGAAAAAGTTGGTCCGGCGCACATAGGAAACTTTTTGGTTTTGGTCCTATGGACCAACTAATTTTCAAGCAAACTTCCAGAAAGAATCACAACTGCGCTGGACCAAAAAACTTAGTCCGGCGTGCACTTAAAGACATGGTCTATCGTGAACGCAACACGCTCGGTTTGGTTTCCGCAAGTGACTCTCAGCACCGAACCAAAAAGACAGTCCGACGTAGAAGGCAATGAGCGCTGGATTGAAAATTAGACTTAACCCAAGTCGGTCCGGCGTGAACGGTGTACGCTTGGTATAAAATTGAATGAAGTGTTTTCAACGCCAGACTGAAAAAGTCAATTCGGCGTGAGTGGGTTTTTGATTGAGTGAAGGACTTAGTTTTGAGGGGAAATGAGATGAAGTGACATTTACTCCAAGTAATCTTAATGATTTGCTCTATGAACCAAGGTACTTACTTGTGTATAATCCTTCTTTATAGTACGGCTAATCCAAAATAATCCTAGCTATTTAGCTTGAATCAACTCCCAAGTCAAAAATAGAAATAAGAATCCTTGGCCTTTATCCTTCAATCTGAAAAGTCATCACTTCACAAAGGGTACTTTTCTTGATCATCAACACCAAAACAAATAAAAAGCATTGTTGAGAAAATAGGGGGCCTAGATGCTTTCAGCACTGGATGGCCCGGGTCTGCTCATGATACGCGCATATTTCTTGATACATTGCTGACATACAAGGATCGTTTTCCACATCCTCCACAAGGTACTTCACAGGTTATTTTTTTAACAAGCATATACATTTGTACTTTACCGCTCAGTGTGAAATGTTACTATTTTTTCATTTATATTGCAGGAAAGTATTGTCATGTGGATTCCGGTTACCCAAACTGAAAAGGTTATCTAGCTCCATACAAAAATCAAAGGTGTCATGTACCGGAATTCCAAAATGGTGGTTGACCGGTTGGAAAAAAGAGATGTTCAATTATCTTCACTCTTCCCTTTGAAATGTTATCGAGCGTGCATTTGGTAGTTGGAAGATGAAGTGGCGTATTCTTTCGAATGTGCCAAGTTACCGTGAAGTCAAGCAAAAGAAAATTATCATCGCAATAATGGCTTTACATAATTTCATTCGAGACGGTGCTTTGGTTGATAGAGATTTTGCTAGTATGGAGGGGGATGAATATTATCATGAGGATACATCAAACAACACAAGTGCACATGATGTTGCGACTGCTAACGATGATGTTGGCATGGCCAGTGTGCGTGAAGCTATTGCAGATGCTTTGGTACCATGATGATAGTTCAATCTATTTTTTTATCATTTCATATAGATAGATATATGTAATATTTTATATACAGTACTTGATAAGTATCTCAAGTCCCCAACGTTTCGGTTCGGTTGGTTAAATGTTTATGGTGAAAGATGAGGATTCCATTAATTATTCGTGCATGTTCATATCCAAATATTCTTTTCTGGTACATACATCTTGCATGTGACACATCCTCTACTTAACCTAATATAAGTATGATGGCATATGCACAGACCCTTGCAAACTGATCGAAGCTTAGCTTATACTAGACAAATATTGGGATCAGATCGGGTATATGGACATATATTTCAAGTTGCCTTCACATTGCCTTTGTAGTTCAAACACCACGCCCAAAAAAGAAATATACTCGTATGTCACGTGCAAAACAAAAAATGAAAACTACTCGGATGTCCTTCAAACAACATCAAACAAACAGTTATTTAACTCGTGGGCATTTCAGACATTTCTCAACTCAGAACAGCCAGTCAGCCAACCTAAAAGTCAGGTTACCAAACACCAAACCTCTCCAGCCCAGCTGTTCAACCATGCAGCCATTCAGCCATGCAGCTTAGCTGAAAAGCCGCTTCTCAGAAAAGCTACAGACGTCCCAAACAGGGCCTAAGGATGCCACATCGCCGCTGTCCCCGATCTGCAATGGCCATAGGCAGGGGCGAGGGAGATGATAGCAGATCCGAGCGGCACTCAAAGTGTAGCAACACAGGGGTGAGAGCGAGAGCGGGCGAGAGACAGAGGGGGTGGAGGGGGCGGCGGCCGAATGAGGAGAGAGAGGGGGTGGGTTGGTAGGGTTAGGGTTAGGGGAGGCCAGCTGGCACCCACTCGGTTGGGCTGGCCAGGTGGGCCAGCAAACGAGCCGAGGGGGATTTAAGAGAGGGAGAGAGAGGATATACTGATATTGCTATATATGTATTGGTAATATACTAATATTAAAGGACCTTTTTTGGTCACCTAATCCTTGCTTAGGCGTCACTTGGTAAATTTTAATTTTTATGCCTAATCTCAAGGAGAGGCGCACATAGGACGTTTCTGCCTTCTGCAACCTTAGATGGTATCTCTTAACACAGAAAAAAAACTACTTATAGTGGATTGGCCCTTCCTTACCATGGAATTGTAATCTCTTCTCTTAAATCATTGCTCTTGCTTCATCACTTTTTAATTATTTGAACCATTTTATCTTTTATACTCTTCCAATCCATTGTCTAAGTAATGGCAACCCAAATGAAACTACCAAAATAGCAAGTTTCTTAATACGAAAAACATATCAGGTGGGGATATGTGTAAACAATTTCTTCTAATGCAACGGTGTAAAGTCATATCTAATAAATTATCTAAGAGCAATGGTGAACCCTCATAGTTTATTGGGTTAAGAGGACATCTAGCAAATTCATTATGTTGCTTGAACTGCTTACCTGCAAGTGCTTTTACATGCATAAATGAGGAAGGAGGATACTGAGGTTGACAAGATGTTCCACAACATTAGGAGATAAGCAAATGCAACAAAGAAATATACCAAAGCATGAATATTGTTTCAGCATTGCAGTTCAAAATTGCGAATCAAAGAAAACACTCCTGTCCTCCTGGGCCGGGCCGGGCCGGGCTGTTCAAAATTGCGAAGCAAAGGAAACGCCACAGGCAGAGAGCGACAGCTCGAGGAAAAGCAGGGAACCCACCGCGTCCACCGGAATTCGCTAGATCGGCCTACCAAATGCCGCCGCAGGCGCCCTCCGGCGGCGGCGGCGCGGCGTGGCGCCACCTTCTTCTGCTCCTGACAGCACTCCCTCTTGCGCTCGCCGCCCTGGCATTCGCACTCCAGTGGCGCGGCGGCGGCGTCGACGACCCCACCGCGCGCTGGCCTCCTCACGCCTTCCCCGGCATGGTTGAGCCCACCCCACCGTCCCTCCCTCATCCGCATGCGCCGAGGTCCTCGTTGGCTCCTCTGCCCCCTCCTTCCCCTACCTCCGCGGCTGGTCCTTCCAATTCGACTCCGACGCAGCCCTCCACCCCAAGGTAGGAGGTACCACGTACCCATTCCTTTGCGATGCCCTGTCGTGTGATATGCCTTGTCTTGTCGGTTCCCTCAGGTGTGCGTGCAGACGAGTACCTCCGCCGGGCTGGACCAGATCCTGCCGTGGCTCTTCTACCACAAGGTCGTCGGCGTCACGCAGTTCCTACTCTTCGTGGAGGGGAGGGCGGCAAGGCCTCATGTCGCGGGCGTCCTCGAGTCCATTCCTGTGCGAGATCTGAAATGATTTGGAGTACTTTTGTTTCGCTGTTCCAAGGCTTATTTTGCGTTTCTGTTTTTGATGCTGCAGGGGGTGAAGGTGATTTATAGGACCAAGGAACTTGAGGAGCAACAGGCCCGGAGGTCAGCTTGCCTTTGATAGGAATTTTGTTTCTGTACCATCTTATTTTCTGCTACCAGCCGGATTAAGGTTTTCTTTCATTTCATTGCATTGCATTTCTTGAAGTGAGAACTGAAGGTGCATGGTTCTTGGTGAAGCCAGATAAAATTGACTCAGAATATGTCAAACCATTAACAGTGAAGGATGAAAGGAGAATTTTACAGAACAGGGATGGCATAAGTCAGACATTTCAAGAACAAAACTACATTAACAAAGGGCTAAATTTTACAGAACAGGGCTGGAACGAGGGATTGGAGGTCATCGTTGATCCGTACGTGTGACCAAGTACGGAGGCGCTGCCGTTTGTGGCGCTCATATTCGCGACTTCGAAGTCGGGAGTGTACCTCTACATCAACCACGTTTGTTTGCGGGAATGTTATTCCTGCTTTCGGTCTACGAGGGTGAGTCCTTCTGAAACCGTTTACTTGCATCTCCTAGATATGATCTTGGTGTTTGGTTGCAATCGTAGGAAAATTTTTTGTTTTCCTTGCTTCGAAACCCTTCAGTGTTGTGTGCAGCCACTATCCAACACCCAATACCATCCACTAGTCTTGTAGTTCACCTAGAAAAGAAAATTAAGTTCTTTTAGGTACCCAAATTTGTTTGGGTCCTTGGAGGTTAGAGACCAACACTTTGGGCACCCAAACGGCATTCTTCTTACTACCAAGTATATGAGTGCAAACAAATTTTGCTACAACTCTACCTCTCCTATCTTTCTTGAGAACATAGCAAAAGTCATAAACGTTGTTTTTAGGTGCTTTACCCAACGGGCAATCATTTGCCAAATGTCCAACATCATGACACTTATGGCAGAGTTTCCCGTTGGATTTAATGAACCTTGGAGCCTTATTGCTCATCTTCTTACCCTTTTGGGGACAAATCTGAATCCCTCCTTGTTATATGAGCAACATTAACTACCAAGAATTTTGTCAAGTGTTTCCTTACCCTTGAAACACTTATCCAAACTCTTGCTCAACTTGGTGTCCTTTTTGAGCTCTCTGTTCTCAGCAATCAAAACATGTTCATTTTCAATAGAAAATAAGCTAGAACTAGAGGTCAACGACAACAGGTCATCACAAGAAGTAGTAATGCTAGACTTAGCAATAGAGCAAGAATGAACATCTATTTTAGACATAGCATCAATTAGATCACATGAGACTCCTATGTCATTTGTTGATTTAGAATTATTCTTGAGAAGGAGACTCATGTGCTACTATTAGCTCATCATAAGAGTCCTTGAAAGAGACAAAATCTTTTCTCAAGACTTTATGTTTCGCCTTCTCTTTGCCCAAATATTCATTTAAATCAACAAGCATTTCAAAAAGTTCATCATATGAGGGATCATCATTGTTGTTAAGATTTACCTTATCTCCCTTTGCTATAAGGTATAGCGGAGTGACAAATGGTGATGAAGCCTCTCTAGTTGCAATCCCGGTAAGGCTCTTCTTCTTTGGTGAAGTGTCTTCATCGGTGGAATCAGAGTTCGAATATTCCTCTTCAGAATCCCATTCTCCTATGTGAGCTTCACCATTGCCATCTTTGTGAAGCTTTTTGAAAAGCTTCTTCTTGCCCTCATATTTCTTCTTGAATGATTTTTCTTTATCATCCTTTTCCTTCTCTCTTTGGACAGTGAGAGGCAAAGTGCCCCTTCTCATGGCACTCAAAACATCGAACGTTTGCGAAACATTGATTACTTAAATGATCTTTCTTCTTGTATTTTTGAGGAAGGCTTGAGCTTGAGCGCCTCCTCATAAACCTCTTCATTCTTCTCACGAGGAGCACCATTTCTTCTTCAGTGTCGCTCTCGGTCTCATCAAATGTGTCTTCGCTGATTCCACCTTTGCCTTGAATGCGATGTTCTTTTTCTTGGAAGAACTTTGCTACAAGAGCTCCTCCTTATCCTTCTTGTACAATTCATTTGTGATGAGATTTCCCAAGAGTGCAGTGGGTGTTAATCTTGCGACTCAAGTGAGTTGAGGAAGAGAGTCACAAATGTCTTGTACTTCTTCGAAAGGGCTCCTAAGCATCTTAAGTAACAACATCAAGATCTAAGTTAGTGAACCCCAAGGCCCTTGAGCTCATTTACTATGTTGTTCAACCTTGAATCATCTCTTGATGTTTTCATGGGGCAACATAATAAAACTCTCATACTTAATCCTAAGCATATGTAGTTTGGCCTCTTTGACTGTGGATGTGCCCTCATGAATTTCGGAGAGGGTTGTCCAAATCTCATGAGCAGTTTCTAGGTTGCTCACGCGATTGAACTCATCTGCGTTTAAAGCTCCAAATAAGGCATTCATTGCCTAAGCATTAAGGTGAGAATTTCTTTCATCTTGATCAAGTGAGGTGGTTGGATCAAGTGACATAGCAAACCCCTCACCTACAATTCTCCATACGTTAGGACTCATGGCCTTGAGGTAAACAGACATATAGATTTTTCAATAAGCATAATTTGTGCCATCAAAGAAAAGTGCATTTCCTATGGATACACCCTCATTAGCCATCCTTTGCTCTCTAGACGGTGAAGTCTAATAATGAGACCAAGCTCTGATACCACTTGTAAGTTCGATGATGAGCCGAGAGGGGTGAAATGTGTTTTTCAAAAAATTCTAACACTAAAGAGCTCTAATTTGCCTTGCAACAAAAATCGAAAAGCTTGCGGAAGAGTAAACTAAGATTTTGATGAGTAAGGCCTAAAATATCTAGGCTTTGCTAGTGCACCGACAAAAACAGAACAAACAAAGATAGGCAAGCAAGAAGAACTTAGCAGCAAATTAAAATTGAATGTAAAAAGGCAAAAGACATGATAATTTTTCACCGAGGTTCAGAGTTACGCTTCTACGTCCCCGTTAGAGCATTTCACAAGAAGTGTAGCTCCACCAACAGCTAATCACTTTAGCTTTGGTAATCATTGGGTGACTCTTTCACCACCCTTGAGGTGAGTCCCAAACCTCTCACAAATCAATGGTGGCCTTCCACAAACATCTTTGGACAGTCACACCAAATACTCCTAAGGCATCTAGGAACACAAAGTTCCAAGAGTAATAAACTATTTACAAGTTTAATCTCTCAGTTCACTAGCTCAACACTGCCTAGACTTAGCTTGGAACAAGATCACTTTGGAATTTTTATCAAAAGTGAAATTCACCACTTTGAAGGCTTTTGAGCTCAAGTATGCTAAAATATCAAAGAGATGCAAAAGTTCTTCTAAAAGAAGGTCATGGCACAAAGTTATATAGCCCACAAAAGAATATAGTCGTTACTAGCATTTACTAGCCACCGGGCATTGTCGAATTACGAAATAATTATAAACATATGTGCCACGGACTAAGCTTAGAAAGGTTTACAATATGTTCAATGCACGCATGCATCAAATATAGTGAAAATCATATTTACGCCGAATCAAACACTTGGTCCGGTCAGATACATGCTTTGAGCGAAACTAGGTCCGTCGTGAAAACTATTAAAGAGCAATTGCACCAGCATCAAAAAGTTGGTCCGCCAAGCATAGGAAACTTTTGGTTTTGGTCCTATGGACCAACTAATTTTCAAGCAAACTTCCGTAAAGAATCACAAGCTACTTATTTGGACCTAAAAACTTAGTCCGGCGTGCACTTAAAGACATGGTCTATCGTGAACGCAACACGCTCGGTTTTTTTTGCGCAAGTGACTCTCAAAGACCGAACCAAAAAGACAACCGAGCGTAGAAGGCAATGAGCGCTGGATTGAAAATTAGACTTAACCTAAGTCGGTCCGTGGAACGGTGTACGCTTGGTATAAAATTGAATGAAGTGTTTTCAACGCCAGACTGAAAAAGTCAATTCGGCGTGAGTGGGTTTTTGATTGAGTGAAGGACTTAGTTTTGAGGGGAAATGAGATGAAGTGACATTTACTCCAAGTAATCTTAATGATTTGCTCTATGAACCAAGGTACTTACTTGTGTATAATCCTTCTTTATAGTACGGCTAATCCAAAATAATCCTAGCTATTTAGCTTGAATCAACTCCCAAGTCAAAAATAGAAATAAGAATCCTTGGCCTTTATCCTTCAATCTGAAAAGTCATCACTTCACAAAGGGTACTTTTCTTGATCATCAACACCAAAACAAATAAAAAGCATTGTTGAGAAAATAGGGGGCCTAGATGCTTTCAGCACTGGATGGCCCGGGTCTGCTCATGATACGCGCATATTTCTTGATACATTGCTGACATACAAGGATCGTTTTCCACATCCTCCACAAGGTACTTCACAGGTTATTTTTTTAACAAGCATATACATTTGTACTTTACCGCTCAGTGTGAAATGTTACTATTTTTTCATTTATATTGCAGGAAAGTATTGTCATGTGGATTCCGGTTACCCAAACTGAAAAGGTTATCTAGCTCCATACAAAAATCAAAGGTGTCATGTACCGGAATTCCAAAATGGTGGTTGACCGGTTGGAAAAAAGAGATGTTCAATTATCTTCACTCTTCCCTTTGAAATGTTATCGAGCGTGCATTTGGTAGTTGGAAGATGAAGTGGCGTATTCTTTCGAATGTGCCAAGTTACCGTGAAGTCAAGCAAAAGAAAATTATCATCGCAATAATGGCTTTACATAATTTCATTCGAGACGGTGCTTTGGTTGATAGAGATTTTGCTAGTATGGAGGGGGATGAATATTATCATGAGGATACATCAAACAACACAAGTGCACATGATGTTGCGACTGCTAACGATGATGTTGGCATGGCCAGTGTGCGTGAAGCTATTGCAGATGCTTTGGTACCATGATGATAGTTCAATCTATTTTTTATCATTTCATATAGATAGATATATGTAATATTTTATATACAGTACTTGATAAGTATCTCAAGTCCCCAACGTTTCGGTTCGGTTGGTTAAATGTTTATGGTGAAAGATGAGGATTCCATTAATTATTCGTGCATGTTCATATCCAAATATTCTTTTCTGGTACATACATCTTGCATGTGACACATCCTCTACTTAACCTAATATAAGTATGATGGCATATGCACAGACCCTTGCAAAGCGATCGAAGCTTAGCTTATACTAGACAAATATTGGGATCAGATCGGGTATATGGACATATATTTCAAGTTGCCTTCACATTGCCTTTGTAGTTCAAATTACTCACGTCCAAAAAAGAAATATACTCGTATGTCACGTGCAAAACAAAAAATTAACACTACTCGGATGTCCTTCAAACAACATCAAACAAACAGTTATTTAACTCGTGGGCATTTCAGACATTTCTCAACTCGTATCACCAATGACCAACCTAAAAGTCAGGTTACCAAACACCAAACCTCTCCAAATTTCAAATTGCTCAACCATGCACGACCATTCACCATGCAAATTTAGTGAAAAGCCGCTTCTCAGAAAAGCTACAGACGTCCCAAACAGGGCCTAAGGATGCCACATCGCCGCTGTCCCCGATCTGCAATGGCCATAGGCAGGGGCGAGGGAGATGATAGCAGATCCGAGCGGCACTCAAAGTGTAGCAACACAGGGGTGAGAGCGAGAGCGAAGCGAGAGAGAGGGGGTGGGGGTGGCGGCCGAATGTGGAGCGCGCGGGGGTGGGTTGGTAGGGTTAGGGTTAGGGGAGGCCAGCTGGCACCCACTCGGTTGGGCTGGCCAGGTGGGCCAGCAAACGAGCCGAGGGGGATTTAAGAGAGGGAGAGAGAGGATATACTGATATTGCTATATATGTATTGGTAATATACTAATATTAAAGGACCTTTTTTGGTCACCTAATCCTTGCTTAGGCGTCACTTGGTAAATTTTAATTTTTATGCCTAATCTCAAGGAGAGGCGCACATAGGACGTTTCGCTTACGCAACCTTAGATGGTATCTCTTAACACAGAAAAAAAACTACTTATAGTGGATTGGCCCCTTCCTTACCATGGAATTGTAATCTCTTCTCTTAAATCATTGCTCTTGCTTCATCACTTTTTAATTATTTGAACCATTTTATCTTTTATACTCTTCCAATCCATTGTCTAAGTAATGGCAACCCAAATGAAACTACCAAAATAGCAAGTTTCTTAATACGAAAAACATATCAGGTGGGGATATGTGTAAACAATTTCTTCTAATGCAACGGTGTAAAGTCATATCTAATAAATTATCTAAGAGCAATGGTGAACCCTCATAGTTTATTGGGTTAAGAGGACATCTAGCAAATTCATTATGTTGCTTGAACTGCTTACCTGCAAGTGCTTTTACATGCATAAATGAGGAAGGAGGATACTGAGGTTGACAAGATGTTCCACAACATTAGGAGATAAGCAAATGCAACAAAGAAATATACCAAAGCATGAATATTGTTTCAGCATTGCAGTTCAAAATTGCGAATCAAAGAAAACACTCCTGTCCTCCTGGGCCGGGCCGGGCCGGGCTGTTCAAAATTGCGAAGAAAGGAAACGCCACAGGCAGAGAGCGACAGCTCGAGGAAAAAGCAGGGAACCCACCGCGTCCACCGGAATTCGCTAGATCGGCCTACCAAATGCCGCCGCAGGCGCCCTCCGGCGGCGGCGGCGCGGCGTGGCGCCACCTTCTTCTGCTCCTGACAGCACTCCCTCTTGCGCTCGCCGCCCTGGCATTCGCACTCCAGTGGCGCGGCGGCGGCGTCGACGACCCCACCGCGCGCTGGCCTCCTCACGCCTTCCCCGGCATGGTTGAGCCCACCCCACCGTCCCTCCCCTCATCCGCATGCGCCGAGGTCCTCGTTGGCTCCTCTGCCCCCTCCTTCCCCTACCTCCGCGGCTGGTCCTTCCAATTCGACTCCGACGCAGCCCTCCACCCCAAGGTAGGAGGTACCACGTACCCATTCCTTTGCGATGCCCTGTCGTGTGATATGCCTTGTCTTGTCGGTTCCCTCAGGTGTGCGTGCAGACGAGTACCTCCGCCGGGCTGGACCAGATCCTGCCGTGGCTCTTCTACCACAAGGTCGTCGGCGTCACGCAGTTCCTACTCTTCGTGGAGGGGAGGGCGGCAAGGCCTCATGTCGCGGGCGTCCTCGAGTCCATTCCTGTGCGAGATCTGAAATGATTTGGAGTACTTTTGTTTCGCTGTTCCAAGGCTTATTTTGCGTTTCTGTTTTTGATGCTGCAGGGGGTGAAGGTGATTTATAGGACCAAGGAACTTGAGGAGCAACAGGCCCGGAGGTCAGCTTGCCTTTGATAGGAATTTTGTTTCTGTACCATCTTATTTTCTGCTACCAGCCGGATTAAGGTTTTCTTTCATTTCATTGCATTGCATTTCTTGAAGTGAGAACTGAAGGTGCATGGTTCTTGGTGAAGCCAGATAAAATTGACTCAGAATATGTCAAACCATTAACAGTGAAGGATGAAAGGAGAATTTTACAGAACAGGGATGGCATAAGTCAGACATTTCAAGAACAAAACTACATTAACAAAGGGCTAAATTTTAAAACCATGTGGGGCATTGGACTAGTAATTTATCACTGTTATGGTGGAGTGAAGAATGCTGAACTTGAACTTCATAACCTAGCACACACGGTCAATTCCCCTATGTAATTTGACAGGTTCCTTTTCAATTTGTTTGAAAAAACTAAATGCTTATCACTTGTCATAACATATCCTTTATGATATTTGTTGGGGGAAATAACACCGATATAGGTTTACATTTACCATAACAAAGCTTAATGCTAGAACAGTAAGCTTCTTTGAGGAGATAGTGCTGGACTGCTAGCACAATATCTTATCGTGCTGAGAGGAGGTGTCTAGTTTGGAATGTTAATTGACAGGCTTTCTGTGACTCATTGCTACGTCCGTTCTGATAATATTTCATTGCCTAACCTGCAGTCGAATCTGGAATGAAACCTGGCTTGCTGGTTTTTTCTACAAACCTTGCAACTATGAACTATTTGTGAAGCAATCACTCAACATGGAGATGGCTATTGTAATGGCTCGGGTATGTCTATTTTCATTTATCACAACTATTGTATGAATTACTGGATTTCTTTTATAGTCTTTTGGATAGTCAATTAGCTGCTACAAAATTCCTTGGGAGTTGGGTCTCTAGTTTTTGTTCAGGTATTCAATCACTAAGAACAATATTCTTCATGGAAGGATGCTGGCATGGATTGGATCATGCATCTAGACACTGATGAATTGCTATATCCTGGTGGAGCTGCTGAGTTTTCTGTTAGACGCTTGTTAGCTGAGGCCCTGGTGATGTTGACATGGTTATCTTTCCTAACTACGTAAGTAAAAGAAAGTCAAGTGCTATGCTAATTAACTATTCATAGTCTGCTAAACTTCTACATACTAATTTACTTATATGTCTTCAGGAAAGCAGTGTTGAGCGTGATGACATAAAAGATCCATTCAGCGAGGTAAACCTTCTACAATATCATAATTTATTTCCTCAATTTCCATTTGATATATCGTTGGTTGATGCAAGTAGTCTGGTATTCTGATAGGGTTTCCATTTTTTTTATTACATTTGTACCATCCTACCTAACAACATCTTGACACAAGCTCATGCATCAGCGAATGATGCGTCAACATTTATAGTTTTCGAATTTTTCCTGCCCCATTGAGCTTGGCATTTATTTTCCAAGTCATGTGCTCATTGGACAATCACAAGTGCAGCACTCAAACACCTTCCTTCGTGGGCACTTAATTGTTGCATTTTGCATATTGGGATTTTATGTAATTACATCAAACTTTTGAATGATCAAATGTCTGTAATTTATGTCCCAACTTTGGTAATGCTTCCTAAAGCAAAACATAATCAACTAGCTGTTATGAACCTTAGTTCATAGGAGTCATGGTTGTCACGGCGGTAAAGCGCCCGCGGCGTGCGAGACCTTTTACCTTTTAAGAGGTTAAGGCGCGAGGCGAGGCGCCTTTTTAGACATATATGTAAGGCGAATAAAAACAACCAAATTGCAACATAATAAGACATTAAAATAGTTGACAAGTTGACACCACCAAGTCTAATACATAACATAGTTCACAAAATAACATAGTTCACAGAGGAGCAACACCTCTCGCCCAGAGGATCAAAACAACAGAGGAGCTCATCCCGGAGGATCAAAACAGAGGAGGCTCTGTCGGAGGATCAAAATACCAAAGAAACCTCCACTCAAAGCAGAGGAGCTCGATCAAGGTCAGTGCAGGCGCACGGCCTCTGGGCCAGACGGGCGGAGCTCGAGCCGTCAGCCAGACGGCCTCTGGACGAGCAGAGCGGCCGGCGGCGGGCGGAGGAGGCTCGAGCTGCTTGGCGGGCAGAGCTCGAGCCGCTTGCACGGCCTCTGGCGTGAGCGGAGCGCCGGGCTGGCGGGCGAGCGGAGCGGGGGGCGGCGGGCGAGCGGCGAGTCGTGGGCGGAAGCGAGCACCGTGGCGCGGCTAGGGTTCGGTTTCTCTTCCTCTCTGGCCCCTAGTCCCCCTTCCTCTCTCGGTCTTCCTTTTTTAGGCCTGGACCCGAGTTCACCCTCCTATGGCGACCTCTTTAGGTCAAGGCGTCGCCGTGGACGCCTCACGGACGCCTCACGGACGCCACGGACGCCATAAGCGAGCTCCGCAAGGCGTCCGCCGTGGCGTCTGCACAGTACCGCCTCGACGATTAGGCGACGATTAGGCGTCCTTTCAAGGACGCCTTGACTACCATGATAGGAGTAAATACCGTGTGGAAAGTGGGTGGACAGAGTCAGCTTGATGGGGAGGGACTGTATGAGAGAGATTGAGGAGACTATTAATTTTTTTATTTGTTAAAGGGATGCCATCTCTAATAGATAAGAACATAGTTACCAGAAACGTAGTTTGTCTGAGTTGCGGTACGGTATTCGGGTTCGCGGTTCGCCACTTTTTCTTCAAATTTTCACTGCGAATACGAACCCTGTACCCTAAACCGGCTCGGGTTCGACGAATCCGGTTCGTGATTCGCAGGGGTTTGCAACAAATCCGGTAACTATGGATAAGAATGAAGTAAACGGATATTATGGAAACCTATCTCTAATGGATAGAAACTAATTACCTTTCTTGTTGACCAAGAGATGATGACACTTGAACAGTCACTAGGTGCTACAGTCACGTGCATAGTACGCTCACAGCCACACCCATGACACTAATGTGTAACAGTTCTTAACTATCTTGCATCTGTTCTTCACTCACCACTTACCCATCCCTGTTGGACATAACTCCTATCTAGTACTAACTGATTGTCTACATTTGCTTGAAAACTAGTTTGGACTTAATTGTGCTGTTAATTGGTCAGACTTTCATTTGGCCTAGAACTATGGGATCTTTTTTATATTTATAAAAAAAAACTTAGTTTTTTAGTTTAAACTGGACGTGGGAAGCAAATGGAAGTGTCTTAAACCTCTGACATGGGCAACAAGCACCAGCAGGCCCAACAACAGATTAAGAGATTTTGATGACCTTTTGCATTTTGTACTGTTTGCTAGATTTAAATCAAATAATTCCGGAACTAGATGTATATAGTTATTTTATAAACTCTAATATCTTGTCATCTTTAGTAAGAAAAACATCTCATATGCTACTAGCAACCAGGGTTTCAAATTTCGTTTTCGGATTAAATCTCGTCACTAGAAATTCAAAATTTCGCCGAGATCTTGTTATTTCAGAAGAAATCCGAACGAAATACAAAAATCAAAATTTGAATCCGGTTAAATCCGGTCAAGTCTGGTCAAGTTTTAGTCAAATCTCGGTCAAATTTGCCGAGATTTCGGCGAGATTCACCGAGATCTTGGCGAGATTTTACGCACCGTCACACTTTGAATTTTTTAGGATTTTTTCAATTTCACCAAAATTATGATCTACCAACTGTCCCACATGGGAAACGACGCGAAGAATCCAATCCGGTCAAGTTTTAGTCAAATTTGCCGAGATTTCGGTCAAATTCACCGAGATCTCGGCGAGACTATAGGTTCTGTAGCACTTTGAGTTTTTAGGTTTTCTTAATTTCACCGGATTACGAACCGGGGGTTCCGAGATCCGATATTTCGCCAAATTTCGGTGAGATTTTGAACCTTGCTAGCAACTAATCATGGTGTTTATGTGCGTACTCCACCAGCTACCATGGTAAATGAGCATTATCACTAACTAATAAAGTTAAATGCGTATTCCGAAAACCTAATCTTATCATAAACTATCTTGTGTACATTGCAATATCTTGCCAGGTGTCTATGTTCAAGAAGAATTATGATCATCTCCCAAAAGATACTTACTTTGGCATGTACAAGGAAGCAACACGTGGAAATCCTAACTATTTTCTCACTTATGGTAATGGCAAATCTGCTGCACGAATTCAAGATCATCTCCGTCCTAATGGTGCACATAGATGGCATAACTATGCAAAGAGCCCAAAGTAAGGAGCTTTGCCCATAATGTACATTTTTTTAGAACATTATGTACATCCCTGAAGGGAATTAATTCTTACAATATTGTTGGCGCATAACAGTGAGATCAAGCTGGAGGAGGCTGCAGTTCTGCACTATACATACACCAAATTTTCAGACCTAACATCTAGACGTGATCGTTGTGGATGCAAGCCTACGAAAGAAGATGTTAAAAGATGTTTCATGTTGGATTTTGACAGAGCAGTAAGTAAACCCACTTAATTCTTTGGCAAGTAATTATAAAGTTCCATTGTTGCAATGTTTTGCCAATAAAATTTCTTACAAGAAAGACTGAAAAGGCCTTCAAATATAGGCACTTCTTGCCAGGATTGAAAAGTAAATCCATGTAAAGAAAACATATTTATTAAATCATGACCAGTACAACATCCATTTTTAAATATTGACCAGTATAAGATCTTTTTAAAGTTGTGAGTTTGTGACCAATAGGAAATCTAAATGCTACTCCCTCCTTTTTCTTAATTGACATTTTTAACTTATCACGGTCTCCGAAATGTGACTTCGTTATAATATTATGAAAGTATTTTTAACGATAGTTCTAATAATATAATTTTCATATAGCCAGTCTAGATAGTTTTAAACCTATTGGCAGTAAAGTTTGACGGCATGGATTCTAGGACGTCAAGTAAAAAAGAAAAAAGGAAGTATTATTAATGATAATGCAATTATGTAATTAATTTGATCTTTTTTGTGGTTAGTGTTCCTCTAGACGATCGCCTAGCTTGCCGAGGTGCTAGGCTACATCCTCCCACCTAGCCCACCTAGTTGATTTATCCCGTCTAGGCGGCTGCCTAGCCCGCCTAATTGGCGATTAGGTACTAGGCTCCGGTGTGCTGCCCGCCTACCGCCTAGCTCACCTAGGTGCTAGGCTACACCCTCCCACCTAGCCCGCCTAGTTGATTTATCCCGTCTAGGCGGCTGCCTAGCTCCGCCTAATCGGCGATTAGGTACTAGGCTCCGGTGATTAGGTACTAACCCTAGGGGAACACTGTTTGTGGTATGTGGACAAAATATTCAAGCTTGTTTAGTGCTTTGACACTATGCAGCATTTCATGGTAGCTATTATTCATCTAATGTATTACAGGTTTTTGTAATGTCTTGCTATTTTCCCTTTTTGACTTAAATCTTCCTATCCCTGTTTCTATTAGGATAAGGCATTAGACTAGTTGTAGAATTATTTCTTTTAACAATAATCTGGTATAGAAGCAGGAACCATATGTTTATCTCTTTCAACTTTCTTTTGCTTAGTTATTAGTAATGGCTCACCAACCATATTGATAACATGTTTTGTATATATTTGTTTCTAGAAAACAATTACAGTTTTTATACAGCTTTAACTTCCCGTCATAGTAACCTATCCTATTTTTGAGTAAATATTCCTTGATCTAATGTTAGTAGTGTAACATATTAGGGAATTCTCATAGTTTTTTGTACCATCCATTCTATCCAGGAGCAGATCAGCAAAATGAGACGTACCTTAGGGTGTCAAGATGTTCATAATTCTCATCTTAGTGCTGCTTATTCTCCAAGAGAAACTAGTCTAGAAAAAATCCACGTGGTATCAATGATGATAAGAATATGGGTTTCTCTTATACCAATTAATTCAAAGGGCAAATTAAATTATTTAAGATGTGCCCGTTTTGATTCATACCAAATGATATGGTAGTAACCTTACATCTTTACTCTTGTGCCAGTTATCAGAACAACAGGAAAGCATAATTTCAAGCAAAATATATGCAGTCTTTTGCTAAATTGGAATCAAGTAGCAATGTTCTTTATATTCCAGCTGTACCATATCTGACGTCTTGGCTGAAACTAACTTTGATAGCTACCTGCTTTTATTGTTTGTTTCCTTTGCTCAGGGTATTTTTGCCCTCCAGGATTCTTTGCTTTTGCATAACAATAATTACTGCTTAGTCTTGCATGATTGCGTTTGCTACTGTCTCTGCCACCATCTAACATTTACTATGCAGGCTTTTATAATTGCATCAACTGCTAGTGAAGAGGAAATGCTTCGCTGGTAATTTTCATGGTTCAGTTACTTGTTATGGTTTTATGTGATTTTTTTGCCTTCGTGCAACTACCAATCAAAGAAACTGACTAGTTTCTAGCTCATGCCATAAAATAGTACCCTTATTGGCAAATATGTTGTTTTGGACATTGATGGTTCCAAGGTTTCACTTTGACTGCTAATTTCTATTGCATTTGTTACAAATCTAAAAAAAAATGACTATATGAATCTATTAATACCAATTTCATATGGCCAATCTAAATAGTTTTTTTATATATTGATGAATAAACCTAAAAATGTTTAATTGGCATGGACTCTAGGACGACTTATATTTGCAATCAAAGGAAGCATATAGCAGTCAACAATCAGATGTATAACGATTTCCGAATTGCAGGCTTGCAGCCTACAGCATGATAATATCTGCTGACCTCAATGAAAATCGCAATTAGCCATTTAGGCTGTTTTGTTTTGTTTCGAGATGTGGTATGTAGTTATTTAGACACCCAATACTGATGTGCTTCTTGCTTAATTGCCCTTTTGGTAGGTACAATGAGCACGTTGTGTGGAACGATAAGCAACTCAATCTAAAGCTTCTCAGGAAAGGAGTGCTAACTCGCATATACGCCCCAATGGTGAGCAACAATCCTGGTATTTTACGTCATACTATCTAATTTTGCCCTGCTAATACTCATATACTTATGTCCTCTTCTATTAGGCCATTGTTCAAAGTTTGCGCGAGTCTGGTGTCTTCACTTCTGTCATTGCAGCTGGCCAATCACTTGTGGATGATAAAGTCTCATTGAAGGAAAACCTCATCCAAAAGAAAAACAATATCACACACGAAAATGTATCTCGAAAATTCACCAGAGCTAATTTCCAGGCATCTACTAGGAAAATATTGCACGCTGTTGACCCTACCAACAGGGATAGTGATGTATCTGCTGTTCCACCATTGTCGCCACCAAGTTTGAATGATTACCTCAAGCTTACCAAGTGATTCATCATACAGGAATTCCTCGCTGGATATATAAGTTACCTCGTATTGACATCGACGTGCATGGATGGTCTTTAACTGCTTTGCAACGTGCGGCAGCTAACGTTTAGCTGCAGATAAAAATATATATGGAGAATTGATAAATATAGTGTATTTTTTGCCAGTTAAACTTTCACAATTTTTGTACTTAAATTTCGTTGTTACTAACATGGAGCTCGCTTGAGATGCGTTATGCATGTTACATGTCTAGAATATTATAGAGGGCATTGCGGTACATACACTGTTCGTGCACATGGAACTGGTTCCCCATTATAACCATCCTTGCCCGGTATCAGAGACATGGTATGAATTTACTTGACGGTTTATTACAGAGGGAGATTACAATAATAGTAAGAGTGAGTACCATGATGATAGTTCAATCTATTTTTTTATCATTTCATATAGATAGATATATGTAATATTTTATATACAGTACTTGATAAGTATCTCAAGTCCCCAACGTTTCGGTTCGGTTGGTTAAATGTTTATGGTGAAAGATGAGGATTCCATTAATTATTCGTGCATGTTCATATCCAAATATTCTTTTCTGGTACATACATCTTGCATGTGACACATCCTCTACTTAACCTAATATAAGTATGATGGCATATGCACAGACCCTTGCAAACTGATCGAAGCTTAGCTTATACTAGACAAATATTGGGACTGTATCGGGTATATGGACATATATTTCAAGTTGCCTTCACATTGCCTTTGTAGTTCAGCCAGCTCACGTCCAAAAAAAAGAAATATACTCGTATGTCACGTGCAAAACAAAAAATGAAAACTACTCGGATGTCCTTCAAACAACATCAAACAAACAGTTATTTAACTCGTGGGCATTTCAGACATTTCTCAACTCAGAACAGCCAGTCAGCCAACCTAAAAGTCAGGTTACCAAACACCAAACCTCTCCAGCCCAGCTGTTCAACCATGCAGCCATTCAGCCATGCAGCTTAGCTGAAAAGCCGCTTCTCAGAAAAGCTACAGACGTCCCAAACAGGGCCTAAGGATGCCACATCGCCGCTGTCCCCGATCTGCAATGGCCATAGGCAGGGGCGAGGGAGATGATAGCAGATCCGAGCGGCACTCAAAGTGTAGCAACACAGGGGTGAGAGCGAGAGCGGGCGAGAGACAGAGGGGGTGGAGGGGGCGGCGGCCGAATGAGGAGAGAGAGGGGGTGGGTTGGTAGGGTTAGGGTTAGGGGAGGCCAGCTGGCACCCACTCGGTTGGGCTGGCCAGGTGGGCCAGCAAACGAGCCGAGGGGGATTTAAGAGAGGGAGAGAGAGGATATACTGATATTGCTATATATGTATTGGTAATATACTAATATTAAAGGACCTTTTTTGGTCACCTAATCCTTGCTTAGGCGTCACTTGGTAAATTTTAATTTTTATGCCTAATCTCAAGGAGAGGCGCACATAGGACGTTTCTGCCTTCTGCAACCTTAGATGGTATCTCTTAACACAGAAAAAAAACTACTTATAGTGGATTGGCCCCTTCCTTACCATGGAATTGTAATCTCTTCTCTTAAATCATTGCTCTTGCTTCATCACTTTTTAATTATTTGAACCATTTTATCTTTTATACTCTTCCAATCCATTGTCTAAGTAATGGCAACCCAAATGAAACTACCAAAATAGCAAGTTTCTTAATACGAAAAACATATCAGGTGGGGATATGTGTAAACAATTTCTTCTAATGCAACGGTGTAAAGTCATATCTAATAAATTATCTAAGAGCAATGGTGAACCCTCATAGTTTATTGGGTTAAGAGGACATCTAGCAAATTCATTATGTTGCTTGAACTGCTTACCTGCAAGTGCTTTTACATGCATAAATGAGGAAGGAGGATACTGAGGTTGACAAGATGTTCCACAACATTAGGAGATAAGCAAATGCAACAAAGAAATATACCAAAGCATGAATATTGTTTCAGCATTGCAGTTCAAAATTGCGAATCAAAGAAAACACTCCTGTCCTCCTGGGCCGGGCCGGGCCGGGCTGTTCAAAATTGCGAAGCAAAGGAAACGCCACAGGCAGAGAGCGACAGCTCGAGGAAAAAGCAGGGAACCCACCGCGTCCACCGGAATTCGCTAGATCGGCCTACCAAATGCCGCCGCAGGCGCCCTCCGGCGGCGGCGGCGCGGCGTGGCGCCACCTTCTTCTGCTCCTGACAGCACTCCCTCTTGCGCTCGCCGCCCTGGCATTCGCACTCCAGTGGCGCGGCGGCGGCGTCGACGACCCCACCGCGCGCTGGCCTCCTCACGCCTTCCCCGGCATGGTTGAGCCCACCCCACCGTCCCTCCCCTCATCCGCATGCGCCGAGGTCCTCGTTGGCTCCTCTGCCCCCTCCTTCCCCTACCTCCGCGGCTGGTCCTTCCAATTCGACTCCGACGCAGCCCTCCACCCCAAGGTAGGAGGTACCACGTACCCATTCCTTTGCGATGCCCTGTCGTGTGATATGCCTTGTCTTGTCGGTTCCCTCAGGTGTGCGTGCAGACGAGTACCTCCGCCGGGCTGGACCAGATCCTGCCGTGGCTCTTCTACCACAAGGTCGTCGGCGTCACGCAGTTCCTACTCTTCGTGGAGGGGAGGGCGGCAAGGCCTCATGTCGCGGGCGTCCTCGAGTCCATTCCTGTGCGAGATCTGAAATGATTTGGAGTACTTTTGTTTCGCTGTTCCAAGGCTTATTTTGCGTTTCTGTTTTTGATGCTGCAGGGGGTGAAGGTGATTTATAGGACCAAGGAACTTGAGGAGCAACAGGCCCGGAGGTCAGCTTGCCTTTGATAGGAATTTTGTTTCTGTACCATCTTATTTTCTGCTACCAGCCGGATTAAGGTTTTCTTTCATTTCATTGCATTGCATTTCTTGAAGTGAGAACTGAAGGTGCATGGTTCTTGGTGAAGCCAGATAAAATTGACTCAGAATATGTCAAACCATTAACAGTGAAGGATGAAAGGAGAATTTTACAGAACAGGGATGGCATAAGTCAGACATTTCAAGAACAAAACTACATTAACAAAGGGCTAAATTTTAAAACCATGTGGGGCATTGGACTAGTAATTTATCACTGTTATGGTGGAGTGAAGAATGCTGAACTTGAACTTCATAACCTAGCACACACGGTCAATTCCCTATGTAATTTGACAGGTTCCTTTTCAATTTGTTTGAAAAAACTAAATGCTTATCACTTGTCATAACATATCCTTTATGATATTTGTTGGGGGAAATAACACCGATATAGGTTTACATTTACCATAACAAAGCTTAATGCTAGAACAGTAAGCTTCTTTGAGGAGATAGTGCTGGACTGCTAGCACAATATCTTATCGTGCTGAGAGGAGGTGTCTAGTTTGGAATGTTAATTGACAGGCTTTCTGTGACTCATTGCTACGTCCGTTCTGATAATATTTCATTGCCTAACCTGCAGTCGAATCTGGAATGAAACCTGGCTTGCTGGTTTTTTCTACAAACCTTGCAACTATGAACTATTTGTGAAGCAATCACTCAACATGGAGATGGCTATTGTAATGGCTCGGGTATGTCTATTTTCATTTATCACAACTATTGTATGAATTACTGGATTTCTTTTATAGTCTTTTGGATAGTCAATTAGCTGCTACAAAATTCCTTGGGAGTTGGGTCTCTAGTTTTTGTTCAGGTATTCAATCACTAAGAACAATATTCTTCATGGAAGGATGCTGGCATGGATTGGATCATGCATCTAGACACTGATGAATTGCTATATCCTGGTGGAGCTGCTGAGTTTTCTGTTAGACGTTTGTTAGCTGAGGCCCCTGGTGATGTTGACATGGTTATCTTTCCTAACTACGTAAGTAAAAGAAAGTCAAGTGCTATGCTAATTAACTATTCATAGTCTGCTAAACTTCTACATACTAATTTACTTATATGTCTTCAGGAAAGCAGTGTTGAGCGTGATGACATAAAAGATCCATTCAGCGAGGTAAACCTTCTACAATATCATAATTTATTTCCTCAATTTCCATTTGATATATCGTTGGTTGATGCAAGTAGTCTGGTATTCTGATAGGGTTTCCATTTTTTTTATTACATTTGTACCATCCCACGAACAACATCTTGACACAAGCTCATGCATCAGCGAATGATGCGTCAACATTTATAGTTTTCGAATTTTTCCTGCCCCATTGAGCTTGGCATTTATTTTCCAAGTCATGTGCTCATTGGACAATCACAAGTGCAGCACTCAAACACCTTCCTTCGTGGGCACTTAATTGTTGCATTTTGCATATTGGGATTTTATGTAATTACATCAAACTTTTGAATGATCAAATGTCTGTAATTTATGTCCCAACTTTGGTAATGCTTCCTAAAGCAAAACATAATCAACTAGCTGTTATGAACCTTAGTTCATAGGAGTCATGGTTGTCACGGCGGTAAGGCGTCCGCGGCGTGCCAGGACCTTTTTACCTTTTAAGAGGTTAAGGCGCGAGGCGAGGCGCCTTTTTAGACATATATGTAAGGCGAATAAAAACAACCAAATTGCAACATAATAAGACATTAAAATAGTTGACAAGTTGACACCACCAAGTCTAATACATAACATAGTTCACAAAATAACATAGTTCACAGAGGAGCAACACCTCTGTCCAGAGGATCAAAACAACAGAGGAGCTCTGTCCAGAGGATCAAAACAACAGAGGAGCTCTGTCCAGAGGATCAAAACAGCCAGCAAACCTCCACTCAAAACAGCAGAGGAGCTCGATCTGGCGGGCTGGTGCACGGGCGCACGGCCTCTGGGCCAGACGGCGGGCTTCAGCCGTCAGCGCCACGGCCTCTGGAGCGAGCGAAGCGGCGGCGGCGGGCGAGCGGGCGGAGGAGCTTCAGCTGGGGCGAAGCGGGCAGAGCTCGAGCCGTCAGTGCAACCTCTGGCGAGCGGAAGCCAGCTGGCGAAGCGAAGCGGGCGGGCGGAGCGGAGCGGCCCGGGAGTGGAAGCGGCGAGTCGGCCCAGGCGGAGCGAACCGTGGCGGCTAGGGTTCGGCTTCTCTTCCTCTCTGGCCCCTAGTCCCCCTTCCTTTCTCGGTCTTCCTTTTTTAGGCCTGGACCCGAGTTCACCCTCCTATGGCGACCTCTTTCGGTCAAGGCGTCGCCGTGGACGCCTCACGGACGCCTCACGGACGCCATGGACGCCATAAGCGAGCTCCGCAAGGCGTCCGCCGTGGCGTCTGCGATCTGCCCTCGGCGATTAGCGGCGATTAGGCGTCCTTTCAAGGACGCCTTGACTACCATGATAGGAGTAAATACCGTGTGGAAAGTGGGTGGGACAGAGTCACTTGATGGGGAGGGACTGTATGAGAGAGATTGAGGAGACTATTAATTTTTTTCTTTGTTAAAGGGATGCCATCTCTAATAGATAAGAACATAGTTACCAGAAACGTAGTTTGTCTGAGTTGCGGTACGGTATTCGGGTTCGCGGTTCGCCACTTTTTCTTCAAATTTTCACTGCGAATACGAACCCTGTACCCTAAACCGGCTCGGGTTCGACGAATCCGGTTCGTGATTCGCAGGGGTTTGCAACAAATCCGGTAACTATGGATAAGAATGAAGTAAACGGATATTATGGAAACCTATCTCTAATGGATAGAAACTAATTACCTTTCTTGTTGACCAAGAGATGATGACACTTGAACAGTCACTAGGTGCTCTGATCACGTGCATAGTACGCTCACAGCCACACCCATGACACTAATGTGTAACAGTTCTTAACTATCTTGCATCTGTTCTTCACTCACCACTTACCCATCCCTGTTGGACATAACTCCTATCTAGTACTAACTGATTGTCTACATTTGCTTGAAAACTAGTTTGGACTTAATTGTGCTGTTAATTGGTCAGACTTTCATTTGGCCTAGAACTATGGGATCTTTTTTATATTTATAAAAAAAAACTTAGTTTTTTAGTTTAAACTGGACGTGGGAAGCAAATGGAAGTGTCTTAAACCTCTGACATGGGCAACAAGCACCAGCAGGCCCAACAACAGATTAAGAGATTTTGATGACCTTTTGCATTTTGTACTGTTTGCTAGATTTAAATCAAATAATTCCGGAACTAGATGTATATAGTTATTTTATAAACTCTAATATCTTGTCATCTTTAGTAAGAAAAACATCTCATATGCTACTAGCAACCAGGGTTTCAAATTTCGTTTTCGGATTAAATCTCGTCACCTGCCGAAATTCAAAATTTCGCCGAGATCTTGTTATTTCAGAAGAAATCCGAACGAAATACAAAAATCAAAATTTGAATCCGGTTAAATCCGGTCAAGTCTGGTCAAGTTTTAGTCAAATCTCGGTCAAATTTGCCGAGATTTCGGCGAGATTCACCGAGATCTTGGCGAGATTTTACGCACCGTCACACTTTGAATTTTTTAGGATTTTTTCAATTTCACCAAAATTATGATCTACCAACTGTCCCACATGGGAAACGACGCGAAGAATCCAATCCGGTCAAGTTTTAGTCAAATTTGCCGAGATTTCGGTCAAATTCACCGAGATCTCGGCGAGACTATAGGTTCTGTAGCACTTTGAGTTTTTTTAGGGTTTTCTTAATTTCACCGGGATTACGAAACTGGGGGGGTTCCGAGATCCGATATTTCGCCAAATTTCGGTGAGATTTTGAACCTTGCTAGCAACTAATCATGGTGTTTATGTGCGTACTCCACCAGCTACCATGGTAAATGAGCATTATCACTAACTAATAAAGTTAAATGCGTATTCCGAAAACCTAATCTTATCATAAACTATCTTGTGTACATTGCAATATCTTGCCAGGTGTCTATGTTCAAGAAGAATTATGATCATCTCCCAAAAGATACTTACTTTGGCATGTACAAGGAAGCAACACGTGGAAATCCTAACTATTTTCTCACTTATGGTAATGGCAAATCTGCTGCACGAATTCAAGATCATCTCCGTCCTAATGGTGCACATAGATGGCATAACTATGCAAAGAGCCCAAAGTAAGGAGCTTTGCCCATAATGTACATTTTTTTAGAACATTATGTACATCCCTGAAGGGAATTAATTCTTACAATATTGTTGGCGCATAACAGTGAGATCAAGCTGGAGGAGGCTGCAGTTCTGCACTATACATACACCAAATTTTCAGACCTAACATCTAGACGTGATCGTTGTGGATGCAAGCCTACGAAAGAAGATGTTAAAAGATGTTTCATGTTGGATTTTGACAGAGCAGTAAGTAAACCCACTTAATTCTTTGGCAAGTAATTATAAAGTTCCATTGTTGCAATGTTTTGCCAATAAAATTTCTTACAAGAAAGACTGAAAAGGCCTTCAAATATAGGCACTTCTTGCCAGGATTGAAAAGTAAATCCATGTAAAGAAAACATATTTATTAAATCATGACCAGTACAACATCCATTTTTAAATATTGACCAGTATAAGATCTTTTAAAGTTGTGAGTTTGTGACCAATAGGAAATCTAAATGCTACTCCCTCCTTTTTCTTAATTGACATTTTTAACTTATCACGGTCTCCGAAATGTGACTTCGTTATAATATTATGAAAGTATTTTTAACGATAGTTCTAATAATATAATTTTCATATAGCCAGTCTAGATAGTTTTAAACCTATTGGCAGTAAAGTTTGACGGCATGGATTCTAGGACGTCAAGTAAAAAAGAAAAAAGGAAGTATTATTAATGATAATGCAATTATGTAATTAATTTGATCTTTTTTGTGGTTAGTGTTCCTCTAGACGATCGCCTAGCTTGCCGAGGTGCTAGGCTACATCCTCCCACCTAGCCCACCTAGTTGATTTATCCCGTCTAGGCGGCTGCCTAGCCCGCCTAATTGGCGATTAGGTACTAGGCTCCGGTGTGCTGCCCGCCTACCGCCTAGCTCACCTAGGTGCTAGGCTACACCCTCCCACCTAGCCCGCCTAGTTGATTTATCCCGTCTAGGCGGCTGCCTAGCCCGCCTAATCGGCGATTAGGTACTAGGCTCCGGTGATTAGGTACTAACCCTAGGGGAACACTGTTTGTGGTATGTGGACAAAATATTCAAGCTTGTTTAGTGCTTTGACACTATGCAGCATTTCATGGTAGCTATTATTCATCTAATGTATTACAGGTTTTTGTAATGTCTTGCTATTTTCCCTTTTTGACTTAAATCTTCCTATCCCTGTTTCTATTAGGATAAGGCATTAGACTAGTTGTAGAATTATTTCTTTTAACAATAATCTGGTATAGAAGCAGGAACCATATGTTTATCTCTTTCAACTTTCTTTTGCTTAGTTATTAGTAATGGCTCACCAACCATATTGATAACATGTTTTGTATATATTTGTTTCTAGAAAACAATTACAGTTTTTATACAGCTTTAACTTCCCGTCATAGTAACCTATCCTATTTTTGAGTAAATATTCCTTGATCTAATGTTAGTAGTGTAACATATTAGGGAATTCTCATAGTTTTTTGTACCATCCATTCTATCCAGGAGCAGATCAGCAAAATGAGACGTACCTTAGGGTGTCAAGATGTTCATAATTCTCATCTTAGTGCTGCTTATTCTCCAAGAGAAACTAGTCTAGAAAAAAATCCACGTGGTATCAATGATGATAAGAATATGGGTTTCTCTTATACCAATTAATTCAAAGGGCAAATTAAATTATTTAAGATGTGCCCGTTTTGATTCATACCAAATGATATGGTAGTAACCTTACATCTTTACTCTTGTGCCAGTTATCAGAACAACAGGAAAGCATAATTTCAAGCAAAATATATGCAGTCTTTTGCTAAATTGGAATCAAGTAGCAATGTTCTTTATATTCCAGCTGTACCATATCTGACGTCTTGGCTGAAACTAACTTTGATAGCTACCTGCTTTTATTGTTTGTTTCCTTTGCTCAGGGTATTTTTGCCCTCCAGGATTCTTTGCTTTTGCATAACAATAATTACTGCTTAGTCTTGCATGATTGCGTTTGCTACTGTCTCTGCCACCATCTAACATTTACTATGCAGGCTTTTATAATTGCATCAACTGCTAGTGAAGAGGAAATGCTTCGCTGGTAATTTTCATGGTTCAGTTACTTGTTATGGTTTTATGTGATTTTTGCCTTCGTGCAACTACCAATCAAAGAAACTGACTAGTTTCTAGCTCATGCCATAAAATAGTACCCTTATTGGCAAATATGTTGTTTTGGACATTGATGGTTCCAAGGTTTCACTTTGACTGCTAATTTCTATTGCATTTGTTACAAATCTAAAAAAAAATGACTATATGAATCTATTAATACCAATTTCATATGGCCAATCTAAATAGTTTTTTTATATATTGATGAATAAACCTAAAAATGTTTAATTGGCATGGACTCTAGGACGACTTATATTTGCAATCAAAGGAAGCATATAGCAGTCAACAATCAGATGTATAACGATTTCCGAATTGCAGGCTTGCAGCCTACAGCATGATAATATCTGCTGACCTCAATGAAAATCGCAATTAGCCATTTAGGCTGTTTTGTTTTGTTTCGAGATGTGGTATGTAGTTATTTAGACACCCAATACTGATGTGCTTCTTGCTTAATTGCCCTTTTGGTAGGTACAATGAGCACGTTGTGTGGAACGATAAGCAACTCAATCTAAAGCTTCTCAGGAAAGGAGTGCTAACTCGCATATACGCCCCAATGGTGAGCAACAATCCTGGTATTTTACGTCATACTATCTAATTTTGCCCTGCTAATACTCATATACTTATGTCCTCTTCTATTAGGCCATTGTTCAAAGTTTGCGCGAGTCTGGTGTCTTCACTTCTGTCATTGCAGCTGGCCAATCACTTGTGGATGATAAAGTCTCATTGAAGGAAAACCTCATCCAAAAGAAAAACAATATCACACACGAAAATGTATCTCGAAAATTCACCAGAGCTAATTTCCAGGCATCTACTAGGAAAATATTGCACGCTGTTGACCCTACCAACAGGGATAGTGATGTATCTGCTGTTCCACCATTGTCGCCACCAAGTTTGAATGATTACCTCAAGCTTACCAAGTGATTCATCATACAGGAATTCCTCGCTGGATATATAAGTTACCTCGTATTGACATCGACGTGCATGGATGGTCTTTAACTGCTTTGCAACGTGCGGCAGCTAACGTTTAGCTGCAGATAAAAATATATATGGAGAATTGATAAATATAGTGTATTTTTTGCCAGTTAAACTTTCACAATTTTTGTACTTAAATTTCGTTGTTACTAACATGGAGCTCGCTTGAGATGCGTTATGCATGTTACATGTCTAGAATATTATAGAGGGCATTGCGGTACATACACTGTTCGTGCACATGGAACTGGTTCCCCATTATAACCATCCTTGCCCGGTATCAGAGACATGGTATGAATTTACTTGACGGTTTATTACAGAGGGAGATTACTAGTGTTTAGCTTCCGGAAGTGCATGTGGGTGGGTGGCATGCATGTCGGCTCCATTGTATGCAGCTGTGAGCGCCATGGAGCACACGATGAGGAGGATCCTCGTGCCACCCTCCAAATTATTGCATGCCACACGCACTCCGCTTACTTCTGCTATCTACGTATGTCTTTTAGTGTCACCACGATCGAATAAATTAAAACTCAGGTGTTTCCGAATTACTACCACCTGTCATTGTCATTGTATAAGTCAGTCCCTAATATACAACTTCGATTTATATCGACAATTTTTTTTTAAAAAAAAATCGGCCAACGAGCAAGCAATAAGCACAACCACAACTCTTAACGCAGTTTGCACAGCACATCGGAAGTCATTGATCTTCATGCAAGCAGACGCAGCACGTGAACCGACTGGTCAATCTGACAGAATGCCCACCCTCAAATTCCAAACACCTACACCTTTCCACTCAATCCTCACATGTACTGGTCGCCGCAGATGAGCAAGTGCAGTGAATATTACATATGTTACTCACAGGAGAGCACAGGGGCAATATCCATCTTCCGTGTACTTACAGATTAGGTGATTCCGGAATTACTTGGAGAAGCAAGATGCACTGCATAATTCACCATCTACCGAACACCACCCACCACGAGTAGCCTTCTGCATGCCTGGGCTGTTGCCGCCATGGCTCAATACAGAGCAGATGCCATGCCATCTTCATCAACGCAGGGAGTTCTTTGTCATCACCTGCCTACCCAGCTAGCTTTCTATGCCGCAGCCTGTCCGGCCTTTGGGAGTTGGAGCTCACGAATGCTTCCTCTCCCATTTGCCTTCCCGTCTACTATCTCGCTCTCTCCGCTCTGCAACTTGCCTTGACTTGCTAAGTCGTGGCCCATGCCTCGCACCGGATCCTGGCCCATCAAAAGCTGAGCCCAATTCAGGATCTCCAATGCTGCTAGTATCACCAGAATCCCTACTTCCCTCAGCATTATCCTCGTAACCTGTGCTACGCTCATCACTAGTCCGCTCACGAGATTGAAGTATTGTAGGAAGGTTGCCCGAAAATGGCCTTGATCCAGCAAGCACAACTGTTGGCGTGGAGGAAATGTTTGGCCCAGGGCCGCCAGGTGTAGTCAACACTTGAGCAGTGCCACCCTCATGGCCTCGGCTGCTTGACCTTAAGCTTCCTTCCTGCTGTGCTCTACCATTATCCCTTTCACGGTATCTCTCCCTAGACCGGCTGCAAAATGATCAACTAAGAAAGATTATCGCAATGTTGCAAATGGCAAGTATAAAACCATAATAATCACATGAATGTTTCAACCCTAAAGGGGCAATGCGAGAGATACTAAAAACAGGCAAAGCATTGTATGATCAAAGGTAACATAAAATTTTACATAATGAGAATATGGAATAACCACTACACCTGTTAGGATTGGCTGAGAATTCCCGCCTTGATGACCGCCCTAACTCAACCTGCTCCAACTCACGTTGAAGGTCTCTCTACAAAAATCAATCATTATATAATGCAGCAAGAAGACACATAAAATCCCTGCAAATTGGTTCAGTATTATTGAAATATAACTCTCCAGCTATGATACTTTAGCCTAAAGCGCATGCCACAAAGGATGAGCTAAACATCAAATCACTTGATGGACTACCGCTCGCTGTGATTTGAAACAGGGGTCATCCAACTGAGGCAAACCCAGGACGCAGGAACAAATATAAATAGTCATATGCTAAGGAAAAAATGGGTAACAACAATCTAGCGTACAAATAGCACATTAGGCAAAACTTTTGCACAAAATAAACATGCAGCACAAAGAATACACAGTGGTTCAAACTTTCAAGGGTGTCTCAATCACTGAAAATGCCCCTAGTGCCAAGATTGGTTTTCTTTCATCCTTGATGCATGAAGGATGGATTGCAAACATCTGTTCAAAAACCAATAAGTGACAATGTGAAATTGCCCCTGTACCTGAGTTTGTTTTTCCCTTTCCATATCGAGGTTGAATTGCAGTTCCCTAGACTTCACACGCTCAAGATCCAGCTCGTGCTGTCTTTCTATTTCACGCTCCATCTCAAGAGCTCTTTCCCTACAACGAAAATACAACAAAGAAATAGGAACAAGCATATGTGCTGTTTCTGACATATCAAACAAAAAGGCAACAGCTCTAACCTATCAAGCTCTTGCATAAGCTCCATTTCCCTAGAACTTGTCTCCTCCAAGTACTTTTCACGAGTATGTCTGATAAGCAACTTCTTTTGTCTGCGTGCTACAATTTCCTCTCTGAGCCTGGACCTTTCCCTAAAGTTAAAACACATTGCATGACAGAAAGTTTGAAATGCTTCTAAAATTCAAATTAAACTGGTGCAAAACAAGAATACTTTTGATAAATGATGGATAAAGATGTCAGCTTTATATGGAACTAGAGCTAGGACACCTTTATGTTCAAACTTATTGAGCAATCCAGAAACAACATCCAGAAGACAAATATGCTTTAGATCTTTATTACTCTCCCTTCAGGCCACCAGTAAATTAACGTTATTTATCTTTAGTGGTCTCCAAGATGCATCTTTAACCATTAGTATTTGTTATAATATATTTGTAAATCCGGATAAAAATATAACGTTATGGAAGAACTTTTCATGATGAATCTACTATTCATGGGGTAAAATTCAATATTGAAAAGATATCATTGTCCAAGAAAAAAAACTTAACCTGTACCCGCACACGTACCAGGGTGATAACAATTTTGTGACCAGAGCAAGGATAAAAAGGCGGATTTTGAAAATTTACCAGTGCAAGGCCGGTAGGAAGTAAACAAGCGGTTACCAGTTATTCCAGTTTCCTATTCCTTTTTTTAGTTGTTATATACTTTTTCCTCAAAATATTGTGTTTCTTTGGTGTTCCATAAGCATCAACATCAAGGTTTCATTGAAAGTAGTACGAAACCTGCCAGTTCAAGCCGGTAGGTCCAGTAACTGGCCAGTTACCGCCACCCGCAGGTATTTTTATCCCTGGCAGGAGGAAGTAACTGCCAAGTGCTCGAGGAATGAATGGTAGTACATTTCAAAGGATCAGGTGTCATGTGTCAACTTACAGGGACCGTATATCTCCCCGGATTTGCTGGAGCCGTTTATTAACTTCACTACCATCCTTATCATCTGTAAATGGAATTACATTACGACACATCAATGGCAACATTGTTAATGGCAGTAATCATTAATATTCATTGATCTTACATGATGACATATCTGGAACCACAGTATCCTCGGAATGTCCAACAAAATTCTGAGCTGCTTTCTCTTTTTCAATAAGCTCCAATTCAATCTCAGCTTCTTCAAGTTCCTTGGTGTTGTGATTAATCAAGTGTCAGAATAAGATGTTAAAAATAAGGTGCCCAAAAAGGAAAACCTTGTTTTATTTCTAACCTGATATTCCTGCTCAGATCTGATTGAGAAAAACTCAAAGTACGATTCAACAGAACTCAAAGAGGACAGAACCTATCAAAAAGAAATTTATGAATTTAGATTGACCAGCGCTGACTAGAGCATGAAATTAACACCCTATCGTTACAGCAACTTCTGGCATAGAGATAATATCCATTCGAACAAAGATACAAACATGCCAGTGCTGCCGCTTGCTTGCAAGCATTTTGGTTTGCTGAAAGATGGACAGAAACTCCAAAACAATAGTAATTGTTGTCAAAAGTTTAGTATGAGCATAGTTCTTACAAAAAAATTGTCAATCAACAAATTCTAACTACTCTAGCTAATTTGCTCCAAGTATTACTAGAAGTTTTCTATTTGAAGAAGTATTAACCATTTTTCTTGAGATGACTAACCATTTATGTTGTTAACTACAAATGTGCAAGCACACTCAACAATACAAATTTAGTTTTGAGTTTAGAACTGAAATGGTGATATTTGAAGGCAGAGAATTAAGCAAGAAAGCAGAAACAGAAGCAAAAATATAGATGCAAAATAAACATTTGAAAATGAATCATACAGAAGATTACGACCTGAAGAATTGATTCACGGATGCCCTTAAAATCAGAGTTGATTGGTTTTATAGTAGATCCTGATAGAAGTTCTTTTACAACCTAAATGAAGAAACAGGAAGTCAGTACTTGATATTAAAAATATGCACAAAATTTTTATTGAAGTTTCTTCCATTTTGGCTCTAGGTAGCAAAATAGCAAAAAAAACCCTCCATCCCAAGTACAAAAGCACTTGATAAGCTGATAAGCTATTGAAATAACAGCAGAGAGAGAGAGAGAGACTGTTTTAGCGTCAGATTCACTTCTTAGCTGACACAGAGCTCGACAGAGATCTTTCTCCATATCACCAAAACCTCCTAGTAAAACAGAAAATACACTGCGTGAGTAATCAGTAGTTAAGGTTGAACTTGACAGAACATATGTACAATACAACAGAATTTACATATGCTAATGCATAAAATGTCGATAATTGACGAGAATAGATTTACCAGTTATTGATGTTTGCATGCTTTCCAACTTCCTCCAAACGCATTCAGGTATTAAAGCTATATCATCAGGAGAAGAATAAAGACATGCCCTTGAAAGTAACAGCAATGACATTCGTGCCAAATAGCCCTCTTCTATTACACAGGAAAGTTGTCCCAAACCATTCAGGATGCTGTTACAGGATGCAAGAAAGGATCGCAGATGATTTCTATCAGCAAATGGAACATATTCGGCAAGCAAAGTCATCGCATGCTTCCTTAATAGCATAGAAGAGTCATACAGAGCCAACGCTGCTACTCTGTCCCATGTATGGGTAACCAAAAGGGATGTAACTGTTGAACCATAATTCTGATTATAAGTAGGGAATTTCGAATCAACTTCAGTAGTAATCGTCGAGTTAATTATACTCCCAAGTTGCTGCAATGCAACAGAGCGCTGTTCTGGTTCAGCATGACCCAACATTGTACAGAAAAGATCAACCAATGGGATCTCACGATTCTTGAGGTCTTCAATTCCGCCAGAAACAAATAATGATAACCACTTCTCTGTCTGCAGCCTCCAAGATATCCTAGGTGCATGACAGCAAAATGCCTTGATTGCAGAACATGTGGCACTAAGAACATTACCCCAAGCAAGAATATTAGGTAGTTTAATCATATAATCGAGCATAACTGATGCCACCTGCCAGCGCTGCTTTTCCTGATTTACTAAAATGATTTCTGCAAGGCCTTCAAGAGCACTCTCCCAGTGTTTTTGTGCAACCTCACTGGAAATTTTAACGGCAACCTCTTGTTCGGTGCTACTAGCAACCTTGTTTCCCTCAGCAATAGACTTTAGGCATTTTGCATATAGCAAACATTTTGCGGACGATAGAGAGAGCCTAGAGGCCAACTGATGGTGCCATTTCCAACTATCCTCAATAGATGGAGCAAGGTGTGAAACAAACTTCTCCAGGGCACCACAGAATTCTTTGATACAACCAGCAGGTAGAGAATCACCCCCCTTAAAATTTTCACCATCCTGTGAGGAATTCATTAGTACCTGCTCTGCACTGTATTGCATATTCTTCTCAGGTCGCACGATGGCATCAGCACTTAAGAAGTTAGCAGCCTCTGAAGACTGGTTTCTCGCAGAAAGGATGCTGAAACCGAGTAATTCAATATTCTGAACTAGTAAAGTTTCACAACCATCAATAAGTGTCTGGAAGCCTTGAAGATAACTATACAAAAACGATGGTGGGCCAGAACCAATACAATCTACCCATACTAACAACGTGCCTAATACTTCAATCCTCCTCTTAAAGGACAGATCAGGAAATAGTGACCCCAAAATGAAGATCAGCAAGGGCACCTGAATCTTATTGCCGGTTGTATCCTCTAATTGTTTATCAAACCGGATAATTTCAAACAATTCTTCAAAACAATGTAACTCAAAATCACTGGACTCAGTTATATGACCTAATACATTTTCATCATCAGTTCTCTTCCCTAAGAAGTAGGAGATCAGTGGCTTCATTAGACACACAACGGATTCAAGGAAGGCCACATCAGTATAAGAAGCTCTACAAAGTGACACAAGAATGTGCACTACCCTTGGCATTTCAGGTACAACAGCCTCCAAGTGCTCAGCAACTATTGACTCGAGTAGGTAGAAAACAACAGCCTTCGCATTAGCTGCAATGTTTCCTCTCAAACAATTAATTCCATTTGCAACTACAATATGCTCCTTGATGTTTTCAAGATAAGGCCACAAGCACATCTCAGAAAACCAACAAAGAACATCCTGTACTGCACTTTTGGGGAGACATTTTAACTGTAACCCAACAGCTTCCAAAATGCTCCCTCCAAAAGCACGAAACAGTTTGCTCATGCTTGGAAAGAAGAAATGTAGTTCAGGAAGTAAAATCTGAAACATATTGCTCATGCTTGGTTGATCTGACACCAGAGTTTTTTTCTTAAGAATCAAGTAGTTACTGCAATCAGATTGTTCAATTTTAGCAGACTTGACCTTCTGAGTTGCAACACCATCCATCAATGAAAGTTCATCCATGAAAATTGACAGCAAAGATGTAAGCTGTGAGAAATCAGAGGCAAGAAACAGCCTCTCGTTTAAATATTCCTTCGCATAACGAGACACTGCCATCCATCCAAGAAATCGAGGGAGTGGGCTAGAAAACCTGGAGAATTCTGGTATCTTATGAATCCATGCAGATGGAGGAACTAAGCTTCTAAAACGAAAACCATCTCTTTTAATGCTGACAAGTTCTCTAGTATTATCACTGCCCGACGAAGCCAGAACCAGCTTCTGGAGAAGTGACCAACGTCTTCGTAGACCATGTAGTTTTACCCTATCCCATTTCTTATCCCCAGCATTAACAGAATTGTAAAGACATGCAAGCTGTCCATTGAGGTTTTCAGCAGACTTCAATATGATATCAATCACATTATCCGGCGGACAAAATAGATCAGTTGCTGAGTGCAACAAGAACAACAAGCTCTGGAGAAGAATTTCATTAGACGAGTGCCCTTTCCTTTGGAATTGCTTCATAATGAAGTGACAAAGCAAAGCCTGGTTCTTTCTGACCAAAGTTACAGCATCAGCAAAGTGTGCAGCTTCTGGTGAAATTTCTATAGATTGCTTACCATCTTCAGCGTCATTTGGATAAGCTTCCCCGTTGAGTATCTTTTCCTGGTATTCACAGTCAAATCTTGCAGCTTTAAGTAGTAAATCTAGGACCGCTTTATCTCTCTTGTTCTCCAAATTATAGATTGTCGATAGATCTAAACTTTTCACATGCAAATCTTTCGAATCAAAGGAAACATTCCCTTGTATCAACTCTGAATGGATACATTCAATTCGATCCAAAGGCTCTGAGTTAGACTGGATATCCAAGAGAAAAAATGGATTAACATAGCATTCTGCAGCTAACAGCAAAGCATCAATTCCGGCATTATGCCCCTCAAGTGTAGGTTCTTGTTGCATGCAAAGATTCAGTGCTAGGCGCTGAAATTCTAGAGCTCTTAATTCACAGTCCTGGTGGTTCACCAGCTGTAGATAATCAGCCTGTGCATCATAGTAATCATCAGCAACAATATTATCTAACTGAAAAAGGCCAGCTGGTAATTTCTCATTGCTTTTTCTGCCCTCAGGGATGTTCTCGTTCAAATTTGTACTTATTTTATCATGGTTTTTTCCTTTCAAAGTATTTGTCAACTCAGATTGCTTCAATTCTTCAGGAGCAAATAAAGAAATGCACTGGTCGAGACTTTCTGCCCTAACAGTCGTTTCAGATGCATCTCGCCCATCAACATCTTCAGGATTGAACAAATGTGGTGCTGGATTATTCGAAACAGCCAAAGATACTTGATCAATCTCAGGCACTGAACTTTTGCAGAGGTCAACGTCAGGAGGGAGTGGCATATGCGGATCCAAGATAGAAAGAAGAACACTGCAAGTCAAAGTTAGATTTAGCATGTTTACCAGCACACAAAATAGCTTTATGATAGAAAGATGCTTCATGTATTATTGCATCACTTGTATGCACATACTCAAGTCATAGGGTTGAGAAATTTTCATCAATGCCCTATGATACATAAATTAAGTTCATTATGTTATGAATAGCACCTTTGTTCATCATGAGGCTAATAGGCCAGAATATATAGATGTATAAGCGGGTACAAAAGAAAAGCGCAATATATGCCTCAACCCCTCTCAAATGCAAGGCATATGCAATAGCATTGCATTTGGAAGGGTTCACATTAAAATAGGGAAAATCCAAAGTCCTAGTCCTGAAGTTCACGTCATAGCATCCAGCTCTTGGAAAATGTGTCAAAGATCTCCCATTTGGGGTCATGCGATAGCCCATTAACGAGTACACATACCATGGGTACCCCCATCAGCCCGGAACTACGAACGGGCTGACCTCTTTTAGAAGCCCAACTCTGGCGAAGGGCCCATGGACCACAAAGAGGGGACCTGGCCCTGATTCGGACTACCGGGCGCTCATGGCCCGAGCCCTTAGGTCGAAAGACGCACCGGCCGGCTCACGGCGATCGAAGTCAAGCCCGCGATCGACGATCGGCCAAGCGCCTGTGTGCGCAACGTCGTGACGTCCGCGCGGGGTAAGCGGCCCTTCCCGAGGATGTCGGAGGACTCGCCAAGAAGTCAAGCCGGCCCCGTCATCGACACGTCACGGAGGAGAGCGCACCTCCCGAGGCCACGCCGAGGTCAAATACAATTAATTCACGGGTGGCGGTAGACGTGAAGTAGTGCGTCATCCCGCCAGCCCGGCCGAGGACCCCCTGCCGCAGGACTACCAACCCGGCATGAGGTTAGACGGAGCCCGGTCGGACGACAAGACAGAAGACCAGACTCCTAGGCGTATAGTACCCCTTCTTTTTTCTCTCCAAACTCCCATGTAACCTGCCCCCTCCGAGTCTATAAGGAGAAGCAGGACACCCGGGGGCAAGAGAGATCGATCAATCGAAACCCTGCCTCATCTGTAACCCTTGGCGATCGTTCGCCTCGCGAAACAATACACACCAACAGTACGAACTGGAGTAGGGACATTCAGCCCGAACCAGTATAAACCCCTGGCTTCTTGAGTTGACCATTCGGGGAGAGGGAGCGCGCGACCCCCACTAACCAAAAATTCGTATTGCCGGTGCACGAAACACCGACACCCATAAAGCACAAAGTGCCAGGGCTGAGAAAGCAGGAACAAAGCGACCGCGATAACACGACAAAGAAGATGATGAAGCCAACACAAATAAAGAGCCGTCAAATCAATCCAAAGAGAGATATATAGAAGCATGATGGCGCAGGTCGAAGCCCAGGATGGCGACGGCGCAGTGCACGAAAAGCGCGATAGAGTGCGGAAGAAACGCGGTAGCCTTTTTAAAGACTTCTACGATCTGCAGTGGCTCAGAGGAGCGGCAACTGCTGCCATCCAAAAGGAATTTATGGACTCACACGGCTTAGACAAACTCAAACATAGACACTAGAGACTTGGATGGACACAACAGAAGACTCAAGAACAATGAGCACCAATGTGGAGGAGACGGAGAGACTGGCAGAGGTAGCGAAAGGAAGACGAAGCCAGTCAAGCTCCCCTCTTTTTTTAAGATCCGAGCCAACCAAGCCACAAAGTGAGCCAAGCTAAACCGAGCTGAACGCCTGAACCCGAAGAGCCGAGTAGCCGACTGAGAAGCCAACCGAAGGGCTGAGCCTAGCCAAATCGTATTCAACACCCGGATTAAATCCGGTTGTGAGATTGGATTGAAATCCGATAGATCGAAACAACTGATCGGTCGATCGGTGCGGCGTCGTGGTCTGCCAGAGGCGAGCGTTAGCGTCAGCCGAGAGGAGCATCAGTCGGGAGGAGCAGGCAGGTAGAGCTCCCAAGCGGGCGCCGAAGATGGTGGTGCGCGCGCCACTGAAGAACCCGGGCCAATAGTCGAGCGACAGCGGTGGCAACACCGCCGCCGCGGCCTCGGCCTGCCGGATGACGATGAGCACGGTGTAGAGGCACTCGGTGACGGTGTAGAAGCCGGATCCAAACCTGGTGACAGCGCTGGGGAGAGGCCAAATCTGGTGGCGGAGCGGCATGTGGAGCGGAGCCAACGGTGCTAACGCGCGGGATCTGGTGGCAACTGAACCCTCCTCCTGACGGCAGCGACTCGGCGCTCCTCCTTACTGACAGGAGAAGCCAGCAACGACATGGCCACCCCTGGGAGTGGAGACTGCTCCTCCGGGGGGGCAGCGGCAGCAGAAGCACACGCGTGGTGGCTAGGATGGCGCAAGTGCAACGTCTGTAAAACCCTAACCCTAAAAACCTTGCCTATGAATAGCACTTGTATTCATCATGAGGCCAATAGGCCAGAATATATAGATGTACAAGCAGGTACAAAAGGAAAGCTAGTCCACATCACAAATTAACCCAATGCAATGGTGTGGGCTGTTAGACAGTATCCTTGTTGCATTATATAGAGATTGCTAGTTGCCTTGTATAGAGATTGCTAGCCTTGTATAGATATTGCCTTATATAGACTTTCCTTTTGTGCCCTCATGTACATGTATATATACTGGCCCATTGGCCTAATGTTTAATACAAGTGCTATTTCATAACAGGTTTAGGATTTACCGGCATTGCACATGCATTGTCCTTCCTAGCGAGCTCTTCCTGCTCATCTCCCTAGTGATTCCGGTAAGCTCTTCTCGCTCGCCTCTTCGGCCGCACGTTCACCAGGTTACCGCTCCTCCGCGGCCGTTCTCCAGCCTAACGGTCGCCCGTCTTCTTCGCAGCCAGCGCTACCTCCTCGGCACGACGCCGTCTCGATCTTCAGCCAGCCACCCATGTCAGCCGCCCCGTCTTCGGCGCACGCAAGGCACTAGCTCGCTCGGTCACGCCAGCTCGCTTAGCCCCTGGCCTCTACCTGCCCGCGACGCCACTACCAATGACCGCCTCGGATCCATCCCACTCGCCCGTCACCAACGAAACACCCGCCCGAGCCTGTGGTATGGCTGCCTCTGTGTTGACAGGTTCTGCTGGCTCTCCTACTCAGTCTTCCAATGAGAGGCCACCTTCCACATCCTCTTCAGGTATCTCAATATGGATTCTTGACTCTGGTGCTACTTTTCATATGACATCTAATGACATGAGCATCCATTCCATTAGTCCTCTTGCTGCTCCTCTCACTGTTCAGACCGCAAATGGTACCTCTCTTTCTGTTGCAGGACGAGACACTCTTTTGTCTTTCTTTTTTCATGTTCCTGTTGTTTCTCATGTTCCTAAACTGACCATGCAGCTCATCTCCGCTGGCCATCTCACTGAACATGGTTGTCGTATTATCCTCGATTCAGACTCTTGTTGTGTTCAGGATCGCCGCACGGGGTTTCTGGTTGGTACTGGCCCTCACCGCGGTGACTCAGCGTCTTTGGGAGCTTGACTGACTTCGCCTTCCTTCCACTGCCCCTGCCAGTCTCTCCGTATTCTCCAATGTCGCCGCCTCCATTGCATCTTCCACTGGATTGTTTGCTTAGTAGCATCACCGTTTGGGTCATAATTGTAGTTCACGCCTATCTTCTTTAGTTCGTCGTGGCCTTTTAGGATCCGTATTTGGTGATGCCTCTTTAGATTGTGCGGGTTGTAAGCTTGATAAGCAGATAAACTCCCCTATCCTTTCAGTGAGTTTGTATCCTAGCGTCCCTTGGATCTTGTTCATTCTGATGTTTGGAGTCCGTCTCCTTTTGTTTCCAAAGGGGGTCATAAATATTATATTCTTTTTATAGAAGATTTCTCTCGCCACACCTGAATATATTCTGTCTTCTCATAGTGAGGCTTTATCCATCTATAAGAATTTTGCCACCATAATCCGTACTCAGTTTGATTCTCTCATTCATATTCTTCGTGTTGACTCGGCAGAGGAATATCTGTCAGGAGCCCTTCGTGCCTTTCTTGCTGAACAAGGCACTCTTTCCCAGTTTTCCTATCCTAGTGCTTATGCTCAGAATGGTGTGGTTGAGCGCAAGCATCGTCATCTTCTTGAGACAACTTGTGCTCTTTTACTTGCTTCCGTTGTTCCACCTCACTTTTGAGTTGAAGTTGTTTCCACTGCCACTTGATTAATATTCATCCTTCTTCTGCTCTTCAGGGTGGGATTCCTGTGGAGCGTCTTTGTGGCATGCCTCCCGATTATTCTAGTCTTCACCTCTTTGGGTGTGCGTTATGTTCTTCTTGCACCTCGTGAACGCACCAAGCTGACTGCTCAGTTTTTCTGGGATATAGTTCTGAACATAAGGGATATCGTTGTTTGGATCTTGTTGGCCGACGGATGCGGATATCTCAGGATGTTACTTTCGATGAGCCTCGTCCCTTCTACCCTCGTCTTTCTTCCGCTCCAACATCTCTTGCCGAGCCACTTCCTTTCCTAACTTTTCCTAATACTCCAGTTGCCACTTTTCCTTTTTCCCATTGGCGTCTCCTTCATCACCTGCCTCTCCTCCAGAGTCTTCACCACCGGTACCCTCCTCTAGAGATTTCTTCTAACATTGTTCCTTCTTATCATCTATACTACACTTGTCGTCCGCAAGTAAAGGATTCTTCTAGTGTGCCATCTTCTTCTAATATGCCATCTTCTCCTGCTGAGTCACTTTCTTCAGTGCCTCCTCGCTATGCTCTTCGCGATCGCCAATCTATTCGGCTTCTTGAGCGCCTAGGCTTTGCTGGTACAGTTCTTGCCAACCCGACTTCTTACCGTGATGTTGTTATTCATCAGAAATGATAGCATGCGATGGCAGAGGAGCTTGCTATCCTTGAGCGCACTGGCACGTGGGATCCTGTGCCCCTTCCACCATGTGTTCATCCCATTACATGCAAGTGTCTATAAAGTTAAAGACTCGTTCTGATAGTTCTCTTGAACACTACAAGGCTCATCTCGTGGCATGTGGTTTTTAGCAGGAGCATGGTCATAATTATGATGAGACTTTTGCTCCTGTGGCTCACATGACTATTGTTCCCACTCTTCTTGTTGTGGCTTCTGTTCCTGAGTGGTATATCTCTCAGCTTGATGTCAAGAATGCCTTTTTTAATAGTAAGCTGCGTGAGGTCTTTACACAGCCACCACCGGGGTATTTTGTTCCTGAGGGTATAGTTTGTCGGCTTTGCCGCTCTCTTTATGGGCTCAAGCAAGCCTCTCGTGTCTGGTTTGAGCATTTTTCTTCTGTGGTCACTGCAACTGGCTTTTCTACTAGTGCTCAAGATCCTGTGCTCTTTGTTCACACTTCGCCTTGTGGTCGGACTCTTCTTTTTCTATATGTTGATGATATGATCATTACTAAAGATGATTCTCACTTTCTCAGTATATTGCCTTTGTGAAGGCATATCTCAATGAGCAATTTCTCATGTCTGATCTGGATCTTATTCGCTACTTCTTTGGGATTGAGGTTTCTTCGACACATGAGCGTTTCTTTCTAAGAGAAGTATATTCAGGATCTTCTTGATCATGCTTCTCTCATTGATCAGCGCATAGCCAAGACTCCCATGGAGCTCAATGTTCATCTTCGACCTACAGATGGCGAACCTCTTGAAGATCCTACTCGATATCATCATCTTGTTGGGAGTTTTTTTTACCTTGGTGTCACTCATCCTGACATTTCGTATCCAGTTCATATTGAGTCAATTCGTTTCTACTCCCACTCAATTCCACTATAGTCATCTTCTTCGTGTTCTGCGATATCTTCGTAGAACTATCTCTCGTCGTCTTTTCTTTCCACGCTCCAGCTTTTACATCTCCAGGCACACTATGATGCTACCTGGGCTAGTGATCACCCTGATAGTTGGTCTCTTTCTGCTTATTGTGTTTTACTCGGTGGTTCTCTCATTGCTTGGAAGACTAAGAAGCAGACAGCAGTTTCTCGTTCGAGTGTTGAGGCTGAGTTGCGAGCTATGGCTCTTTTGACAACATAGGTTACTTGGCTACGGTGGTTACTGGAGAATTTGGTGTTTCTATTTCTACACCGACCCCTCTTCTATCTGACAGTACAGGTGCTATTAGCATTGCTCGAGACCCGGTGAAGCATGAGCTCACTAAGCATATCAGTGTTGATCTTCCTACATGCGGTCACAGGTACAAGATCAGATTGTGGCTCTTCTATGTACCTTCAGAGGTTCAGTTGGCAGATTTCTTCACACAGACACAGACTAGAGATCATCATAGCTTTTATCTTTTCAAACTTAGTATTGTTGATTCACCATAAGTTTGAGGGGGGTATTACACAGTATCCTTGTTGCCTTATATAGAGATTGCTAGTTACCCTGTATATAGATTGCTAGCCTTGTATAGATATTGTTATATATAAACTTTCTTTTTGTACCTGTAAGGACCCACTATATTAACTAGTTAAATAATAGTATTAGTGGTTAATGAGGTTATTAATTAGTGTTCTTTGTTAGTGTAAAATTTAAAAATGCGAATAGAACGAATAGAAATAGAAAAGAGGATTGCCGTCAGACCCGCCGGTGAGGTATTGATCACCGAGATACGGACCGTGAGGCGGGTCGGCACCTCTCGCTAGACCGGTTCATCACTCGGCAATCCGTACTTACTGTTCGGATTGCGGGTATCCGCTGCGACTCTTTAACCATGAGACAACCAGTGAACCAAGAGAATAGTAACTTTTACCCAAGCCAACGATCCTTTGCGGCTCACCACCAACCCAAAAGCAACCGAAAGCAAAGACAAAGACCAACACCTTTCAAAGCCATGCACCGCCCAAGAGAACACCCCAACGCTAAGTATTCTTTTCCTCACCACTTGCCCATGCAAATTTATTGCCTCGGCCAAGAAAGACTGTGGGCAAGGGAAGGGGCACTACGGCCGCCACCTGGCCCCTTTCCTTCCCTTTATAGCAAACATTCTTCTTTCCTCGGCTCGGCCAAAACCAAGAACCAGAGCAAGCAAACACATCCAGTCCGAGAGAGCGCAAGAGAGCAAGACCAAGAAGCAAGAAGCAAGGGAGAAGGTCGAGCGGAGGAGGAGGAAATCCACACGCCAAGAACCAGGAGGATCCCCAAGCGCAGAAGCCGTAGGATCCCCAAGGTCCACTGAACCGAACAAAGAGCAAGGAGCAAGGAGGAATCCACAAGAAGAGCCGAACAAGGAGACCCCAAGATCAAGAAGCACCGAACCAGCAGGAGCCACAAGAACCGATCCAGCCACTTCATCGCCCTCCAAACCGTCAGCCACCCTCTAGATCGATCTCCCAGGTGCGCTGTTGCCTCACCTTATTGGTAGTAGCAGCAGTAGTACTACTTGTTAGCACAACCTTGGTAGATCAATTAGAGGATGGTGGTCTCAGTGAATCCTAGGGTTGCATGAGTGAAAACCTGCCGTCCCACTAGAGTTCTTGCCTCATTGACCCCAAAGAACTTGCAAGCAAAACCGAAACCCAGAGTAGAATGCGAAAACCCGGTAGATCAAGTAGCCTCTGTTCTTTTCATTAACTCAAGATTTGCAATCGAAAGTAAAGGCAAACAATCAAAATTTGGCAAAGCGAAATAGATCAGTAGAATCTGTTCTTCCTTTAGCCATTAGGGCAAGCAAGGGAGTAGAGGGAGAGTAGCAGTAGAGAGGAGAGGAGGCGGAGAAGAAGTAGAGCAGAGAGAGGGGATCGGCAGAGAGAGGAGGAAGAGGGATGGAGAAGTAGAGAGGACTTAGCCAGTAGAGGAGAGGAGTCGCGGCGGCTCTGGCGCGAGGAGGCGGTCGGCCAGGGAGGACGAGGAAGAGAGAGAGAGAGAGAGAGAGAGAGAGAGAGAGAGTGGGAGGCGGCGGTGAGACGCCGTGGAGCAGTGAGCCGAGTGAAGAAGCGCACGGAGAAGAAAGCGAAGGGGGTAGGCTTCGGCCACGAGAAAAGAAGAAGTGAAGGGCGTGAGGAAAAGAGAGAAAAAAAAAAGAGAAGAAGAGAAAGGAAAGAAAAGAAAAAGAAAAGGAAAGAAGAGAAGAAAAATAAGAGAGGAAAAGAAAGAAGAGGAGAAAAATAGGAAAAATAGGAAGTTGTATATTCCGTGCATCTGCGTAGGTTAACTTGCCGTATTCATATCGTAGGAAAACTGCATTTGAATTTCTAAAAGCTGCGGGTTAGTAGTTAATAAATGTGTAAATTGTTAATTGTTGTATTAATTGAATTGCTATGTTCATTGCTGCTAGAATATTATGAATCGAGTTAAGTTAGTGGGTTTAGTTAAATAAGTATTGTCCGTAGATTCAGACGCCGTAAAGTTGCTATGGGTTAATTTCCGTAGAGTTGATACGTTGTATTTGTCAGGTCCAGAACCGAACCAGTCGTACCAACCACCTCTGTATTCGAGCGAGGCCGTACTTGCAAATCCTACTTCAGGCAAGATTTCCTTTGAGCAAATTTCATTAAATGTTTTCAACTTGATTTCAGTATTATTATGAGTATCATTCATGCATTGCAAACTTTATATGTAAATTGAAAATACAGATTGAATACGGATGGAAATGTGGTGTGGTGGAAATGAAAGTATGGATGATGATGAGGTGTGGAGTGTGTTGGCAAGTCCAGCTGATGGAGCAGCTGGCTTGTGCTATTTATTATATTGGTGTGGTGTTAATATGGTGGGTAGAGGGGGGCCAAGGTACTTGGAGTGTGGCGGTGGGACCCTCTACATAGGCTATGATGTAAGGATAAACAACTACACTCGGGCAATGAGCCGTATTTTCAAGATCAACCATAGTGTGTGGATCGACCGAGAAAAGGTTGTCCTAGGAAGGTATTATGATCTCCACATTGGGTAAGAGTAGATAAATACGCGTGTGAAGCCGGGTATCTTGGAAGGCCAGTGAGGACACAGATGGTTCTTTCAGGCTATATATGAATAAAGCCTTGGGTTGAGTATCAGTTGTGCTGCTACGGCAGCCTGGATAGTCTGATACAACTGTTCGCCGCGAGTCGGTGGGATTGCCTAGTGAAGGAATCCGCGACTCGGGTAACGAGTTGGAGATCTAATCTTGGACTAGTGATAAACATGCAGGGCCTCTCATGCTAGGGGTCACTATGGGTAAAGTGGTACAAACCTGCTGAGGTCAAATCATGAATTCATGCCTGTCTCTGGATTGGAGGCTACTAAGCTAAGTCTACCTCATATACGGGTGTTAGTAGTCTCTTGAATTAAAATGTGCAACTCTTAAAGAAAATCAAAACCTATTTCCAATAAAAATCAGATTTTGGGAAGGAGGTAAGGCTGGATTTGGAAAAAGGAGGAAAAACTCATGTATTGCATTCTATACTATTACTTCTTGAGTACTCTGTGCTCACTCTTGCTAACTCTCCCCTGCTAGATATTTGTTACGAGGGTCAAGCTTCGTTGGGACGTGGATCCCAATTGGTCCGACCATGAGACTTGGAGTGAGGGTCACCCGAGAACCAAACCTACGCGGAGGACTACCAGGGAGAATAGAGTCTTGAGTATCGGTGTTACACTAAATCGGTCTTTTGTGTAACTAGTAGTTATGTCTTATGCTTATGTTGTACTTGGATCTGTCTAATTATGTATCGAACTTGTAGCCTGCGTGGCTTGGTTTGTAATATATTTACATTGATCTCTAATTATTGTTCTGTTGCAACACTCTGAACACGGTATAGTAGCTAATAAAAACCGGACGCCTTAGTTATTTTGTTAGCCACTATGCCGAGATTAACAATTAACCTGGGGTAATGGCAGCTGTTGCTAATTACCCGGGGCTAATTGGGCGGGTCGCTACAGGTGGTATCAGAGCAATGGTTACGAGAACCACGCAAATAAATAACTAGAGACTGATAAGGAGACTAAGTAAAACTAGAAAGACTCTGCTATATGGCAATAAGTATATGGAAATCCTCACCTTATCAACTAATAAGTGCCCTGTTTAGATTACTTATTTTGTTAAGTGGCCACCAATAGTAAGTAAATCCCCTTTTAAGGGGGATAGAGGCGGCAGTGTAGTTCCTAGTTGTATGGGGTCTTGTGTGTTGTAGTTGTAATGCTATTGTGGTAGAATTGCTCTCTTTATGTAATCAGCAAATTGCACTTGCATCTTTAGCGTCGCATATCATCATGGTTAATATTTCTGAATATAGGATGATAGATTAATTGCATTGTTGTAGCATCAGTTCTAATCATGATCAGTAAGTTAATTGCAACTATTTTGCATGTCTTCTTGATTTACTGTTTGCATGCATACCTAGAGTAATAGGTTTGTAGCATTGCTGTTTTAATTCTTAATTCCTACTAGTATGCATAGGATGCACTGCATAAGCATGTTAACCTTCTGTCTTGCATTGCCGAACCGTAGAAAACCAATCATGCAATTGTGATGTGCTTGTGTATATATATAAGTATCTAAATAGCTGAATACGGCGCATAGAACTAGGAGCTAAGGATAGGAAAGGCTCCCGGATGCTGAATCCGTGGCGTACTTGGATATGCGAACCCAAGCGTGGCCCGAGCACGTAGCTCGAGGAGTTCTTGGTGCTTAGACATCAAGATTCTTCGTCATTTCCTTGCCTTAATTGATCTTGTGTTAAGCTCTTTAAGTTTCGTTGTGGGCTCGAGCGCGTCAGTCTTGATTAGTTCTTGGTGCATGTGCACCATGTTTCTTTATCGTTTCCTTACTGGATTTTGTTCGCTGTGTTGTATTGTTTCCTGGTTCCTTTTTCTTTCGCCTTATTTACTTCTTTATCCAGTGTTTTGTGTTTTACCCCGAGGCGATTAGGTAGATGGTATTGTATAAGTTCAAAAGGGAGTGGCAATTGAGAGCGAGTTCTCTGTTTCTTACCTTAATTGCTTAACAACTTGGCCCTAAGACCTTCTAGCTATCACAATACTTCTTATCTTTTAATCAAACTGCTTGTAAAGGTTTTAGATCACCCTTGCCATTAATTAATCAGACTTCTTTCCATGTGAACAAACTGCTGTTCTTAAGGACATCACTCTTTCCTTAGTTATATCTATAGTTCAAATTAGGGAGACTCTTCTATTAACCAAAGGTTTGTGTTAAGGGTAAACGTTTAATTAAGTTGCACCCTGGATTCCTGGTCTTTTGCAGGATGTCGAACCGCGAAGTAGAAGAACAAGATTTGATTTTGAGGTTAGGTGCTACCCAAAACCAACCTGAAGGAGTAGAGCCTCCACAAGCACCACTCCATGACCTCAACCAACCGATTCCTGCACCATCTAGGCAGCCATCATCTTTGGGAGGTCTAGCTAATGCAACTAGAGCTCCAACAAACCCAGACCCACTAGAGAGAGTCCTCGTGTGCATAGCCACAGCTCAAGAGAGCCAGAATCAATTTCTAGAAGCCCTTGTCACCAACCTCACTCCTGCAACTCCACATTCTACCCGACACAGAACCACCTTGGGAGATTTCCTTCAAACCCGCCCACCTACCTTTGCTAGAGCTACCGAACCATTAGAAGCGGATGATTGGCTTGAGGAGATTGAGAAGAAGTTGACTACTTTAGGCTGTCCAGAGGAGGAGAGAGTCTGATTTGCGACTTATCAGTTAACGGGTCCCGCGGCAACCTGGTGGAAAAACTATTGCCGCACCCGTGCAAGAGATCAGCCTGTATCATGGGCAGAGTTCACCACAGAATTTCGCAACACCCATGTTCCTCAGGGAGAGATGGATATAAAGAAGCAAGAGTTTTGGGATTTGACACAAGGAAATAAAAGTGTTACAGAGTATTTGCATAAGTTCAATGAGCTCTCCAGATATGCACCAGAGGAGGTAGACACGAAGGCTAAGAAAATCTATAGGTTCACCAAGGGGATGAATTCATATTTGAAGCTGCATTTGGCTACTCACTCGTTTACAGTGTTTCAAGACCTAGCCAATAAGGCCATCAGAGTGGAAAGCATACAAACCCAAGTGAATGAGGAGAGGAGAAAGAAGGCAAGATTTGATACTCCGACATTTACTTTCAGCTACCCAACACCTTCTAAACCACCACTACCAAACAGAAGCTCTCCACAACCATTGGAGATGTCTGCATCTTCTCAACATCCCATTAGCAACCTATCAAATCCATCTTTAAGGTGTTTCCATTGCGGAGGTCCGCATTATGCTAGTCGTTGCCCCCAAGTACCCATCAAGTGTTACAATTGCGGTCAGGAGGGACATAGGAGGTCTGATTGCCCAATTCTCATCGGTCGATCGCAACAAAGTGCTTGAGGACACCGCCAAGTCGTGCACCATCGGTTGGACACGATCAAGGAGGCCCAGCGCCATGTCATCTAAAGGATCTAACAAGGGAGTACCAACAAAGAAGATCTCGCTCAGTTGAACTTCGTCTCGGAAGGTGCAAAGACACCACCAACGCAGTGCAGTGTACTTCTCATTTAATCGTCCATGTGGTGCAATCTTAATGATTCAGAAGCCCTCTACCTAGTCGAGCGGGATTTGGGGGACGAAATCCTTTTAAGGGGATAGGATGTAAGGACCCACTATATTAACTACTTAAATAATAGTATTAGTGGTTACGGAGGTTATTAATTAGTGTCCTTTGTTAGTGGAAAATTTAAAAATGCGAATAGAACGAATAGAAATAGAAAAGAGGATTGCCGTCGAGACCACGGTGAGGTATTGATCACCGAGATACGGACCGTAGGGCGGTCGGCACCTCTCGCTAGACCTGGTTCATCACTCGGCAATCAGTACTTACCTGCTCGGATTGCGGGTATCCGCTGCGACTCTTTAACGATGAGACAACCCAGTGAACCAAGAGAATAGTAACTTTTACCCAAGCCAACCAACGATCGCCACCACACCAACCCAAAAGCAACCGAAGCAAAGACAAAGACCAACACCTTTCAAAGCCATGCACCGCCCAAGAGAACACCCCAACAGTTAAGTATTCTTTTCCCGGCCCGACTTGCGACCATGCGGCTCTATTGCCTCGGCCAGAAGACTCGTGGCGGCAAGGGAGAACACGAGCGCCACCGTCCCTTTCCTTCCCTTTATAGCAAACATTCTTCTTTCCTCGGCTCCCACCAAACCAAGAACCAGAGCAAGCAAACACATCCATCCCAGAGAGCGCAAGAGAGCAAGACCAAGAAGCAAGAAGCAAGGAGAAGGTCCAGGTTTAGGAGGAGGAAATCCACACGCCAAGAACCAGGAGGATCCCCAAGCGCAGAAGCCGGAGGATCCCCAAGGTCCACTGAACCGAACAAAGAGCAAGGAGCAAGGAGGAATCCACAAGAAGAGCCGAACAAGGAGACCCCAAGATCAAGAAGCACCGAACCAAATAGGAGCCACAAGAACCGATCCACCCACTTCATCGCCCTCCAAACCGTCGACCACCCTCTAGATCGATCTCCCAGGTCTTGTTGTTGCCTCACCTTATTGGTAGTAGCAGCAGTAGTACTACTTGTTAGCACAACCTTGGTAGATCAATTAGAGGATGGTGGTCTCAGTGAATCCTAGGGTTGCATGAGTGAAAACCTGCCGTCCCACTAGAGTTCTTGCCTCATTGACCCCAAAGAACTTGCAAGCAAAACCGAAACCCAGAGTAGAATGCGAAAACCCGGTAGATCAAGTAGCCTCTGTTCTTTTCATTAACTCAAGATTTGCAATCGAAAGTAAAGGCAAACAATCAAAATTTGGCAAAGCGAAATAGATCAGTAGAATCTGTTCTTCCTTTAGCCATTAGGGCAAGCAAGGGAGTAGAGGGAGAGTAGCAGTAGAGAGGAGAGGAGGCAGAGAAGAAGTAGAGCAGAGAGGGGGGGGATCGGCAGTAGAGAGGAGGAAGAGGGATGGAGAAGTAGAGAGGACTTAGCCGTAGAGGAGAGGAGTCGCGGCGGCTCTGGCGCAGGGAGGCGGTCGGCCAGGGAGGACCAAGAGAGAGAGAGAGAGAGAGAGAGAGAGAGGCAGGGTGGGAGAGCGGCGGTGAGACGGCTGGGAGCAGGAGCCGAGTGAAGAAGCGCACGGAGAAGAAGCCAGAAGAGAAATTTGGGTAGGCTTCCGGCCACGAGAAAGAAGAAGGAAGGAGTGAGGAAAAGAGAGGAAAAAAAAAAGAGAAGAAGAGAAAGGAAAGAAAAGAAAAAGAAAAGGAAAGAAGAGAAAAGAAAAATAAGAGAGGAAAAGAAAGAAGAGGAGAAAAATAGGAAAAATAGGAAGTTGTATATTCCGTGCATCTGCGTAGGTTAACTTGCCGTATTCATATCGTAGGAAAACTGCATTTGAATTTCTAAAAGCTGCGGGTTAGTAGTTAATAAATGTGTAAATTGTTAATTGTTGTATTAATTGAATTGCTATGTTCCTTGCTGCTAGAATATTATGAATCGGGTTAAGTTAGTGGGTTTAGTTAAATAAGTATTGTCCGTAGATTCAGACGCCGTAAAGTTGCTATGGGTTAATTTCCGTAGAGTTGATACGTTGTATTTGTCAGGTCCAGAACCGAACCAGTCGTACCAACCACCTCTGTATTCGAGCGAGGCCGTACTTGCAAATCCTACTTCAGGCAAGATTTCCTTTGAGCAAATTTCATTAAATGTTTTCAACTTGATTTCAGTATTATTATGAGTATCATTCATGCATTGCAAACTTTATATGTAAATTGAAAATACCCGATTGAATACGGATGGAAATGTGGTGTGGTGGAAATGAAAGTATGGATGATGATGAGGTGTGGAGTGTGTTGGCAAGTCCAGCTGATGGAGCAGCTGGCTTGTGCTATTTATTATATTGGTGTGGTGTTAATATGGTGGGTAGAGGGGGGCCAAGGTACTTGGAGTGTGGCCGGTGGGACCCTCTACATAGGCTATGATGTAAGGATAAACAACTACACTCGGGCAATAAGCCGTATTTTCAGTATCAACCATAGTGTGTGGATCGACCGAGAAAAGGTTGTCCTAGAAAGGTATTATGATCTCCACATTGGGTAAGAGTAGATAAATCAGGCGTGTGAAGTGGGTATCTTAGGAAGGCCCAGTGAGGACACAGATGGTTCTTTGAGGCTATATATGAATAAAGCCTTGGGTTGAGTATCGGTTGTCTTTGCTACGGCGGCTGGATAATCTGATACAAGCTGATAGCGAGTCGGTGGGATTGCCTAGTGAAGGAATCCGCGACTAGGGTAACAGGGTTGGAGATCTAATCTTGGACTAGTGATAAACATGCAGGGCCTCTCATGCTAGGGGTCACTATGGGTAAAGTGGTACAAACTCGCGCATGGTCAAATCATGAATTCATGCCTGTCTCTGGATTGGAGGCTACGGAAGCTAAGTCCGCCTCATATCACGGGTGTTAGTAGTCTCTTGAATTAAAATGTGCAACTCTTAAAGAAAATCAAAACCTATTTCCAATAAAAATCGATTTTGGGAAGGAGGTAAGCTGGATTTGGAAAAAGGGAGGAAAAACTCATGTATTGCATTCTATACTATTACTTGCTGAGTACTCTGTACTCACTCTTGCTAACTCTCCCCCTGCTAGATATTTGTTCTGAGGGTCAAGCTTCTGGTTGGGACGTGGATCCCAATTGGTCCGACCATGAGACTTGGAGTGAGGGTCACCCGCAGAACCAAACCTACGCGGAGGACTACCAGGGAGAATAGAGTGCTGAGTATCGGTGTTACACTACGTCGGTCTTTTGTGTAACTAGTAGTTATGTCTTATGCTTATGTTGTACTTGGATCCTGTCTAATTATGTATCGAACTTGTAGCCCTGCGTGGCTTGGTTTGTAATATATTTACATTCAGTCTCTAATTATTGTTCTGTTGCAACACTCTGAACACGGTATAGTAGCTAATAAAGTACCGGGACGCCCGTTATTTTGTTAGCCACTATGCCGAGATTCGCTTAATTAACCTGGGGTAATGGCAGCTGTTGCTAATTACCCGGGGCTAATTGGGCGGGTCGCTACAGTACCCTTATGTACATGTATATATATTGGTATATTGGCCTCATATTTAATACCAGTACTATTTATAACATGGACAGAAGTTATTTTAGAGGCTAGGTGAGCTAATTGATGATACTGGACAAGGGGAAGCTTGGTTGGCTTTTATTTAGGAGAGAAGGCATCGATTGCATGCTATAAACTGTAAATTAGTAACCATAAAATTTGCAAATCAACTGCTAGTAGAGGCACACACACACAAAAGATCTCTAGCCCTAACCCTAAGTAACAACAACAATTACCCCTTCCAGTCAAGATTTTTTTTCCCGATGTTTTTTACTTTTCATGGTCTCCAATATACAACTTTGACCATCGACTTTAATCATAGTAAATAAACAAGAGTTATAGAAGTACTAAGATTATGAAACCATTACTTATAATGACTCTACTCATATCATTCTCATGTGACCAATCTAAATATTTGAAAAGATATGGATTAATGCAAAAATTGGCCTCTCAACTTTCACTCGAGCCTCATTTTGATCCTCAACTTTTGAAAAGGGCAAATTGGTCCCTGAACTTTCAGGACCGGTTCGATTGATGCCACAAGTTGAGTTTGTGAGACATGTATGCACTAAGTTGGGCAACTTAGGTGCCAACTCAGTGCTTATGTGTCCTACCAACTCAGTTCATGACCATAAACCATTTCGAAAGTTTTTGGCCCTTTTAAAAGTTAGAGCACCAAAATAAGTTTTGTGCGAAAGTGAGGGCCAAATTTATGCATTAGCCCAAAAGATATTGTTGTTATAAAGATACAAAAGTTTAACCGCGTGCTTCCATGGTGACATGAATCTGACCAGAGGGAGTAAACATTAGATAATGACAAGGGTATTTTGGTTCTCATCAGTCATGATAGGTTATTGCTCAATATAGTGCAAATTTATGTTAAACCTGTAAATACATATTGCTTTACTGACCTTGGGGCAACATCGCCTCGCCGCCACTCAAGTTCCAACGAAGGTAGAACAGCAGGACTCTTTGCTGCTGCACGAATAATATTTAAGGCAATGTTGCAAGCTCTTGCCTGCTCCTCAAAATACATACAAGAGACACCACCAAATGCTTTTGTGTCTTTCATGACACTTATAGAAGGATCAATAAAAGGATCTAGCATCTCCAGAATGAAAAGTAACTTGTGCTTGACTTCCTGAAAGTAGGCAAGTTTACAAGATGCAAGTTAAGGAAGCAAAAGAGCAATCACATAAAAAAACCACTTGCAGGAAAGGAAACATGAGTTACTTTATATTCTGTGAGCACATCATCCATATGTCCAGATATGGCCAATGCAACATACTTCACTGCTGCACGAGCACGAGCAAGAGATTGGCCAAACTGGCCAACTCCCTGACCAACATTATAAAGTAATCAAGTCATTTGTTTGCCACATAAATATGGAGAAATCACAATACAAAGTCCCAAAGCAGTTTAATAAACCAATCGTCGAGATTGACTTAGAATGGTGCAAAGTCATTATAGTCATGATCAAGTACTAATACATTATGACACAGGAAAGCAAGTTACACTACCTTCACACAGTAGTACATCCCAAGGGTAGTAACCCAAAAAGATATAAACTTAACTTGAAGCATTAGTTTGTTTATTTGTTAGGTATATTACAAAAGTACAAGTCCTATAGAAGTATGGTAGGATACAAAATATGCCAGATTACATGCATCAAAGGCTAACATGAGAATTTTAACAGCATTGCTCGTGTGGAGTACGTTTCCAATATGTGCATACCTGGATAACACCCAGGAGATCCTCCAGAAGTTCGACTGCAAGATCTACCTGTTTTAAGAGTATATAAAGTCACGAAAAAGGAATGAATTATAGAAAACCATAAGTGTGGACAAAATTATAAAATAAAGACCTTTGCTGTGATCAAGGGTACCCATGGTGACAGCGGTCCCCTGCACAAGTCAAGCAAAACACAGGCTGCTTTTGCCTAATAGTGAAAATAAGAGGAGTCAATAATTTTTATAAGAATGAGATACTTTTACAGCAGAGAGTTGTATAACGAACATGCGATGACAGGTAGGATGAAAGATAACCAGCACAGGCTCTGAGAAGAGGATGAAAAACTGATGATGATACTGACATTGTAACAATCTGCAGCCACATATAATTTGAGAAATGGTAAGTGATGTCAATAATGCATGCAGAAGATAACGAATCATATCAATCTAGATACCTGCGAAAGAGCATTATAAACATTTGGATGATTCCATTGGCTAAAACAATCATCAATCAGTTCCGTAGGACCAGAACTGAGTGGAGGACGAAGTGCTACAAAACATACAAGAGCAACAGCATATGTCAACGCCAAGATTCAGCAAAGGCATGCATGTTGTATGCCCATGCACTTGCAGGTAGGCCTGCCTTTCTTTTGAGAGAGGGTGCAGTTGGTTATCACAATCATCTTTAAGACTCACGCCCTCCGGCAACCGAGAGGTCACGAGATAAAATCCCAGAAAATCCACAAATAAACCAACAATTAATGGGATTCAAACCATTACGTTTAGCCACAAGGGCATCACACTGGTTGGACTAGCCAGTTGTCACGTGGGCATGCCATCACTTAGTGTGGGATAACATGTGATTGAGCATGTGGGAACATGTAGGTTATTTTGTAGCCAATGTTCTTATCCATTAACATTTATGCCCATTTTCATTGAAGAGATAGTAAAAGAAGCTAAGAAAGTATAAGTATATACAGTCCAAGCAATACCTGGGAGGAGTGCTTGAACAAGTGGTAAGACAGACCACATGTCTGACGTAATTTCAGCAAGCTTGCAACATAGAAGAGGCTGTAATTGCAATCAAGAAAATCAAGTAAATATTTTAGAATAAAACAGACGGTACATACATGAAAATTGAAAGATACAAGGATGAGACGACATAAGAAAGATAACCTGTGATGCAGCTGCATATAATACATGAAGAATGCCTTCTTCAACAGCAGCAACATCCAAAATATTCAGAAAAGAGCCATCAAAGTGATATTCCGATAAGCCAAATTCTTCTCCAAACAAACTAGAGTGGTCTGTACAAAGTACTAGACTGGAAGCATCACTTTTAGGAATTTCATCAGAGACTTGACTCGAAAGCATGTCACCATTAGTTATTGACTCGTCAAACAATGGCTCCAAAAGTTTTTGCAGGACCTTTGATGCCTAGGTTCAAAAGAAGTAAATGTTGGGAAAATTCTCCAAGAAGGAAAAGTATATGGTCAAAGAAGAAGAAAGAAGTTTAGAGAACATACTCGGTGGCAAACAATTCCAAGGGTTTTGTCTTTGTGTGCTTTCCTTAAGAGTAGCACAGCTGTTTCAGATCGAAATGCCAGCAAACATGAGGCAGGCTGAACAGAAGATGGACTTCGTGATCTTCTAGGCTGTGCCTGGAAGAAAATAACGAGTTTAGAGCACTAAAATCTGGAGAAATTAATAATGCTTCTATGCTCCCCTAGAGAACAATGCATAAATCCTAAATAAATGTGATTAGTAATCATTTCCTGTTGATCAAACACCTCGACTTCCCTCATTGGTGTAGGTGACAATTTCTTTTAAGGAGCACATGAGACCGAATAAAATAACAAGATGCATACCTTGTATGATAATCTATCTTGTAAAATTTAACTTATGACTCCGTACTTTTAATAACAGAACGGACTACTAAAGTAAGTTGCCGTTTCTTAATTGTCATGTTATCATATCCGCAGAGTAATAGGCCTTCTATGATAGTAATCTTACATTGAAAGGGTCAGCAACTCAGCAACAAGAAATTTGGTGCTTGGCGTTAAAGCTAAGTGGCAGAGCAGATCCCAGGTCAAAAAGTCCTGATGTTAAAAGTAGCTTACTAGTTATCCCATACAGGACCAATTTTTCCAACGTCAGCCATTTGAATATAATTTAGATTTAAATTTTTTAAAACATCAGGAAACCCAGAAACCATTCAATTCCTATTTCTAAATATAAAATGGCCTCATTTTGATTTTGGAATAACAAACTAGGCTGGTCACCAGCTCCAGTTAGAAAACCAGTGCTGATCCACCGGCGATTTCTGTTCTAAAATTGTTTTACTTGAACAGGATTGTCAAACAAAGGATGGGGGTGGGACAGACACACCAACCATTTGACATTAATGAACTACAAATATCGAAGATACAAAGCTTTTTGCAAGAAATCAATGCACTGATCAGTTGGTAGTATTTGGAGTTTCATTACCTACAAGGCATACCCCAAAGAAAAGTTTGTACCATGTGACGAACTGACGATACAAGATTACTAGAAGTGTGCAACTTTTGTATTTGGAGGGAAAGCATAAGAGCACTACTCTTACTAGAAGATCCTGGGTAACATCAGCCTAAGTTTTACAATGCAACAGCCTACCTGTGATTACACCTAGCAAAGAGAGATTAAACTTTGTGATTTGGATTATTCAAGTTTCCTACCAGAAGATAGTTGCATCTCATGTTCGACTTTTAGCAGTTGCCAGAATGCAACCGTAAAACCCATCTACTTCAACTACAACATAGGAAGAAAAATGGATCCTGTAAATAGCTCTTAGTTCCTATTAGTCAAGGTAAGGTTCAACACAGTGTGGATATGCCTTATGCAGTCTTTTAAAAACTCAGAAAGAACCAGGGGTGTGTACTATATAATCAAGCTTTCAGCATATATCATAGTTCTCACTTTTCACACTACTATAGCACATTGCATTGCAACAACTAGAAAAACAGGACAGAAGTGTGTGGAAAGAAAAATTACGTGCCTCGAAGTTTGAGGAAACTGTTGGAGTAGAAGCCAGACTACTTTTCAGGGTATCTGAATCGGTGGAGGAAATCAACATTTTTGTAGCATCCCTGTAAATTCAGGACACATTTCAGATGACATTGCTGCACACAGGTGGGTGCACGCATGTGTGCACAGCAGCGCACAATGATGACAAGCAACTTAGCAAAACAATCATGTATCACAAATCCAACTGATATACTGTTGCACTTTGAGCATGAAACCCACACCTTTCATTTATAAGGTGAAGGATAGGATAAAATGGCCCAACAAGCAGAGCCAAAAACCGTACACTGCTCTCTGGTGTGTCTGCGATGCTCGTAAGGTCAGTCTGCAGTATGAACAGCAGATATACAGCTGCCGGTTAAAGGGTAAAGCCCCAAATATGCGTGGGGGGATGGCATATTACTAGGAGCAAGATTAACTTTACCTCAATATGGGGCAGAAAGGGTTGTAGCCTGCTTGCAATGTCTTTAAGTAACTGCATTTAATTTGCATTAGAAATTTATGACATGGTAAAAAGATATGTTATCAAGACAAAAACAAGCAAGGGTAAGAAACATATGGTACAGAAGCAATAGGATAAACCTGGAGATGCATATTCTGAGAAGCTTGTTTGTGTGATGTGATTTGTGGTAATAAGTGGTTAATTAGAGGTTGGAACTCAGGCTCCAGTCCAGGTACAGTGATCCCAATGAGCTGAACAGTGAAAGTAAGGATTGCACATCAGTTCAGTTCAGTAGAACAAAATACTAACAGCTAGAGAATCGTGTGGGATACATTAACAGAAACCCTACAGCACAAGGCCAAATCAAATCATGTTTGTTGATAATCTTAGCAGCACTGCTTGCATTGGAAGAAAAAGCAATAGGGTAGGTACCTGGATGAAGAAGATGGCAATAGGGCTGCCGCGCAAACAAGAGATGCGGACGTAACGGCAAGGCGTGTGGCTGGCAGGGTACATCATGTCGCGCTTGGGAGCTTCGCAGCGCGGACGAACCTTGACGAAGGCATCGGGCTGAAACGAAAACAACAAGAAGCAACACGGTCCATTATGATGGAGGAAGGTGTTGAGAAAAGTGAGCAAAGAAAGGCACGGCAGTGACCTTGTAACGCAATCCGGCAGTGACCTCCCATTCGAGGACGGACTTGTTGTAGATGCGGATGTGGGAGAGAAGGCACGGCTCCTGCAATCATGGCGATCCGGGAAAGTAAGTAGGTGAGAAGAAGAGAGTGAGTAGCTAGCTGCATAGCCTAAATGGGAGGAGGAGGAGGAGGAGGAGGAGGAGGAGGAGGAGATGCAGAAGGAGATTATACGTTCAGCTCTAGCAGGATCCACTCCTTGGTGTTGGTGGCCGTGGACCAGTGGGAGCGCAGGTCGGGCTCCAGCACGTTGGCCGCCTTCTGCGCCGCCGACTCACGAGAAGACGCCTTGACCCGGAAAGCCAGCACCATCTTCCCCCCGGCACCATCGCTCCACTCCGCTGATGGCCCCGCATGGCCACCCTCCCTAGTAGCATCCCTCGTCTCCCTCTCCGGCGGCGCCACCGCCGACTCCATATCCTTCTCTCGATTGGGGCTTGACGTCACAGGAGGACCAGGCCAGAGGGGAGAGGGGAAGGTTGAAGACAACAGAGACGAGGACGCGACGGCCCAAAGGAATGGGTATTGGGCCGACGCCGATATCTTTTTTTGTTAGAAACAGAGGCCGAGGAGCCCCAATTCCATTTATTCATATCAAAGTATGAAACAACACCACTATCGGCCCACTATGCTACTACGGCAATGGAACTTTAGTTTTACGGGAATTTTCAGTCCTAATTTTTCGAAATTCGAACTCAAACGTGTAGTTCTTTGGAACTCGAATTCTGTTTTAAATCTGTATTTCTTTGGACCTTGAACTCAGAATTAACTCTGTAGTTCTTAAGTAGTTTTGATATTAAAGTTGTAGTTTCACAAAAATTTATTGAGAAACAGAGTGGAAAGAGAAAATGTAAATGCAAAGACTATCGTGTTAACCCAAACTGTCACAAAAAAAATGTTATAGGCTGTATTTATCTAGGCTTAGGCTTTTTTATTTGTAACTTAAAGTCAGTTTTTAGGGCTAAATAGCTTAAAAGCAATCGACTTTACACGCGATAGAGGTAGGTGATTTTACCATAACTTCAGTGACATTAATCTAAAACTAACCATCAATAAGCAAAAAAAGCGCATCTCTAGTGCCTTATGGATTTTAGAAAAATCCAGATAAAAAGATACTCATTTATTTAGACTTTAGCTTTTACGCTTTTAAATCGGTGAAAAAAAAACCTAAACAAGCATAGCCATAGTACTCATGCTTGTGGCTATAGCCACTATTGGGCCTTCGCCACACATGGAAATCCATGCACACATCCCCCCCCTCTCTCTTTGGATGAGGACATTTATACGAAGCAACATGATGGATATGTAGCACCTGAACAAGAGAAAATGATGTGCAGACTTCGAAAGTCTCTGTATGGCCTCAAGAAAGCACCTAAGCAGCGATACAAAAGGTTTGACAAAACACTAACCTCAGCCGGCTTTGTGGTAAATGAGGCCGATAGATGTATGTACTATAAATTTGGTGGGGCAAGGGAGTGATTATGTGTTTGTATGTCGATGACATACTCATCTTTGGGACTAGTATCAATGTGATAAATGATGTCAAATCATTCTTGTTCTCATTATGTAGAGAAAATTATGAGTACTTAGGTTGCAAAATATCTCCAACACTCTATGACCCGAGTCTAAAATTTCGAAAGAACAAAGGACAAGGGATAGATCAATTGAGATACTCTCAAATAATTGGTTATCTGATGTATCTAGCTAGTGCAACCAGGCCTGATATTTCATTTGCTACAAGCAAATTGAGCCGGTTTACTTCAAACCGGGGAAATGATCATTAAACTGCACTAGATTGTGTCATGAGATACTTGAGAGGTATCAATTCTTATGGACTTCACTATAATGGATATCCTGCGGTACTGGCAGGTTATAGTGATTCCAACCAGATCTAAGATGCCGATGAGATCAAAGCCACTAGTGGATATGTATTCACTTTGTGTGGTGCTGCAGTTCATGGAGGCCTTGCAAACAGATCATATTGACAAGGTCAACCATGAAGGTTGAGCTTGTAGCACTTGACACAGTAGTTGTTGAGGCAGAGTGGTTGTGTGAGGTCTTTGTTAGACTTTAGCTTTTTAGCTTTTAGATCGATGAAAAAAAAACCTAAACAAGCATAGCCATAGTACCCGTGCTTGTAGCTATAGCCACTATTGGGCCTTCCCCACACATGAAAATCCATGCACACATCCCCCCTCTCTCTCTCTTTGGATGAGGACATTTATATGAAGCAACCTGATGGATATGTAGCACCTGGACAAGAGAATATGATATGTAGACTTCGAAAGTCTCTGTATGGCCTCAAGGAAGCACCTAAGCGGCGATACAAAAGGTTTGACAAAACACTAAACTCAGCTGGCTTTGTGGTAAATGAGGCCGATAGATATATGTGCTATAAATTTGGTGGGGCAAGGGAGTGATTATGTGTTTGCATGTCGATGACATACTCATCTTTGGGACTAGTATCAATGTGATAAATGATGTCAAATCATTCTTGTTCTCATTATGTAGAGAAAATTATGAGTACTTAGGTTGCAAAATATCTCCAACACTCTATGACCCGAGTCTAAAATTTCGAAAGAACAAAGGACAAGGGATAGATCAATTGAGATACTCTCAAATAATTGGTTATCTGATGTATCTAGCTAGTGCAACCAGGCCTGATATTTCATTTGCTACAAGCAAATTGAGCCGGTTTACTTCAAACCGGGGAAATAATCATTAAACTGCACTAGATCGTGTCATGAGATACTTGAGAGGTATCAATTCTTATGGACTTCACTATAATGGATATCCTGCGGTAGATAGGGGTGAAAACGGGTCGGTTAATACCCGACCCGTATCCGTACCCGTGCTACGTATTACTCGAATTTTAAGCCGGGTAGTTGTACCCGTCGGATTTGGGTTCGGGTACTACCCGGTTATTTTTTGATCGGGTACGGATCAGATACGGGAGAAGTAGTACCCGACGGATACGGGTACTCGGATAAAAAATTCTATCGGGTACCCGATTGTAACAGGCTCGGTCCTCTGTCCTCATTAGTCATCACAGAACCACTCTTGAGCCTCCACTCTCCACACACGCCCCGCCGCCGCCCTCCGGCTCCCCACCCCGCCCGCCGCGACCCCGCCCCGCCCTCCGACGCCCTGGAATACACATGAAATCTATTTTTCCTCTCTCCTCTGAATTCTCTTCCCCAGCCCTTCCTCTTCTCATCCCAATTCTCTCAAAATTATTCATCTGTATTCCGATTTGTGCGTCTCCGGTCAATTGGGAATCCATCCGGACCATGCCGCCACAGAGTTCTTGGATCGATTTCTTTTGTTGGTGACGATCCCTACCTATTTGCTTGGATTGCTAGGGGGAGGGGTTCTTGGCTCGGCCGGCAAGATGAGGCTGCTCCGGGTGGCCACGTGCAACCTGAACCAGTGGGCGATGAACTTCGACACCAACCTCCGCAACGTCAAGGAGTCCATCGTCCGGGCCAAGGCCGGGAGCGCCGCCGTCCGCGTCGGCCCCTAGCTCGAGCTCACCAGATACGGCTGCGAGGACCACTTCCTCGAGCGGGACACCGCCGAGCACGCGTGAGTATTTTTTTCTCGCCCTTTCTGAATCATCACGGTCGTCTGAGTTAATTTCCTGTCGTGATTGATGGATTAGTGGTGGAAACCATCATGGCCTACCTATTGTTGATTTTGATATTCCCTTTTTATATTCTGCAGCACAGGGAGATCTTTCTATATATCCATCCAAACGAGTAAGAAATCCTTGGACTATACAACAAATGTGCGAAGATGATACCTGTGATGGTAATCTCTGCTATACAGCAACCAGTGATCTTGCTAGCTTTTTGTACATCTTCACTATCTGCTAGAGAAGTAGAAATTTATTTCATGTTATAATGGTTCACGGTTAACTAGTGTTGGTTGGTCTAAGCAATTAGAGTCTAGTTTGGTGCCAATAGTAACTGGGATCGATATGCATGGGTCAGCTCGTAAAGATATGAAAAGGCAATGTTTGATAAGATGTTTGTGAGAATTATTGTGCAAGATGAACGCGAGGGTTTCAGTTCGTCTAACACTACTTTGCTGGCCACTTTTCACTCATCTCTTTGCTATTTGTTAAAAACACAAAAAATCCTGATTGTGTATAAATCATCTTAAGTTTGTACATCAGTTGTCCTACTTAATCTTTAGCACAAAAGGGCGCACAGATGTGTGTCCCCTTGTGTACTCATTGTCTTGATTAGCATTCAAAACTAGCACCTGTTTTGTATTTAGTTATACTTTCAGCTTTGTTGGCTTCTACTTTCGTCTGGAACTTGCCATCATCCAAGACTATATTTCAACATCTCCCATATTTCAACGTCAGTAAACATCTCCCATCAGTAAGCAGAATCACTGTTACTCCGCGACGTAAACTCTATATCACTTTGTGTGTTAATTGGACTTTATGTGGACTGTTTGTTTTAACTGGACTATGTGTTGTATTGTGTGTTATAAATAGATTAGCTATGTTATTTGATTATTTTCATCGAATGTTTTGATTTTTAGGCAATATACGTACTATCCGACTAAGTACCCGTTACCCGTATAGTACCCGTTCGTATAGTATCCGATACCCGTTTTCTATCCATTCCAAAATATCCGTACCTGTACCCGTATCCTACCCGATTTTTAACTACCCGTACCCGTATCTGAACAAAAATAATTAGGGTAGGATACGGGATCACCTACTACCCGACCGTATCTGACCCGTTTTCACCCCTATGCGGTACTGGCAGATTATAGTGATTCCAACTAGATCTAAGATGCCGATGAGATCAAAGCCACTAGTGGATATGTATTCACTTTATGTGGTGCTGCAGTTCATGGAGGCCTTGCAAACAGACCATATTGACAAGGTCAACCATGGAGGTTTAGCTTGTAGCACTTGACACAGCCGTTGTTGAGGCAGAGTGGCTGCGTGAGGTCTTTGTTGGACTTGCCGATGGTTGAAAAACCAATACCAGCTATTATTTTGTAATGTGATCACTAAGGTTATGAGTGCAAAAGATAATTTGAAGTCCTCAAGACATGTGAAACGGCGAATCCAATCCGTTAGGAATTTGAGAAACATTGGAATGATCACTGTGGATTATATTAATACATCTAAAAACCTGGTAGACCCTTTTATGAAGGGACTATCACATGCAGTGATTGATGGAGCATCAAGGGAAATTAGATTGAGACCCACCTGAGTTACTCCATAGTGGAAACCTAGCCTATGTGAACGGAGATCCCGTGAATTAGGTGATGGGAAAAACAAGCTGTTGGGGTAACTGAAGAGTACGTTCGTACTTACCTTTTCCCGTTAGGAGATGCGTACTCTTAAGTACTACATGGGAGGATGACTTTTATGTCTTAATGTGTTATGAGTCCCATTTTTATTGCGAGGTATTCTCTTGCAGAGTACACTCGAAAGAATACAATTGTGTGAGCTAGATTGCGAGGTCACAATCTATGAGATTTGGGTAATCTCTAATAAGCTCATGAGAGGACGTGGGAGCCTGATCGTAATGCTCCAAACTGTAGGCATGGCTCTAGGTGGCCTAGTATCGGTGATGCCCTCAAGTGAACCTTGCTTGCACAAGATTGAAAATTCAAGGCTTTGGCTATTGCATAGTTGTAAGTAAGTGGATCTTGATGTGCTAGGTGTAGCTCAACCCGGGACAGATCTACACTATAAAACAGGTATATTAAAAGTATTGGAAATCTTTTTCTTGCAGACCTTGACTTCTTGATGAGGATTGTTGGAATTAATTCAATGAAAGAAGTCAAAAGGGGTGTTGAGTTGGGGGTATGGGACTTTAGTCCCATATTGCTTAGCAAGGTGGAGAGCAACCAACTTATAAGGGGGAGCTCATGCATGGACTCTAGTATGAGTTAGTGGCAAGGCTAGAGGTATACATAGCTGGCTATATAAGGCTATGTACACACACGCACTCACATGCGTATATCGCGTATTTCATGTGTTTATCACATGACTTGTGACTTAAGACAATGCGCAACCGAGACGTGCTAAGTGTACTTAACCTTTTGCCACATATACCGGCTATGCCACATCACCTTACACCTTGATTGTCGGCGTGGCGCTGTGGACTTAGGGAGATGCACGTTCTCATGCGGTTAAGTCTATTCGCCAGATCGCGAGATTCCAGGGCGCGGTTCCTAGAATCATGGCAGTTCAATTTTTGTAGTGCTGAGGTTTTCACGAGATGGTTTCTTGGGATGCGCCTTCATATGGGAGGCATCCTTGTATGTGAAAGGAGCAACGAACAAGATCGCATCTCGTCTTCCTCTGGGTTCTCTCTGCTTTCTCCAGTACTTGCTGCTCCCGAGTCGTTCCATCTCTTTGTCCATCGTGCAACAGGTGTAAGGGAGAGCAGTGTCTCCAATCTGATGCTGGTTGTTTGATGACCTGCATGGGAGATCGACAATCAGGTTTCTAGGAAGCGTCGTTCCACACAACCGTTCGTCTTCATCTACAATCGTCGTGTTGCATTGCTTCTTCACAGCTTCCCGTTCTTCAATAGCTCGTTATTAGTGTCTCGAACCAATTAGTTGTTGGTCCAAGTAATCTCTCTTATTGTGATTTGATCTGATGAGAATTCATACTACTATAATAGTATTGTTTACATCTATGTATCTGTTGGGCCATCTAGCATGTGTAAGTGTGCCTTCTTTACTAGCATGTTTTATAAATCTCTGGTTACTAGTAATCATCTTGTAGACACAATGTTGAACATCATATTTTTATTGCGTATCTGTATAAAATCGAGTAAAGCCCTAAAATCGCAAAGTAAAATGTATAAATCCTAAAATAATAAGTTGGGCACTTTAAAACACGCAAAGACTTAATTGCCGCTAAATATGGTATTTCTATAATTTCAGGAACTAATTCTAATCGGACCGTAAATCGGCAAACGGGTGAAGACGGGTGTCGGTGTTTCGTGCACCGGCAATATGAATTTTTGGTTAGTGGGGGTCGCGCGCTCCCTTTCCCCGAATGGTTGACTCAAGAAGCCAGAGGTTTATACTGGTTCGGGCTGAAGGTCCCTACTCCAGTTCGTGCTGTGGATGTGTATTGCTTCTCGGGGCGAATAACTGCTGGGGGGTTACAGACGAGGGAGTGTTCCCTAGGATGCTCAATCGATCTCTGGTTCGATTGATCCAGCCAGAAAAAACCGCCCCCCGCTCTCAGGGTCCTGCCCCTCCTTATATATATGGAAAAGAGGCAGGTTACATGGAAGTTTGGCGAGGAAAAGTGGGGTAGAGTCTCTCATGTCTCGAAGTCCGTTCTTGGGTCTTGTCGCCCGACCGATCCTCACGTCCTTTACGCCGGGCAGGTAGACCAGTGAGGGAGTCGGTTCTGGGACTGATTGAGGGGAGTGACGCTTTCGCCGCCGCCGAAGTCTTGACGAGGTGGTGCTTGACTTTGGTGTCCCCCACCAGAGGGTGCGTCCCCTGGTTACGTGTCAGGCGGATGGGACCGGAGCTTGACTTCGCGCGGCCCTTCTGCTGCCTCGGGAAGGAGCCATCTACCCCTACAGGGGCGTCCCGAACGTCATGCCCGCGGGGTAGGCGGCCAACTCCCGGTGCGAGCTTCGATGCCGCGGTCGTTGGTGGAGACGATCTCCTCTGGGTCAAAGTCGTAGACGTTCCGACCCAAGGAGGTCGGGGCCCAGCGGGCACCCCGATGGAGGAGGTCGGAGCGTCCGAGCCCTGGTCGGGGGGCGGGGCTCCCTTGCTGCCCAGCGCGGGCCTGTTGGTCAGGGCTGGGCACGGAGCGGCCCAACTGCTTACTCGGGCTGCTTGAGGTACCCGTGGTATGAGTATCCGTCAACGGGTATTTCAATAAATATCCAGGCAAGCTCCCTTGTCCATGTTGTAAAATGATTTCATAAAAGTTTGTGAAATTCACTGATGCATGGTAAAACCTTATTTATGTATTAAAATTTAAATCGATGGTTGGATAAACTGCGAGTGCAGTTGGAATTGTTATTTTGACCCAACCACCAAGTGAAGTCGGAGTGAGTTGTTAAATGGTGGGTAGATAGTGCCATGATTGTTGTTGCCGGTAGGGCCCTCTACATAGGGATATAATATAAGGCTAAAACCCCTACACTCGGGCAATGAGTTGTATTAAATCGTATTAACCATGGTTTGTGGAAAACAACCAGAAAAGATTGTCCTATGATGGTGTTTAAATCTCTACATTGGGTAAATAAGAAGTGTTAAACTGAGATTGCCGGATTCCTAGTGAAGTACATGTTTGCTAACCGGTGACGGTTATCCAGTGTAATCAACTGCAGGTTGAGTTACCAAGGTGCTGTATTTAAAGCCATTGAATGAGTATCTCTGATTATCGTAGCAGAGATCAACTGGCTACCCCCAATGTCTTAGTGTCGCCGATTCGCGTTGTAGCACAACTAGTAGTGGTCAGGGGATATGAGTACCACAGTTTTTGTGACGAGGTACAACTGACTAACACTGGACTTAGTGCCATCAAATCAGTATGGTGTACAAGTGGAAGGGGCCAAGGTTGGAGATTTAATACCAAAAGTAGTGATAAACATTCTGGGTTCTCGATTGCGTTCGAGTTCGCTATGGTTAAAGTGATACAAAACCTACGTAGGGTATGAAATCATGAATTCATGTCTGTCTCCTGGACTGGAGGCTACGGAAATTAAGTCTACCTCATATACAAGTGCTAGCAGAAATTTTACAAATAAAAATCGAAACTCAAGATGTCCTTAATAAAACATATTTTGGATAAAAAGGGTTTGAGGTGAATTGAGGAATTGAACTGGTGAGGGTTCCGAATGATAAAATTCATTAATATATATTTGATACTAATGCTTGCTGAATACATCTTGTACTTACTCTTCTATATATGATTCCCTCTTTGCTTAGATTCTGACTATCATGGAGGCTCCGCAGGACCACGGTGATGAGGAGATGAAGGACGACCTAGAGGACTGGATGGAGTAGTGGCCCTTACATCAAAGGCTCTCATTCCCTAGGGTAATTAGTATAATAAAGGTAATCTTGAGCTTTGGATGTAAATTATGTAATAAGATAGGTGGAGATCTGTAGGATGGTACTTATAGAATGTAACAGGTTTCCTTTGAAGTCTCTAAATAGTGTTCTGCTGCAACACTATGAAATGATGTACTAATTAATAAATTATCGGACTTACTCGATGATTTATTAATTAAATATGTTCAGATCGGTGTAATTAACTCGGGATTAATAGCAACGCTTCAGTCATTATTCGAAGTTAAGTATGCGAGTCGCCATAGTTTTCCACTGAGTTAGTGGACATCCACTAATGATGCTTGATTGCATTGCTAGATTTAAAAAAACAAACAGATCAATAGCTGAAAACGTTCCAAACCTGAATCTGTGTTTCTTTTTTTCTGTGTTTTTAAGATCTAATGCTTCGGTATTTTCAAAGAACAGATTAACGTACAACATCACGATTTCAAAGATTTTTCAGGTTTAAAGGAATGATCTGGACTTGTTTTGATATAAATGATCCTTGTTACCTGCAGGGTTTGAGGTAATTAATGAATGAGATCAACACAACAACACGCAGCATAAATATATAGCAATTCGCCTTATTACAATCACAGTACAAAGCTATAACTCATACAAATGAACACGTATAGTGCGGACTACGGAGTAACATAGAGTTGCCTCTTGGTACTAATAACTCGCCAAACTTAATTTACCTCCACTAAATGTTCACAAAAAGAATTAATTGTGTGATCAATGGCAAGGAGTACTAACTACTGGATCCTATATGGGGTATTACTCATTTTATTCATTTTGATAATTTTGAATTAACCTTCTACTGGATGACAAAGTGCCTTGGCTTTGTCTGAGATCATGACCACATGCATTTGAGCTTGTTTTCTTTGGATGCCCTTTCCTCTACATATCCAGGGTGATGCTACTATATATATATATATTCCTAATTTTCCCTGGATTATTTTTCTCACTGTTGGCTGTGCTTTCCTGACCAAAACTTTTTCTGGCAGATTAGGAGCTTCTCCTTGTCTGCCCTGGATTCGGTGTCATGCTTCTCACAGCTCCATCTCATTCCTTTAGCAATGGTCGCTACAGAATCCAGAAAGTAGGTATTCTCCCGGATAATCGCATGACCAGTCGGACGAAGGATACGGTCCATCTCCAGAAGTACAAACTTGATATCACATCTGCAATGATGTTAGCAAGTAAGTATAAATAACCTTGCGACTTGGCTAGATCAGATGAGACTACACTAGGTACGAATTAAGTCATACTGATTTTGCAATGGCTTACCTGTGAGATTCTGCAGTCAACAAGCCATCAAGATGCAATAGATCATATGTACGTGGATATGTAGAGAATGCCTCACACCTATTAACGAAATAGGAAGGCTGTAAGTGCATAAATTATTGCATTAAGATGGAAAGAATATTATGAGTTCTCCTCTGTTATAACGATATTTCTAGTTTCAAAAGCTTTCCAGTCACAAGAAGAAGAAGAAGAAGAAGAAGAAGAAGAAGAAGAAGAAGAAGAAGAAGAAGAAGAAGAAGAAGAAGAAGAAGCATTCTGTTTCCAAATTTCAAGTTAAAACTTCACAAATAGTTATCGTTTTGAGTATCGACGTGGTCTCAAAAACATGGCTTTGATCACTAATTTCTAATATAATATGTCTGTAAAACCAAATAAAAACATAACATTACCAAAGTACCTTTGGAGACAAATCTACTCCAGTTCAAATATTTAGAAAGATATTGAGAGCTAAATTTTTGAAAGTTTGACTGTCCAAAACTATTTATGAATTGATGGTGGTGGCAAATAAACAGGTAAGTAGTACGAATTTGGCTGGGTTAGCATGCAGTTGCTTACCAGTCGTGATTGATACCAATTAGTCCTCTGTCATAGACGACGCCGAGAGAATTTGGTCCGTACGAGGAAACAACATTCATGACCCAGAGAGGATCTTTGATGAGATTGGCTGCAAATCCTCCGTAAGCCGTATTCATGTCCATGACATTCCTAATTTTGTCGCTCCCCAGTGCAGGCAGCAAGGTCTTGTAGTGCTTGACCCTGAGCTTCCACATGGCGTCATCGTGCTTGAAGGCGCTGGCGCTGCTCCCGGGCACGACGGAGATGCGCTCCGGGGCGATGCTGAGCCTCTGGGGCCATTTGGGAACGGCGTTGAGCCCCAGCTTCTTGTACCTTGGGCTGGGAGCGGTCACGCAGGAGCGCATGGGAACGTACCAGGCGGCGTCCGGGTCGAAGCTGTCGTCGCACTTGGCAGGGGAGGAGATGGGGTTGAGCTTGTCGTAGCAGCTGGCGTCGAGGGACTTCTGCCAGACGGCGATGTCGCCCTTCTTGTTGTAGAGCCGGAAGCACATGCCCGAGAGCAGCTTCTTGAGCCTGTCGAAGTCGGCCTTCTGCGCCTCGGCGGTGGTGTTCCAGCCGTGCCAGCGGTTCTCGTAGTTGATGGGCGGGCCGGAGAGCACCCAGAAGCCGCCGGGCCTGAGGATGCGGTGGATCTCCAGGAGGTAGAGGCCGCCGAACTCTGTCCACGGGATGAGGCACCTGGAGCAGTGCGCCATGTCGAAGGAGCTCGACGGGAAGGGCAGGCGCTGGGTGGAGATGATGCCCAGGATGGCCGGGATGCCGCGCTCGAGCGCGAACTGCACCTGCGCCTCGTGGTTGTCCCTCGGCGCCAGCGACACGGTGAGGATGCCGCGGCCCAGCAGGTCGCCGCCCCAGCTCGCCACCCCGCACCCCGTGTCGATGGCGGTGCGCACGGTGCCGTCCTTCATGCCGGGGACGAGGTCGGCCATGAGGTCGGCGTAGGCGCCCACGCCGTTGGGGAACATGGTGCCGCCCCCCGGGAAGCTGAACTTGTCGCCTTCCTTCCTCAGCCAGTGCTGGTTCGATTTCTGGCTGTTGATCCAGTCGTAGGGCACGTTCCTGTACCAGCACTGGTCCTTGCTCTTGGGCCATCGGATGGGCGCCTTGTAGCCCTGCGGAGGTGGCACCAGGCACTCCTTCCGCTCCGGCGCCGGCGGGCAGTGCCGCTCCATGAAACTCAGCCGGTAGTTGCCGTACTTCCTCCACCGCTGCAGGCGCATATGCATATGCGTACTGAGTACTGTGCGTGCGTAATCTAACGGCGAGATCGAAACCCAGCAAGGAATGCGTTTGTTTGTTACCTTGGGATCGGTGCATGGAGTGTAATCCTGGTAGTCGGCGGGGCACTCGGGGAAGACGACGACGGCCTTGGCACGGAGCGGAGCAATGGAGTCAGTTTGATGGGTGGTGGTGGTGGTAAGAGGAGTCTGGATCGTCGCCGTCTGGATGCCTGTGGCGACGTCGAACAAGCTGCGGCCGGTGCTGTAGATCCCGCCGAGGTAGAAGGAGAAGGCGCACAGCACGATGGACATGAGCGCCAGCGGCACAGCTCTCGAGCCGCCGCCGCCACCCGCCCTCTCGGGCTTTGCTTCCTTGCTGTACTTCATGGCGCCTCGACCGAGTTGAACCCTCCCAATCCTATGCGCGCGGATTGGCTTGGATCGATGACCACCTCCCCTCACCTCACCTCCCCTCCCCTCCCCTCCCCTCCCCTGTTGGTTTGTGTTGCAGGGAGACGAAGACGAGAATAATTAAGGTAACTGTGCAAGTCCTGGTATCAGAATCAAATTGGTACAAGTAGGCGAATATAAATCGCCACTAGCGCGCAATATCCGGCCGTAACGAAATCTAATTAACAGCCAAACATCCCCTACTTGCTGGATATTGTTGGGATCTCTCTCTCTCTCTCTCACAAAAAATAATAATATTTATATATATATATATATAATCATAAGATTCATCAAAGAATAGAATAAAATAGAATAGAATAGAATAGAATTATATATGGAACAGGTAGGTGGAATGTGGATATGCGATGCAACGCCATAGCGTTGCGGTGTTGAGATCGACATGGATAGGAGTGATCGACATGTACCTGCTGAGCAGAGGAAGCAGAGCAGCCTGAGGAGGAGATCCCGCCCGTCGTGGAGGGAATAGGAATACTATCTAGGCGGTGCAGGGGCGGGGCAGCTCATGTAATGATTGATGGATGTCGGCGGGATGGAGAATTACTCCGTTAGGTTAGATACATACAAGAATCAACCAATCAATCAATCAGGCAGCAGCATCTAGCATAAGGCAGCAGCAATGGCAGAGGCAGAGGCTCGTCGGTGCCCCGCTTGCTTTCTTGTATGTATCTAACAAACCAAAACCAACCCGATGATTAATAAGGCCCTCTTCTCCGGCTAGGACTAGTAATTCGATCTGTACCGTATGTGTGTGGACTGTGGACTAACCTGGGCGCTGGGCTGGACGGGAGGTATCTCCTTAATTAGTTTGCCTCTGCCTTATGCCTCGACCAGGAATTTTAAAGGAGGAAGAAGAGATGGAGACGATGGTGCATCACGTATGGTATGGCAGTGGACTACCACTACCGCTAGTGTTATGGTTAGGCGCACGCCCACTCCGTTGAAATCCCAGCTTCTGACTGCAACTTGGCCCGCCGCCCATGCATACTCCGCCGACCGGTCAATTGTATTCAACTCAACGCGAGCGCAATTGCACATCAGTCTACCTAGCTCATCCCCAATTAAACATTGGGATCAACCTAAACCTTCTCTTTTTAGATGCGTTTCAACCTAAATCTAGTTCAATGGAATACTGCCTTGGAAATTTAGTTAGTGATGTGCTACAGCCTCATCTACCATTCATAAATCAATCCAACAACTTCGCATTTTAACAGCATATCATATGACATTTAAAATCAAGATTTCTCATCGAAAATGAATATTCGTACTTGGCATATATAGCTTCGTCGTCTTTCTATTGTAGCACATATGCTATGTTAGACCTGCATGAACGCTTTGTTAGTACAAAATCAAGTTGTAATGAAATGAAACATACAAATGAAACATTACCTTTGGGGCTACGGGTAATATTGTTGGGTATACACTTGGTTGACCGTATTGTACTACTCCGTAGACATTGTCACCAATCCTCGTGTAACTAGCAACTCCACCTTGTATTCGTACCAGCTTTGCCCCATCCATACATTACACTTAAATTTTCGACTACCAAATAAAGTTGCTAATTCGTGCATTCATGCAAGTACAAATCGTTCACACACAAACTTCACGAGTGGTTCAATGATGCATACACGGCTAGGTAAATGCAACATAAAACATACATATATAGCTGCCGTTTAATTGAAAAGCACAACATTCTCATAAACCACACTAACCCTAACCCTAAAAAAGGTTATTACCAATTCATCCATACCATGTATAGCCTAACCCTACAAACCCTAACCCTATCAACATTACCAATTCATCCATACCATGTATTGTGCAAGGCTGCAATAAGAGAACCTAATCAAAAATCGAAAATACTAATCACAATTCAACACTGACAATCATTCACAAGTACCAAAAATTGAGCAAAACTCACCGGAAATCGACCGATTTGTTTCGAAAATTGTCGATGCCCAAGAATCTCACTCCCCGGTCAATGTTCACTACTGTGTCAGCGATTATCGACGCTAATTGCTCGATTTTCAACCTTCGTTGTCGATTTCAAGGTCGACGGTGGCCGAATCTAGCCGAAGGCAACGCGAGGTGGACGAGAGGCTAGAGAGGAGTGTTGGCAGCTCAATAATGCTGTCGGAATCAGCACGAAACCGGTTATAACCTGTGAAACAATTCGCGGGCCGGACCGGGCTATTTGGCCCGGTACTGTTTTTTTTTCTTTTTTTGCATTTCCAATTATCTACATTTGGTTTAGCGCAAAATCATCTAACAAATTCAATTTTTTAATAAATTTTCATCTCAAATGTGAAAACCCTATTAATACTAATTTTAGGAAGCTTTTGAATAAATTTTCCCAAATTTTTTGAATTTGAATTTGACCGGTTTGCCGACCCTTTTTAAAATGCCGAGCCTTCTCAATACACGCGAAAATCGATGATTTTTAAAACCCTGCCATCAACCCCTTCCTTGTACGACACCGGCAAATTCCAGAGCTGAACTTGTAGGCGTGGTGGCAGCTCAAGGAGACGGCAGCTGGAGCGTCTCTAGGTTGCTGAAGAGAAAATGGTGAGACAGAAGAATGCTAGGTGCAAATTTGGCATTTTTGAAATTTTCTCTCACCTTAACACCCCAAAATGGGTGGAATCCTACCAACAATGGCATTTGTCCATGGTTTTAAAAACTCTACAATGCTAATGGGCTGTCTACTACGTATAAGATGGCATTTTCCCAAATTGACCTTTTGTGATGATACCAACCTATTTTTCCCATCGTAGTAACATGGGCAACTGGTGGGCGGGTCACTAGCTTGGCTTAACAACTAGGGCTGGAAATTAAGCTCGAGGTTCGCAGCTCGACTCGAGCTCAGTGCGGCTCGGCTTGGCTCGATGCAACAGTGAGCTAAATCCGAGCCTACTAACTAGCTCGCTCCACCAACAAGCCGAGCTCGAGTTGGCTGACTGGCTCGTGAGCGGCTCGTTGGCTCGTTAGGCTCGCTCGGCAAACATAAAATATCTGTAATCTCAAGGTTCAAATACTGTGATTCGTTAGTCATTCAAGAATATATGCAAACATACATAAACGATGGATTTGGGGGAAGTTCAGAAGGACCAAAGTGCATGATTTGGGGGGTTTGGGGAGCTCTGTAGAATCGGACAGAGTTTTGGTAGTGTGGTGGCTTGGCTCGTGAGCCTCAACGAGCCGGCTTGAGACTTGCTCGAGCCCGATTTTCAGCTTGACTTAGACTTCGAGCCGAGCTTCCACCCCTATTAACAATAATGGCATTGTTCATAATTTTAAAGCTCTATAATGGTAATGGGTAGTCCACTATGTTTATGATGGTATTTTTCCAAATATTGACATTTGGGATGACACCAACCTAATTTTCACATAAGGAGTTGCTTTTTTAGCCCCCCTCAAAATACTTTTTTTTTTTGCAAATCTAGCATACTTCCAAATAAATTTGCAAAAATAGTCCCTTTCTCGACCGTAGAAGGTGGAGTAGGTGACACGTGTCACCTGCCATGCTATAGGAGCGCAGTAAGTTTTCCTGCTAAGCACCCATACCTTGGCAAGATCACCAAATTAGCACATTGATTAGTCACTTAATTAACCACTTTACTAAATTAATTACTTAATTAAGTCACTAATTAAGTGGCTTTGCTTAATTGAGTGGCTAATTAAACCACACAGATGTACCACACCACGGCACCTCCCTAACGGGCTATGCTAGCTCGGCAAGTGATCTGCCAAGCCACTATCGCAATGGAACACATGGTACGGGAGCGCGACAGGTGATATATGTTGTCTACCACACCTTTCACGATCGAAGAAGGGGCCATTTTTGCAAATTTCTTTGGAATGAGGCCAGATTTGCAAAAAAGGGTGTGAGGGGGAAAATGAACAAAAAAATTTGTAAAGTGGAAGGGGGCAGTCAGTGCAAGGGCGGACCCAATATAAGGGGACATGGGTGTCTAGTTGTACACCAAAAAGTTTTTGCAAAAAATTGATTATATGATAGATATATTTATCAATAATTGAACCAGATCAGCGTATATCTCCACCTATATCAACTAATTTTAGCCCAGTTACATTCTCCCACACCTCGCTTACTCAACTAGCCAGCTCAACCCATTAGCGCCCTCCTCAACTGGTTGACCCAAACCATTGGTGAAAAGCCAAAACCTCTCATCCCTCAACCGATTATAGCACGAGAAACCCTAACCAAAATTAACCCCCATCTCTCTCTCATCTTTTTTAAAAATAATATATTTTTTAAAATAATTTTACAAGAATAGTACGTCAAAAAGAAAAATTATAAAAATACATCTTTGTCTCAATTGAAATGGCGATAGAGACTGTTTTATCACGGATTGAATTTGGCTGACGGATTATTTTATCATGAATTCATTTAGTCGACAAGATTGATGTCTTTATCACCATTTGAATTGGTGATATGTTTTTTTACCATTTCAAACAGCCCCTGTCGCTATTTCAAATTTCGACAGAGGCGTATTTTTGTAATTTTTCTTTTTGACCTATTATTTTTGTGAAATTGTTTAAAAATATATTATTTTTAAAAAAGATTCTCTCTTTCTCTCTCCCTCTGCCTTGAGGCGACAATTGGCTAGGCAACAATTGTAGCACTTACTTTAGGCTACACCGCTGATGCAACACCCAGCCAGACCATTTCTGATTTCTCTTGCACAAAAAAGTAAAATGGGTGATCAATATTTATTGCTCGGTGACATTTCTAGAATAGAGAATTTTTTTCTACTAGTGAGGAAGCCTTAATATCTTTCTCCCAAGACATGAAGTCTTGCTAAGTTCATTTTTATTTCTTTCTTAATTATCTTGTAATTTTCTAATTTATTGTAACATATTTTCTCTAATATGAACAATTTTACTTTAATTTTTGTTATTGTGAACCTTAAACTTTTCATTGGTCAATAAATAATATTTTTTTAATTTTGTATACATATCATAAAATTCGTGTATGCTGCCATTGTAGCCGTGGATGGGAAAGTGGAGGAGCAAGGTGGAGCCAGTTGCGGAGGCTTCACTTAATTTCATTTTCTTGCATATATGTAACATCCCAATTTTTACATATTTGGATTTTTTTTTAGTATTTTGAATTTTTCAAAAAAATTATAATTTTATTGCTATTTAAAGCTTATTGAGAATTTTCTTTAATTCAAAATGGAATTAAATTTATTAAATTTTAAGTGAATATTCGGATCCCGTCAATATATATCACGTACTACTCTCTCTAGTCGCAAATAGTTGCCATTTTGGACATAGGTGCAATCAAACTTTAGAAATTTTGATTTTTAATATCTTTTTAAATATTTAAATTGGATACATGAAAATCATACATGTAGATCTATTTTGAAAAGCACTTTTATTATATTATAGTTTTATTGGGTTTTATGCATATACTATAATATAAATTAATGATTAAAATTATGTTTTAGAGACTATGTTAACATAAAAAATGATAACTATTTTTCAGGCGGCCTATATTGAACTAATTTCCGGATTAATGCTTTTCGAGAACTCCGGCATATATTAGCTAGCCTGCAGTGTTAGTAGCGTGGCACTGGAAGCATTTCATATTCATAGTCATAGGTTTGGCGACTTGCATTTAATTTGGTGGAGTTGCTAGTGATGGAGTGAGCTGCTGGCTAGTGCGGCAGCAACGAACTTCACCAGCCACGACGACTGATTTTGACTTCTTCTTCTTTTTGACGCGCAAATATTATTAGTTATCTTTATTATATAAAGTTAATGGGAATAGAGGAAGCCCATGTGTCAGGCCGTGTTTTGCGGAAAATTCCTCCACAAATTCTAAAATTATGTTTAGATCTTTCCAACGGCTCTTTTGCAGAAAAAAAACCTGTGTTTCTCAAAATCGCGTATAGGTACAAAAATTATGAGAGGTGCTTCTATGCTCTTCCTTTTTAAAGTTGCACAAATATTAAAGCATGAATGAAGGGTAGAAGAGGATTACTTACCCCTTCGTTTGCATCAAGATTTGTACAACTTGTATTAGGAGGAAAAGCATAGAAACACCTCTCAAAAATTATATTTAGATCCTCCAAGCGTCTCTTTTGCGAGAAAACCCTCGTGTTTCCAAGGGAATTCAAATGCCTCTTTTGTGAGAAAACCCTCATGTTTACGGGGAATTCACAAAAGGTCATGTGCCATCTAGCAATCTTACACGAAGGCCCTCGGGGTCCCAAAAACTTACGAAGACATCCTCCATGATCTTACACAAAGAGCACATAGTCTCAAAAATCCGTCATAACCTGCCTGGTGTGGCGTAGCGTGCAAACCCATCTAGTTAGTACCTTAAGCCTCGAAGGATTGGAGCGAGCCCAGCTTGTCCACGCCACTTTTTTTAGAACACTCCTCAGAAATTTTGAAATCGTGAATAGGTTCTTCCACCTATTTTTTTAAAAAGGTCCTCCATCGTTTTTTTGCAAAAAGGTCCTCTATCGTTTTTTTGGCAAAAAAGACCCTACGGTTATGCAAATTCGCGACAGCCCCTAGCCAGCCTATTTTTTAAAAAGCCCTGAGAAAATCAAAATTACATTGAGATTCCACCGTTTTTGGCAAAAAGGACCTGTGGTTACGTCCACATTTTTTTTACATATGACCTCTAGTGGTCGTAGATCAAGAGTGGTCGTAGACCAAGAGTGGTCATATGGACCACTAGTGGTTGTGGACCAAGAGTGATTATCTCGATCTCTAGTGGTCGTAAACTAAGGGTGGTCTTGACTTAGGATGGTCATGATCAAGGGTATCCATGCCCTAGAGAGGTCGTGATTTGAAGAGTGGCCATGACCTAGGGTGGTCTTAACCTAAATTATTCAAAGCGGACTGTAACACCCCAAAATTTTGCTTTTCTTAAATTCATGTGTGATTTGGCACTTTGGTGAATTTTTGGAATTTTCTGGAATTTATTTGGATTTATTTGGAATTTATTTGAATTTATTCCATTTTGAAATAATTAAAGAATTTAAATTTGCAAATAAATTTTTGTTGGAAATATTTTATTTGAGTCCAAAATGATCAAAATATTTTCGAATTTTTCTGGAATTTTTCAGTCATTTGCTATTTTTAATGAATTAAATGAATTAATGGAATTATTTTAAATATTAATTCATTGGAAAATCCAACTCGGGTCAAGATCTTGTTCATCAGGCTGTCGATTCAGTGGACCTCAGTCCGAGCCGCTTGATTTCGAGAACCCACTTAACCCTAATCAATCCCAACCGTTGGATCAAGATCCAACTACGAGATCCGTCAAACCAGACCCAGTGACCGTCGGGCCGGACCGTCGACGGCCGCGATAAATGGCCGTTGGTTGTGCCACGTGGGCGCCACGATTTCATCGCTCACTTGTCCTGGAAACTCATGGCCCGCCGCATGCCGTAGTGAAAGCTGAGTCTCCGTTCTGTCAGACAGCGAGGCATGTTAATGCCCGGAGCATACCTTCGAGATCGCCATCCCACGCAGGATTCGGAAACCTAACTCGCGCCGCTTAGGATCTCACCGCTCGCCAGTATTGCTCGCGGAGTTGGAAGTCTGCTCGCGCGATTAAACGCCGATATTGCTGCCGCCCGTCCCCCTCCGTCCATCAAGCCTGTGATCCGGATTCCCAAGAGACGCAGCGTTCGGAGTACCCTCGCCACGAGCGCTAAACGCAAGCGGCAAGGTCGCCGCCCCCGTCTCACGGTCAAGGCCAAGCCGCCAAGGCTATCACCGCCTGGCTTGCGGGCTGGATCGACGACGGCACAGCGGTGAGTTCACGTGTTTCCCAAACCCTAGAAACCCGATTAGATCGACGGGCCAGTTGGATCAAGATCAACGGTTCACAATCGCCACGCGTCTGTATGCAAAGGCATTAGGATTAGATCCGACCGTCCGATCTAGATCGAACGCGGCACGAGCATCGGTAGTTTCAACGTGTTAACCCTGGATCTAATCCGCGCGCGTTGATTTTCAAACCAACCAGACGAGATTGCGCCACGTGTCGAAGTTGACCGTAGCGGCCGCCGAATCCACGCCGGCGTGCGTGTGACGAGGCCGCGTGTCGCCGGCCCGCGTCGAGGTCGCATGGCCGGGGCTAACCCACCTAAGCGCCGACGTCACCCATGACGTCCGCAAAGGGTCCCACTGCCGTCTGCGGGTGAGCCCGGCCGACGTCGATGACGTCACCCGCTGGGCCCACATGTCGATCCGTGAGTGGACCGGAGTCCACCGCGTGGACCGAGCATGGACCGAGCCCATGGATTCGGCCGACGCAGCCAATCAGGAGCCGCGTGTCCATGCTGACGCAATAATTAATTTCCGAAAAAGAAAATGATTTATTAATTCGAATAATGATTTCAAATTTAGATTCAAACTTCAAACGCTTATAACTTTGCGTTTCAACTCCGACATTGAGCGATTCAAATTTCTAAATTTGTATAAAATTAAGATCTACCTAAATATGAATTTTATTTAATTTTTGGACTAAAGTTTTTCTCTGTAATATTATTTAATTGATTATTTAAACTTTAAATAATCATAACTTTTATGCGTTTTAACTCCAAATTTGTGATTCAGCTTTCTAAAATCCAGAAAATTATGTTCTCTCTGTTTATGGATTTTATTTGGAGTTTTGGGATCTTTGCATAGTGTTTATTTGTGTATTTGCTATTTGCACGCTGCAGTAGGCGTTGAAGTCTGGGAGGGATTCGAAGGAGAAGTATTGACTGTGATCCAACTCAAGACCAAGAGCAAGTGCTTTTTGAAGGCAAGTTGTGCTGACCATATTGATCCTATTTGAAATCTATTTTGATTTAAACTATTGCATGCTAGTTCAATTAGAAAGATACTTTGTTTAAACCTCGGGGTTAGATAAATACCAATTTGATATATGACACCTTGATTACTTAAGTATGTGCCATGACCCTTTGTCACCTAGTTGTGGTTTTACTAGTTGGACATTATTAAATTGCCAACATGGGTTTAGACCACGTTGTAGTATGTCGCTTAGACCTTTCGTGCTCATGACATGATTTTGGACAATCAAATGATAATATGGACTTAATGATATATTGAACTGTTTTGGAAAAGTATCATGTGATGTTGATGGCAGTGGTAGTATGGTAATCAAGCGGGGTTTGATAAACATGATTTTCGGCCAGGGCATGTGGCAAGAGTAATGTCAGCGGCCAGATTGGCATTGGGAGTGTTGATTTGGTTTTTCGGGTAGTCTTGCCTGGTCACTCTAAGGACTTAACCTTGCAAGCCTTTGAAACTGGGTCATACTTGCAACCACATTAGGTGGAATGGGGCGGCCCTAGTTGACTAAGTCGCTAAGGACTCACTTGTGGAGCCTCGGGGTGTCGGGCACACCGCTTGTGTGATTGTACGGGAGCGATCGTGGTGTGGCAGTGCCACCCATCTAACGGTGTGTTGGTCCCATATCGCCTTGGCTAAGGGAAGGGATGGTGTAGAGCACTAACCAGGAGAGGACCACTGTGTTGTTTGAGGCTTCCAGAAGGCTTTGTATATGATCGCTCATTCGCATACTCTTGTATGGCGATTCACGGTGACGTGGTGAGTGGATTGTATCTTGTGGGTAAAGTGCATAACCTCTGCCAGAGTGTAGAATCTATTTGAATAAGCAGGAGTCCACTTCGTGATCTTGACAATGCTCGGGAATTCTGAGTCAAGGGTTAGATTTTTCAAGAAATAACTTGGATTTGAGAAGTTGGGATGGTTTAACAAAGAAGATGATGGAAATATGGTTTAGGATGGGGAAAATGTTATTTAAACTTTTGAAAAGTTATTTATGCTTTACTTGTTTTCTTTCGCTTTGAATCTACTTATATTACTTGTCAAATCTTTGTCAGCAAATATACCTTAAGCTATTCCTTTGTACCAAGCCATGCATATAGTATATTAAGCTTGCATTCTCATGCATGACTTGCTGAGTACCAAGTACTCACCCTTGCCTCAACACAATGAATGAAGAGGAGACTACGCGATTCGGAGGAGGAACTCCAAGAGGACCCGTCCTACTTAGGGATGCGAGCCCGATCGGTTGCCTGGTATATCTGGATGGCGCCACGAAAGTTTATTTGATTTTCCGCGCTATTATTTCTCTTTTAATAAGTTGCGCTTGCAAGGCATATATTTGTAACTTGGCCATAAGGTCGAGTAACCCTTTGATTATTTAAATAAAGTACTTTGATAGTATCGTTTGGTATGATTGTGATATATACCGATGTTAAGACTGTGTGCACTAGCGCGTTCCTGGACTAGTGCTGAATACACAGAGGGTCCGGATTTGCAAATTCGGGGTCCCGACACGGACCTTTAGATGTTTGACCAGTCAATGATCCTCGCCAGCTAGCCCCCAAGCCTTAAAAGAAAAAGAAGTTTCTTTAAGGCTTTAATTTATCTAGAGAAAAACATTGAGGTAATAAATTTCTTCTCCATAATGATTGCGGTTTTTTTATATGACTGTAAAGAAGGGAAACTCTTCCCTATGGAGATATGTCTTATCCAGCTAATCTATTGGGTCACGTACCCATGTTTGGGAAGTGGGATAATTGTAGGTTAATAAAATAAACTTTCCTTATTAAATAAGTTTTTAGTTTGCGAACCGTTTTGTCTTCAAACTCCTCCACCCTAAAGTTCCTAGGACTGTTGGTATCTCTTTAGTGCTTCTACTTCTTTCTCTCTCCGATTCTAATGCATGGCGATTTGGCTCAAACCATCGACGACGGAGGAGGAATTGGAGAATTTGGAAAAGGATGGAGTTCTTCTGCCAAAGAAAGAAACAAAATGGATTGCCAGTGGTGAAGTCGACCACCCCAATCCGCCGACGGGATACTTGCCGGTGGTGAAGTCGACCGCCCCAATCTGCCGATGGGATACATGGTTCTTCTAATCCCCTTCCTTCGTGCGGGCCTTCGCCTATCGTAGAGTACTCTTCTTCTTCAAATTTTAGAACATTATGGCATTGAGTTGTTCCATCTTATGCCAAATTCAATCTTATTGCTTGGAACCTTTGCCCATCTATGTGAGGCTTTTTTGAACATTCGGCCTAGCATTAGACTTTTAGATATAATTATCAGATAATCAGGAATGCTAGAAGCTCTGGGCATTAGGTTCTCTGTATTTCAAGCCACAAGAAGGAAAATCTATGCCTTTTCTAGCGATGAGAGATGTTTTGCCCAACTGGAATAGAGAATGGTTTTATTCTAAAATCTCGAAAGGTAGTAAGATCAATTATACTAGTACTGAGCCTCCTATTTGGATCAAGAAGCAAAGGGAGGAAGATAAGGGAATTGATCTTAACATAGAGGAGATGAAATTTGTCAAGATCATTGACCAATTGGTTGGGGTTGGCCTTATGGGCCGAAAGATTGTATATGACTTTATCAAGTACAAGATCTTTCCTCTCCAGAACAGGAGTTAGATATCAAGCTCTTTAAGCTTTCCAGATGACGCTAAAACCAAAAAAGCTTGGTATAAAAAGTTTTTCTTTTGTATGATTTACCTCTTACTGTTTAATGTGGAAAATGACATCACTTTGAATTTTGAACTAGTTAGTATATGCTGATGAAGAAACAAAAGACAAGTTGAGTGTTCTGTTACATCCAGAATATTTGGACAAAGGACCTCTTGCTTTGGTAGAGCAACCAAGAAGTCTGATCAGGGCCCTAGATAGTCTTCGTTTGGAAAGAATATGGGTAAATTTCTTCTGTGGTATCTATTTAGGTTAACTTTTTGAAAGGACCAACGATGTCGCCTAGAGGGGGGGTGAATAGGCGGATTAAAAAATCGCAGCGGAATTAAGTCGGGCCGAACAGGTCAACCCGGAGTCTCCGGGTTTTGATCCGGATACTCCGGCTTGTCCGGATACTCCGGTATTGGATACCGGAGTCTCCGAGTTGGGCGGCTCGGGAACGCAACACACGTTGCTCGAACTTGCACAAAATACTACTAAGAGTAAATGACAATAGCAATCTAGAACAAGTGCTAGTATGGATTTGAATTAAAGCTAGACAAAGAGCTAGATCTAGGCTTTACGGAGACAAATCCACACAAGCAACACAAGCAAGAAAAGAGAGAGCGAGAGAAGCGATTTTTCACTGAAGTTCGGATTCTTGAAGGGAATCCTACGTCTCCGTTGAGGTGGCTCGGTCACACTTGAGCCAGGGTCTCTTTCAACCCGCTTTCCTCCCGGTGTTGCACAAATGCACTCGCCGGCTTCACTTCTTGTCTCTTCCTTTCGAGGCGAGACTCGCCTTCACAAACGACCAGGGCTCACCACACGCGTTGGTAGCTCCCGGTGACTCCTAGCCGTCTAGGAGACCTTCAACCTCCAAGAGTAATAGCACCACGGAAGTCGCTTGGAGGATGAACTAGTGCTCAACAACTCGAAATGAATGCACCTAGCACTTTGCTTCTTCCTCTCCTCACCAAAATGGATCAACAACCAAATTAAATGGTGGGAGGAAGTGAGGGCTCTATTGAATGCTTTGGAAGGTTAGAGAGGGCTTGAATGCTGCAATGAATGAGCTCAAGAGCAGTCCTAGCCGTTGGGGATGAAGGGGTGGCTTTAAATACATTTTTGAAAACTAGCCGTTTTCCCCTTTTTCGAACAGACCAGAGATTCCGGACAAATAACCCGGAGACTCCGGGTTGTCCGGACTCTCCGGACCAAATGTCCGGATACTCCGGAATTCACAAATTGGCCGAGAGGGTTAACCCGGAGACTCCGGATAAAACGTCCGGAGACTCCGGACTGTTTGTCCGGATACTCCGAGTTGACTGGCTCGGTTGGAATTCTGATTTTTTGGAAAATGCAAGTTTTTGAGTGCTAATTTATATGCAAGTTTTGACCTTGAACACATGCACATCCTAAAAGCAATTTTCCATAGTACCCTCTTAATAGTACGGCTATCCTTAAGACTCAAATAAAAAGAAAATTACACTTCTTCGTCTTGATGTCGTTTTATTGAGATTTGTACTCGTAAAGTCGTCCAAAGTCATTTCAAGCTTGATGTAATCTCGAGATCTGCATTATACTTAGTTGAGATATTAGATCTCTTTAATTGTGTCATCATTAATCACCAAAATAAAATGAGGGGCCTAGATGCACTTTCACTTTTACTTGGAATGACTTGTTAATGAGTCAACTGATCAAACAGGAGCCAGGTAAGAAAAGAGCCACTAAGGTGACTAACAAAGATGACTCTTCGGTTTTGACTAAAAAAGTAAAAAACCTACCAAACTACTAAAGAAGAAGGCCATCGTGTGGAGTGAGTGGCAGAAGAGGTGTTTGGAAGGTTGAAATAGGCTATGGCAACTACTCCCGTGTTAACTTTACCAGACTTTAGCAAGATTTTCATTGTGGAAACTGATGCTTGTGATGGGGGAATAAGGGTTGTGTTAATGCAAGAAGAACACCCTGTGGCATTTCTCAGTAAAGCACTTGGGGTGGTGCACAAAAACTTGTCTATATATGAGAAGGAGTTTTTGGCTTTGATAATGGCAGTGGAGTGCTGGCGACCATATCTACAGAGAGGTGAATTCATCGTACGCACAGACCATCACAGTCTCAGTTACTTGGAGGAACAGCAACTACAATCTCCTATGCAAAGGAAGGCTATGACAAGATTGATGGGGCTTCAGTTCAAGATCATATATCATAAGGGAAAGGAAAATGTGGCAGTGGATGCTCCCTCACGTATTGGACACTTAATGGCCTTGCTGTTAGTCTCTAAGATCAGGCCGGCATGGATACAAGAGGTGATTAACTCGTATGTGACTGACTGAAATGCTCAGGACAAGTTGGCGTAGCTAGCTACGTGTAGTCCAGATACGCAAGGAAATGAACTAGTGCAAGGGCTGATAAGAAACAAAGGGTGAATTTGGATAGGTGAAAAGTCTGCTTTACAAACTAGGTTGATCGATGCATTCCATACTAGTGCACTAGGTGGCCATTAATGCATACTGGCAACGTATCAACGACTGAAGAGGCTTTTCGTTTGGGAGGGAATGAAACGGGCGATCGAGAGCTTTGTGAAGCAATGTGGGGTTTGTTAGTAAGCAAAAGGGGAGCACAGTCATCCGGCTGGTTTGCTTCAGTCGCTTCCTGTTCCAGACCGCGCATGGCAGGAAATAACTATGGATTTCATAGAGGGGTTGCCAAGATCAGAAGGGTATGATGTTATAATGGTTGTGGTGGACATATTTTCTAAATATGCTCATTTTCTCCCTCTATGACATCCATACACTGCTCACAAAGTTGCTCAGGTATTTCTAGATCAAGTGGTCAGATTGCCTGGAATACCTCATTCGATTGTCTCGGATAGAGATAAGGTGTTCACTAGTAACTTCTGGAAAGAACTATTCAAAATGATGGGCACTAAACTTCAATATAGCACCACTTATCACCCTCAAACGGATGGACAAAGTGAACGAGTGAATCAATGCCTTGAAATGTACCTCAGATGTGCTGTTCACGATTCACTGGCAAAATGGAAGAGCTGGTTACCTCTGGCCGAGTTTTGGTACAACACTAGCTTTCACACTTCGTTGGACTGCTCACCGTATAAAGTCTTGTATGGTTGTGAACCAAACTATGGAGTGCTCCCTGGCATTGGGCAAGCCAAAAATATTTCTGTGGAGAACTTATTGAAAGACAGAAAAGCCCATATCGAAATGGTCAGGCAGCATTTGCATAATGCCTAGAATCGAATTAAACTACATTGATAAGTGGCGGCAAGACACAAAATTTCAAGTTGGAGATATGGTGTTGCTGAAATTACAACCCTATGCTCAAAGCTCAGTAGTGAATCGTCCTTATCCTAAGTTGGCTTACAAATTTTACGGGCCTTATGAAGTGTTAGAGCGGATTGGACCAGCAACGTATCGATTAAATCTTCCCAAGGGTGCCCAAATACATCCTGTATTTCATGTTTCTCAGTTAAAAAGCTTCAATGTTGATTACACACCGGTGTTCAAGAAATTACCTAAAAGTGGCAGAATTAGATGTGACTAGTCCGGAGCCAGAGGAAATTCTGGAGCGCCATTTAGTAAAGAAAGGCAATGTTGCTGTCCCTCAAGGCTTGATTCAATGGTCTGGCATACCGCGTGAAGCAACTACTTGGGAGGATCTGAATGTGCTGTGCAAGAGATTTCCTAACTCAATTGCTTGGGGACAAGCAAATTTTCTAGTGGAGGGGGGGTGTGAGAGGACAACACTACCTGGACAAGAGGCAGAAAGGGTTCAGACGAGGAAACTTGCCGGATAGTGAATATGATTTGTGTTTGGGTGGTTACTTGTGTCTGGGGTTGAGTTGTTTGGCTGAGTGGGCCCATTGTTGAGGTTTAGCAAATGGTGGTCCCATTTGTAAGGGGGTGGAAAAAGAATCATATAAGAAGGAACATTCAGACTGTAACATAATACGATTTTATTAATGAAGAATACTTGCTCTTTCTCTTCCTTATTCTTCCTTCTATTTCTTCTTGTTCTCTAAATGATCTTCCAATATTCCTCGATGGTCGCGTGATCTAGTTCGATCTCACGTCACGACGATTGTCATTGGCCAAGTGATATCACAACCTCTAGTGGTCGAAGACCAAGAGTGATCGTCTCGACCTCTAGTGGTTGTAGACTAAGGGTGATCATGACATAGGGAGGTCATATGATCAAGGATAACCACACCCTAGAGAGGTCGTGATTTGAAGAGTGGTCGTGACCTAGGGTGGACTTAACCTAAATTATCCAAAGCGGGACCTTCAGATGTGTTGACTAGTTAATGATTCTCGTCATAGGGGTTTGAGGCTTACGGACAGGGTTGTTTTGGATGGCGGGAGGAACATGGACCTGCCAGTGAACCCATATGTAATATGGGGGAGATATGGAAGGGGCATGTTGTTTCCTTCTACTATAATATTATTATTGTCCTATGGCTCCGAAAGTGCATAGTGTGACATCATCATCCTTTTGGTGTGGCCCACTCCAGCTCACATAGATGCTAAAATGTGAAGTGTGAGGGAAAGAGTTGCCGATTGAAGGTACGTCGACGGATTGACACGGCATATGATTAGAGCAATTGCGATATTGTCATGTTCAACCTCGGTGCCATTTGTCTTGTGCTAAGAAAGGGCTATTCCTGAAATAGTTTAGTTTCCGGGTGAACCCCCAATATTTAGGAATAGAATTGAAAAATGGACAAAATGAGAAGAAGAAAAAACTAGTGCGGTCTGGTACGGAGAAAATCGTTGGGAGGCTTGGCCGGCGATTGAAGTCCACAACAACACGCGAGTCACGCACCCACACGGCCTTGGCGGCAGAGCAAACGCGTCCGCCCGCGCGTGACTGCCTTAATTTGCCTTTGTCTTTCTTTGCTTTTGCCTGCCTGGCAACGAATCCATCTGTAGTGTTGCCTTTGCTTTTGCCTGCCTGGCAACGAATCCATCTGCTGTCGGCAGCATCGGCACTATTATCTATTCTATGCTACTACAATTAATAATTGTCAAGAAATCTGACGACTAAACGCCGGTGATGCCTGATGGTATTCATTTCCATTTCTTGCTACCAGCAGGCCACCACCATGCTTGTGCTCGATCGATCTCACGTGGAGCAGAATTTCTTGCTAGCTCTAATTAACTTTGGATATTTTTTTAACAAAAAGGGCAACAGAATGCCCCAGTTTCATCGTGAAACAGAAATATCTTACATAGTCATAGTTCTATCAAGTTCCAAAATAGCAACAGAAACAAAACAAACATTCCAACGCCATCAAACAGAACTTAGCAACAAACATTCCAACGCCATCAAACAGAAACTTAGCAGCAAAAATAAAAAGCAAGACATTCAACTCATTATATTCTTAAGGTAGGTAGAGATTAGGAGCAGCTCTTCAGGTATGGCACCATCTTCAAGTTCTTGCACACCAGACATACATAGCATTGTTAACTAAATCACCTCCAGGTTCAAAGGTAATAGCGCTTGGCACTTCTGCTCCAAACTTGTGCAAAATAGACTCATTTGAGCCAACATATCCTTCTTGAACAGAGGTTTCCAACCTCCTAGCAAAGTAAGAATCTTTCTCCAAATAGTTTTCATATTCGACCATTTCTGTGACAAGAAAATCATGTTATTCCTTGTAATCCATAAACTCCACAACACAGCTGCACAAATGGTATTCAAACTAACATTCTTTTATTGCTAACCCAAAAACGAGCAACAGACTCATAGTTGTAACCAATATTCACATCAAAGAAGTTACTGATCAAATTCCAAATATTCTTAGCAACAACACATTCAAAAAAGAGATGAGTAATGGATTCATTTTCATCACAAAAGCAACAAACAACACCTTTATCAATCCTTTTTTTTCAACAGATTATATTTAGTCATGATTTTGTTGTAGGAAAAGATTAACTTTGGATATCGATCTATGAGGTCGAATGAGATAGATATTCAGATGAGAGCATGGAGAGATCTCTAGGCTAGGGAGGATATATAGGAGATGGAATAAGCTAATTAAAGTGATCTGCCGTAATTAGATCTAGTATCATTCATTCATATATGCACGATGAATGGTTTGCTGCAGGTAACCTGTCGCCCTCCCTCCAGTTGTCCCGGATCGGATCTAGCATGCGATGTAATATTGCAATGCATTCTCTGGCTGCTAGCTAGCTACACAAACGATCGACTAGTGCATGCACATGGATCGAGCATATATACTGGAGCAGTATACATACGTACTACAAATAAGGGCTATTAGCTACTCCTTGGAAACGATCGATGTCTCAGATGCATCCGTAGTACAGTTCATTTCATCGGTTGTGTGTTGTACATACGTACAATCAAACTATCATTAAAAAAAGAAGAAAATAATTTAAATTTTAGTTCAAATTTATTTGAAGTAGTTAGTAAGCTAATTAAAGGCCCAATTCATTTCAGCATCTGGATTATGGGAGAAGCTAATTCTAATTGTGGGAGAATCGGACTGCGCTAGCTGTGACTTCTAGGTTCCGAACCGGGCCGACGACAATTAGCAAGAATCAGGTTCCAGTTGGATTATGATTCTATGTACGTAGAGGGCAGCTTTTGATTGTGGGAGAAGCTGTCCTGAATCTTCCCGTTCGGCAGACCAATCCGTTTTTTAAGTAGAAGCTAAAATGAACAGGCCAAACTCAACATCCTAAAAGTTTGTCGTGGGGGCTCCGGAATAAGATTAGCGAACCGGGTCATTACTGTTGCATCGGACTGAAAAATAATGCAACCCGTAACAACTTCGACCGCTAAGCTAAATCCGTACTCGGATTGAGGTCAATTGATTGGCGACCCTCGACACGAGTGCACATGCCAACCGATTGAATATGACCCGAGCTTCCCGCAACCGTGTGCCTAGTACTGGTTCCCTGGATCAATAGCCCAGTACCCACATGTTGTCGTATAAGACAAGTCGTAACTATGCCAGAGTAAATATATTACATCTGAAAGGTAAAGATTATTACAATAATTTAATATTACAAGTTATGACTCCATAGCCTACACAAGTTCAAAAGACAGAATAAAATCCAACGGAAGTCCAAAAGAAAGGCGCAGTGTGCCGTCCCCCTCAGGCAACTGACTGGAAGGGATCCAGTTAACCCTCGGCGAAATCGTCAGACTCCACAGCGAACTGCGACTCGTCGGAGTTATCTTCATTACCTTCTTCTTCCTCTAACCAAAATCCGTTAGAGCAAACGGTGAGTACACGTATGTACTAGCAAAACTTTAGTGTATGGAAATTATATATAGACATGCAGGTTATGTCAAAGGTAACTAGGTTTCTACACTATGTCTTTTGAGCACAAAGTGAATTTTATTTGTAATACGATAATAGATTCAAATATCCGCAATTGTAAAGATATTGTGGAAAAGCATTTCAAAGTATGTAACAATAATCAACAGTTTACCCAAAACCAAAATCCAACCAATCCATTTCCAACCTTTAACCACACCTTCCCATTTTCCAAAATCCGTAAGCCATTCACCCACACCAACCCATTTTCCAACAACCGGACTCACACCAATCCAGGCCAACTCAAAACCATCATTTTTACAAAACAAACCAATCCCAAAAGCTATATTTGACAGTACTTCCCAAGCTGCTCATGACCGTGAGCACGGCTAATCGATTAGTTTGTTTATCTCTGCAGAGACTGTACACTGTACCCACATTGACACGTTCTAGCAATCATGTCATCCATGTCACGCGATACCAAAAGTACCCGTTTTGCTAGACAGTGATGAAATCTTACGAAAGATCAAGGTTCAAATCTTGCATCGGTCCGATAATGTGCGTCCCTGTCTACGGCCACAACGGTCACTAGTGGTCCCTACGGGCTCCCACCAGTCCACAACCTCCCCGTAGAAGGCATTACCGTTGTATTGGGCAAACTCTCCCTTGACGCCTCGACGAGAGAGTCCCTAGAATACACCGCTACCACAGGTGTATCCATACCCCTTTGCCCTCCTTAAATGCAAGACCGGATCTTTTTCCTCGTACTAGGCTAAGACCATCCCATACTGGCACATGTGGTTGCACGATATGACTCAGTAATAGCATCAAGTTCAGTCCTTAGAGTGACTCAGGCGAAATCTTCCAAACCCACTTGCTACGGCCACAGAAGATCGGCACTAGCGGCCCCCACTGAGCACACACTAGCCCACAACCTCCCCATAGCAAGGAACCAACCCAAAACAACATCCATTCCAAAACAAGCCCCTGGCTGGGGATCCATTCCAAAAACCATTCCATTTCACCCATCCGAAATAACCAAGCCTGACCGGACCAACCAATCCAACCACCGAACTCCACACATCTCGCTCGGGTCTAAACTCTCCAAATTTCCATTTTGCTCACGCAACCATTCCCTTTCCAGAAAACCGATCCAACCACCTGAATTCCCAACCCGAAGTCCAAATTCCAACCATCCACCGAATAGTTCCAGGAGATATATAATTGAGTGAATCACGATCTCCTGCAACAATTAGTACTCGAGGCTAAGCGTACGCAAATATTACTTTAATACCCTCTTGACATTTAGTTTCATGTCTAATTTTAATCTATGGTTGGACGTGGTTCTCAGTTCAATTTAAATTGAGGAGATCCATCATTCTAGGGTTAACTACCAATTTCCCACAACTAACATCGTAATGAACATACAAGCATGCATAATAGTTTTGTCAATCGGAAAATACAATTTGCAAATATGGGTTCAACATGTTCAAAGGGGGTGCTTGCCTGTTTGCTCTTCGACGAGATCGGTCTCCGGGACGTAGTCGGGGTCGTCTGCCACATGCGACACGTCAACGTCTATGCGAAAAGCAAAAGACCAAGATCATCGATCAAAACAGGTAAAGAAGCAATTAAATATCAATAAGAATCGAAAACGGAAAACGAGAACTTAAACAGAAAAGAAATCTAAATTTTTGCCCTGAGCCCGGCTGTACCGGCGGCTAACGGGAGGTAGTACCGCTCTGAGGCTGACAGTACCGTTCAGTATACCCGGTAGTGCCGCTCGCATGGGACCAAAATGGGCGCTCTCTGGAATTTAGCTACCGACATGTTATCTCCGGTACTTCCGCAGGGAGGCAGTACCAGCCTCGTTGCTTGGTAGTGCCGGTCGCCAGAGATCGAGAAGGGAACCTCTCTGGTTTTTAATTACCGGCGGAGAAAATCCGGTAGTACCGGCCTTCCGGCAATACCGCTCCCAAGCCCGCGGTAGTGCCGATTTTCTAGGGAGAAGTTTCCCAAAATGTGGGATTTTGCGCATTTGAACTCGGAACTTCGACGTAAGGGCATGGATAGGTTCCTAGGGACTCTAGAGACCCATTCACACTTATCTCGTCAAGTTTCGAGCCCATTAGCTCGAAATCTCGCTTTTTGACCTTTCGGACCTCAAAATTGGCGCGAAAACGGATTTCGACTCAAAAAGTGTCGAAACTCGATTTTCATCGCGGCAATGGGATTCCTACGACACTAGGGACTCATACGCGTTGGATTCGGAGCTTTGGGACTTCGGAACACGGAATCATTCAGAATGCCCAAAGTGCAACTTTTGCAAATCTACCGAAGCAGCGGATTTGCATCACTCGTATTGGCTTCGTTAGTGCACTAAGGTCTTACACGACCGAGAGATTGACTACAACCCTCGATGCACGATGATCGGACTCATTAAACCCGAAAACCCTAATTTACTCCAAATCCGATTCTGGATCCGAATCGAGTTTCAAACTCGATTCTTCCGCACGAATCAACCTTCGAGGCGTGGAGTATATTCGCGGGTCACTTTCTCAACTTTTCGGAGCTAGAATTTCAAAAGGGAAGATTCCGCAAATTCAAGAAATGACTTTTTGAGGCGAATAAGTCCAACAAAAGGTAGATCAGGGCTTTCGGGATGACCCGATCTCGCGAAAAGATCCTTCTAACCCCAACCTAGGTCTAACAACTTAGGGAAAAGATGATCCACCAACAAAACTAGGGTTTCTAGGGTTTAAAAAAAGGAAAAGAAGAGAGGAAGAAAGAGAAGAGGCTAGGGTTTGCGACTAACTCGAGAGATTGAGCTCAAACCTCAAATCCACCGAGCAAGCAACGTCTCGGAGGCTTGGGGTTGCTTCAACACGCTCCCACCTTGCTTCTCCTTGCTCCCCTTCCACTCCACCGGCCAGGAATGGCAACAGCTGGCGAGAGCTCGCACGGGAGAGAGAAGGAGGAAGAGAAGAGGAAGAAGAAGAAGTGAGGGAGGAGAGGAAATGAAAGAGGAGGAAGGAGGGTCTCCCCTGGCTTCTTGAAGGCATGGGCGTGCACGGAGAACGAGGATATAAGCGTACGGTCAGCTAAATGCGAAATAGGGCTCGGCCCCGTTCCAGACGCTTCAGCCGGCAATACCGACGGCAAATGGCCGGTACTGCCACTAGCCTGGTAGTACCGCGATTAAAGCTGCGGTACTGCCGCTCCAGCAGCCGAAAACTCTGAATTTCGTGGCTTACGCAACGGCGTTTGATCAAATATTTTGGGGACTTTTGGAATAGGCTCGAGGGATCCTAATGAAGGTTTAGAAACTTACGATTGGGCTTTAACCTACACGATTTGAGAAATCACCCGAAATCGAATTTAAGGGCTTCGATCGGGGAAAACGACCGAATGAAACGACAAAATGGAAATCGAAAGCAAGTAACTCCAAATTAGGATTCGAAAACAAATCAGAGCACTAAGTAATACTTAATTAGCTTGATTAAGCTTAATTACAAAACACAGGCGTTACAAAGTTACCAAAAAAATTTCATATGCAATACATAAGGGAAATATCCATTTTAGATCATGGAGCCCAGGCTCTATGGTGCCCCAATTAATTATACTATATATATACATATATGTGTGTACATATACATTTGTTCATTTGTATGTGTGTAGAAGTTGACCAGTTCCTTGAGGAAATTCTTTATTTGCCGTTGGAAGTTGACTAATTACAATATGTCACCGCGAAATACTCTTCCCTTCGTTTGACATTCGATCTCAATTTCTATCCCTTATTTACCACTCCTTTTAGTTCTGTCAAATCCGAATACCATTAACTCCTTGAAAACTGTTTTATCTAGTCTACCCAAATTGCCCTTTGTCCCAAATGTCATATTATTCATTTCTACCCCTATCACTACTAGGGAAACGGCTATTAATAATGAAAGATATGGTTGTTAAAAGTCTAGATGTGATCATTAAAAGTTATTAACAACCATAAAATTGTGGTTGTTAGCCGTCATTAAAGGCTCTGTCGCTAATAATATTAATGACCACATACAATTTTCCCGTCGTTATTTTTTTAACAACAGGATAGTGTGTTCTTGTTAATTATGAAGTAACAACATAATTTTCTAGGATTAATGACCACTTTTTGGTACAATCAGAACATACACATCCATATCAATTGTTATGGACAACCATCCCAGTGAAATTGGAGCTCTACATATCTATCTAATAACGGCGCCCTGACGAGGCAAGTCGCCTCCGAGGCACCTGGATGCCTAGGCGAGGATCAAACGACCAAAAAAATCCATTAATATCAATATATCACCAATACATATATAGCAATATCAATGTATTTCTCTCAATCTTAAATCCCCTCGGCCCATTTGCCAGCACACCTGGCTGGCCTAACCGAGCTGCCTGTCAGCTGGCCTCCCTAAGCACCCCCCTCTCTCTCTCTCACCATTCGGTGCTGCCCCCTCCACTCCCGCTCTCACCCCTCGTGCCGCTCTCCCCCCCCCTCGACACCACCTTCCCCTCCGAGCGTCGTCCGGATCTAGTGGTCCCCATCAGGCTCGGAGCTCCTGATGTCGATGGCTTCCTCTCATGCACCGCCGTCATCTCTCCCAGATCTAGCGACTCCATTGCCTTGAACCTCAGGCCACCGCCTGGATCTACCCAATCCAACAGCGGTTGCAACGGTAGCGGCAGCAGCGACGTAGTGGAGCCAGCGGTGGAGGCAATGCAGAGCAAGCGGTGGAAGCGACGCAAGTGGCAGCAACGCGATAGAGCTCCCTGAGCCTCTTCTCTCCACGCGCTAGGTATAGGCGTATAGCGGCACTTCATCTCAACTTTAGACCCTATCCCCACACCTTATGTCTTCTCGCCGCGCCCTCCTTGCCCGGCCAGGCAAGGTGGGCGGCTATGGCGGGCAGTCGCCGGCGACTTGACACCTAGACGGTGCATAGGTGATGTCTCGATAACTATGCTACTAACAGTAACGATGGACAAACAGCCATACAATACAAAGCAAAAAAGAAGAAGAAGAAATGTGGTAGAACGATAAATTATGTTCCTTCGCAGCAGCCACCCCGACGCAGTTAGCTCACAGACAGGCTTACATGCCTCCCAATCATCGAGAATGGATACATAACTGCATTGCTCCCACCCTTGTTCAATGGATAACACAATTAAGTACTCAAGAAAATAAGACGGTGACTAAGTACAGGAGATAAAGGACCATCCTGAAGCTTTTGAAAATTTTACCACTGGAATACAGCAACATGACTCTGTTTCTCACATGTACTTCTATTTACATAGCACACAATTTGGTAAGATGAAAAAGAACCCAACATGTCTCCAGGAATTAGTTGGTGAACTCTTTCCTCGGGGTCACAACTCAAATCGCATCTGTAAATCAGAAAGGGAAAAATGTAGCACAATATTACTTGAGAGTACTATTCTCTTGCAGCTTGCTACTAAAAGAAAGCTAGCACATCTTCTATTATTCGCCACTTAACTTACCATGGAGGGAAGGAAGGGAGCAACATTATAGATATCTGAAAAAAGGTAACAGACAAAAAAAGAGAGTAAAGGTAGACCATTCCCACCTGTATAACTCAACGTGTGGATTAGATTGATGGTTGGATCTACAGAGGGTCAATACTTAATTTATTATCTCCTAATAAGATTTTTGCACATATGAAAACTGAATATGCTATGAATCTAAGGTTTAATTAAAACTTAACTACTGTAGTTTATAATAATTATCCATCTGTGTACCTTCATCAATCCAGCAGACACCAATAATTTGTGAGGATCAGAAACTTCAGTGACACTAAGCAGAATCATCAAAATGTTTAGAAGGATGCTGTCCAGTTATTTTAATTAATAAAGATAGTGTCAAATTTGCTTCGGCGGCCATCAAATATCTAACATCTTGACTTGAGTTTGATCCTGGCAATCAACAAACTTGAGCACTTTATAGTTTAAAATCTAACCACAATACACAGTATATCTACCATCTGAATCATAAATTTGTATGAAAAATCTAACCGCAGGTGAATCAAAGAGAATAGAGTGGTTATTAGAGTTTATAGCAATTTGCAGAGATGATTTTTTTTTGAGAAGTGCTTCTATGCTCTTCTTTTTAAAAGTTGCACAACTATTAAAGCATGAATAAAGGGTAGATGATGATTACTTACCCCTTCGCTTGCTTCAAGATTTGTGCAACTTGTACTGGAAGGAAAAGCGTAGAAGCACTGATTCATGCTTTCTTTAATCAGAACATTTAACTTACGTTTCATAGTAAGATGTGGTATGTTTCTCTTGGATAGAAAATATGGTTTAACGCGATTGCATACCATACACAAAAGAGGCTGCCACCAGACGAACCAACAAAGCATCAATCTGGTACAAGTAAATCATAGATGAAAGATAAAATTTAATGCTTTGAATTAGCACATCTTTACTAACACTCATAATTAAAGTAGGTGATGTGAATATAAGACAACCGGATAAGGAGCAAATCAGTTTTTTCTGAAGGAAAATCAGGGAAGCGCAAGGGACAAACGAGCCACATTTCCACAGAATTAACAGATTAAACCATCAACCCATGCACCATTACGAAAACAAAAGCAAAGACAGATTCCAGAACCATCACCATTGCAAAAGTAGTTGTACAGAGATCGAGCATGGATTATTTATTTTTTTCCTCACTTGCATTTATAACCAAAAGCAGCACATGTCTCTCCAGTAATGGTACAACAATCTCAGTAGCCATTTAACGATTAAGATAATCCAACAAGATGAACACACGTATTGCATGTTCTAAGGGCCCGTTCGGTAGAGCTCTAGCTCCCAGATTCTTGTCTGGTGGAGCCGGAGCTCTACCGAACGCCATCAACTCCTTCATGCGACTCTTAGGATTTCGGAGGAGCGATTCTCCAATTTTGCCTACTCGCGGGGAGCGGCCTCAAGCCTGCTCCCCACGAGGATCAACCCCCGCCTCAACCGCTCAATCTCCCACCTCAACCGCGTCGTCTCCCCGCCTCCCCGGCTCGACCGCGCCCTCCGCGTCTCCTCGATCGCTGCCTCCCCGCCTTGACCGCCGCCGTCTCCCCACCTCAGCGCCGCCTCCCCGGCTCGACCATGCCGCCTCTGCACTTCCTTGTCTCCCCGACTCCTCGATCGCCGCCTCCCCGCCTCGAGCTCGCCGACCCAACACCGCCTACCCGCCTCGAGCGCATCGCCTCCCCGGCTCCTCGATCGCCACCGACCCACCTCGACAGCGCCGCCTCCCCACCTTGACCGCGTCACCCCGCACCTCCCTGCCTCCACAACTCCTCGAATGCCGCCTCGACCGCCGCCGATCTACCCCTTCCCCGCCTGCGCCGCCGAGGTATGGCTCGTCTCTCCCGAATCCCCTCTTTCAAGAGTCTATAGTCAATAGCCGAACACTTTCAGAAACTACTCCTGATTCATCAGAAAATTAGAATCAGAAGAAGTCATAGTAGAATTTGAGGGGAGTAGAAGCCGGAGCACTGGGCCTAAATAAATGACTGAATCAGTGTATAAATTGAATCAATTGGATATATACAGACACCTTACATGGCCTATGGGTTCGCAACTATCGTTTGACTGAACAACTATTCATGATATCTTAGAACAACAACAAACTTGAAATTAATCGAATTGGGTCGAACAACATAAGCCCTAGAACATTTTAGGCTACACAATCAAGCACAGGGATCGAATTAGGGGAGATAGGGAATAGGAACGAACCTGTAGCGACGGAACTACACGCCGATGGGGATGGACGCCGAGGAGCAGTGAAGTGGAGGGGCGCCGGGGAGTGGCGGTGCCGGTGCTGGGGAGGGGCGAGCAGGGAGTAGGTGCAGAGGAAGTGCAGCGCCGGAGAGGAGCGGCTTAAGGAGGAGGCCATGAGAGAAGTAGGAGGCGGCTCTGGAGTTTGGATTGGAGAGGCTAAAGGAAGAAGACGAAGAGATTATCATGGGTTTTAGCATCTGATCGGGTTGAAGTTAGCATGGGTTTTATCGCTGCAACAGAATATCTCGTGCTTGGGCTTGGTCAAATGGCCACCGCACACCAAAGGCATGCAATGCAACGGTAAACACAACCAACGAATCCAACTGCCTGCCTGGTCACAATCAACATAGAGTCAGTAACATATGCGGCAAACTAACCAGCTACTGGTAGGATTACATCATCTTTGTCTTGGTTTGACAAGAGCCACAGCAAGTCAAAATACAACCGACAGCTAGCTTAGTATATCTCATCATCTGGGACATCCGGTGTAAGGAACTTCTGCGGATCCTTGTACAGTTGCTCGTAATCGTACTTAGGCTTCACCCTCTCCGGGACAGGCTCAAGTGGGATGATACTGTCTCCGTCAATCACACCATCGATGAGCCCGTAATCAACAGCCTCAAGAGGACCCATGTATCGATCTCTATCAATGTCTTTCTCTACCTGCTCCGGAGTGCGGGCCGTGAAGCTTGAAATGAGCCGGATCACGTTCCTCTTATTAGTCAAAATCTCCTTGGCTTGGACCTCTACATCCAAGGCCTGCCCACTCGCACCTCCAACCGGCTGATGGATCATAATCCTGGTGTTGGGCATGGCGAATCGCTTGCCCTTTCTGCCACCACCAAGGATTATAGAAGCTGTGGATCCAGCTATTCCCAGTCCAACAGTGGAGACATCTGCCCTCACGAGCTGCATTACATCATAGATGGCCATTGTCGCACTGAAAGGCGAATTTAAAGAGTCAGTCACAACATGCAAGGATTTTGTATCAATAGATCTGCCGAGAGCCAATGGAAGACAATTATTGCATGCGCTTAAACATAATGACCTGCCTATTACTTGGTTGTCAGTTCGATGAACTAGCATCTCCAGCTTAAACTGTTTGACAGAATTATCTTTCTCCAACCACTCCTATAGAAGGTATGGTTAAAAGCAAACTAGCAGAAGGCATTCAGAACCCTACTGCGATATCTTGCAAGAGAAACGTGAACGCTCAGCTTCACTATGAACAAGAAACGCAGCATCCATGAAGTGCCCAAAATATCATTATAAACTCCAAACCGCAGGCAAAATCTTTTTACACAAAGGAAAGATAAACGAAAGTTAGAGGTTGAAATTCACATTTCACAGTAAAATTACTAACCCATACTACTGCTCCAGCCTTTTGGGGTATGTTTTGTACAAATTGCATAGGGAAGAATAGTAATTAGATAACCATATTGGTATATCAATTTTCTACAAAGCCAATAAGCAGCGAGCCAATGATACAGGTTTAGACACCACTTTATCATCATAGAGAAGCAGGTGCTGGATGCAGAGTTCAATTATGCACTCCTATCTATTCCAAGATTTTGATTATGGCCAAGATATCATTGACAAAAAAATTCCCAATATATGCATCTAACTATTCCTAATATGAAGATATGTTGTTTCCCCTCCTTGTGCACAGCCCCTAATGTGTCGTGGCCCCACTGGCCAATGTCCCTAACACTTCACTGTCCTTTCGCGACAGCTTGTCCTCGAGCTGTGGTTGTGGCAATGGCAGCAACCCATGGGAGCCCCACCGCGACGCCTTGCGCCAGTGCATACTGGGCAACCGACGGCGGTTGACAGCGAAGCCACGAGAACCTTAGCGCTGCCTGACGTTGACGAAGGCACCGCTGACAAAGAGAGCGACCGCAGGGCAGTGCTGTTGCCCTTTCCATCACAAGGTGCAATAGATGGGTGAGAGATGCGACGACGTCGTGACCTCCCACATGACACCCGCAGCGTTTCGCACCTCCAAAGGCACAATGTCAGCCGCCCGCGTGGAGAGGCTGGCCGATGGACAGCGGCCTTCTTCCTTGACAAGGGCACCATTAGCGCACCCACAGGCAACAAGGTTGAGAGAAGCATTGTCAGTGGCAGTGGAGGTGGTGCCGACGTAGATCAAGCAGCAACAGCTGCCCATGCCTTCTTCTTCTCCTTTTCCATCAGCTTGGCCACCATAACCGTGATGTCCATCAATGTGGCCTGCACGTTGGCAATACTGGCATTCATCTTGTCGAAGGTGGCACTTATGGCCTTGACCTCTTCAGCAGCAGAAGCCATGGTGTTGGATCTGATACCAAGTTGTTACAAACCTTAGTTCATAACGGGGTAAATACCGTCCAGAAGATGGCCCGAACAGCACAGCTGAAGGGAAGGGGCAGGTATCATGGACTGAGGAGAAGAACTTGGGGAGAGACTAGAATAACTTTTTGTTCTTATTAGTTTATTAGAATGGTGCAGCTCCTCTCTTTATATAGATGAGGTTAGCCACTAACAATATGAAAACAATCTTACCTAATGCCACCAATCACTAAGGATAAGATAATATCTATAATATCTGAATATGAAGATATGCATCTAACTATTACTAATATAAAGATATGTTGCTGCCACTCCTTGTGCGCAGCGCCGCAGCCCTTAATGGGTCGTGGGCCCCCCTAGCCCACGTCCTTAACATGTATGTAGAACTACCAATCAAATTAGATAGGAATACTATCAAACTAGAAAAGTTTGCGGGAAGAAAACAAAGGGACCAGTTTAACTAAAGATAAGAACAAAGATAAAATTTGCAACATAACATTCTAGATAAGGATAAAATTTCCAACTATGCTCGGATATACCAGCAAATCAGAAAACTAAACTGAACAAATAGTATTCTGCAGGAATGGCAAATTCTCCAAAAATTAGTGGGTCTGGCAAGGGGATGAATCAAGGTCAGTCAGTGCAGAATCATACGGAGATTATTTTAGAGGTCAGCAAAATGGGTTTGCAGAAGGTAGAGGCCGTACATGGTATGCGTAGCACTGATTCTTATCCAGCAGGAAATTGTCTGCCTCCGATAAACAATTGTGAATTCTGTGGAAAACAAACGGTATGGCTGGAATACGGGGAAAATCTTTGAAGAACACAGAACCTCCCATTCCCAGACAGAGGAACTAGGGATGATGAACTAGAGGATGTCATGAAGGACAGGCCTTGCTTTGAATAGCCGAGCAAGAAGAGAAATTTATTCCAACAAAGGCAATCCAATGTCTTGGACCTACACATCACAGGCATGGACGGAGGGCGCTGAGGCAGCTCAGCCTTAGGATCTCCAGAAGACTCCACATTATGATTGTTCTTTAAAAAGAAAGAGTACAACTCCCTACGTCGACTGAGAGAAAAATAAGGAAACAATATGACATAAAACCACCCTAATATTTTTTTGGTTTCATGCAGGCTTGAATTGATGAGTCTACTACATATACAAATCATGATTATAGATTAGTGTGGCCTATATCAAATTAAATAGCTGACGTTGATTTATAACATGATTCAAATTTAAATAGTGTTATCAATCCAATTAGTGTTCCTGTCAACTAATCTATCCCTAAGATGACCTTCTGGAATAATCTAGGGCCACACAAACACGTAATGTATAGTTCTATGCTAGCACTGACACTAGCACTCACTCGAGAGGATTAAGAAATATCTTATGAGCGAATGGAAGGGAAAGTAGAGCAGTGGCAGCGCGAGAGAAGCGATGGACGACCTGAGTGATCCACCAGGGGAGTTGACGAAGAGGCGGATGTCAGAGTCGGGGTCGATGGCGTCGAGAAGGAGGAGCTGGCTGACGACGACGTCGGCGAGGAAATCCTCGATCTCGTTGCCAAGGAAGACGATGCGCTCCCGAAGAAGAAGGCCCATGACGTCACCACCTGCTCCGCCTCCCGGCGCATCTGACTCCGCTCGGACGCGGCCCTCCCACAGAGGAGACAAGGAAGAAAGAGCCGGCGACGCCGACGCCAAGGCGCAAGGGTTTAGGCGGCTCAGCTTCAGGTGATGCCGTTGCTTGGGGCCCCAAGCGCGAGCGCATAGCTGCCGCTGCCTGAGGCGGAGAGCCGCAGCCGTGACGGAGAGGGAGGCAGAGGCACTCACACCGGCGGCCGCCATATCTCTTTTGGGTTGTGGAGCGGCCGGCGGCTGTGGAGTAGTACGGTACCTACCAAAGTGTAAGCGGAAGAGGATGGAATGGATAACTCTAAAGATTGGGCCTTGGCCTTTTAATTGATGGATTGGACCTTCCCTTCGTCCTTGGGAAATTGAAACCTCTCCCAACCTTTCAATCTATCTAGCACCCATTTGTTTTTGCTTTCGATTTTAGATTCCGATCCCAAAAACTGAATTAAAAATAAACAGCTCAATTATAGAACTCGATTCTCACAATCCAGTCCATCAGTATATACTAAGATCCACAATCCATTTCATATGTGATTTTAGATTCCAGCTTCTGGAGAATCAGCTTCTTAATAACCACAATCAAGACTCAGCTAGAGAATCCAAATAAAAAACAAACAAACCCTAAATATACATACATACATATATACTAGCTCGTGTACATTGATTTATCAGGCATACATTGATTTGATTATAATTCCACAATTTTAAAGTACATCACTCAACAAAAAAAACAACAAAATGATTGATTAATTAGCACACCAGTGAAGCAAATAAAATAAATTATTAAAAAACAAATTAAAAACTTCTCACATCATGCTGTTCCATTTATCTCTGAACTATTTTTCATGCTATTATTCGTTGATTGTGAGCAACCAAATTCGATTAATTTTTTGCACTATTTTGGGAAAAAAATATAAAAAAAAACTAGCCAATGTAGCACCGGGGGTAGGGATGGCAATCGGGCGGGTTCGGGTGGGTAGACCTCCCGCATACCCGAACCCGAAACCCGAAATTCATACCCGAACCCGAAATCTCTCACGGGTACATACCCACGCCCATACCCGAACCCGATGGGTACCCGAACCCGAACGGGTACCCAAACCCGAAATTAAATTCACCTAATCACCTTGCAATTAAATTTTCAACCATCAATTGTCAATCAATTCATTTGTAATTTCTATGTTTAAAGGAAAAATATATGGTGTATATAATCATGAAAGTTACCGCATCTTACATCTCAAACGATGCTTGAAAATCTTGAATTAACTTAATTTCCATTATTTTTAATTTATATTAATTAATTCGGGTACCCATGGGTACCACTGCAGAATCAACTAACCCGAACCCAACCCAAAGCCGAACCCGAAATTTGAAAACCCATGGTCAAATCAAACTCATACCAACTCCATCGGCCGGTCCACGGATACCCGAACCCACGGGTAATTTTGCCATCCCTAACCGGGGGCCGCTGCACCCCTACAGCACCCCCTGTGCGCTGCACTAGCCGCAGCCGCCCCCCACCCCCCCAAAGCGCGTTATTGCCACTTCACGCTACCCTTTCGCTGCATGAGGCCAATCCCACAATTCCACCAGCAGGAGAGCTAAAAATAAGAAATATGAAATCAAAGCAGCCAAATATGTCAAGATTTCGCAACGCTACACCATTCGAAGTGATGGAAGAAGCACAGACATATCCCTGTCGAAGCACATGGGTAGTTATCTTCCTCCTCGTCTCATCCCTTCCTCAGAAGCAGCCTCAAGTGAGCTCGACGGTGTTCCATGGCTGAGTGGCAGCGAGCTGGCTCCAAGTAGTGGCGTCAGAGGTTATCATGGCGAATCCCATGCGGCCTCCCCGTCTTCCTAGCGCCTCCCACTGCCACCTCTAGAGGGGTCGCCATTGCCGGCTAGTTATGGCTGAGGATTTCACACTCCTCGCCATTACTGGGGAGGCAGATGGGAGGGGGAGGTACAAGACTTGGAAGAGGATTCATCACGCTACCATCTCCTAGAGACGCCGCCAATGCCAAATAACGCCTCCCCAAATGTTGTCACATCTGGTTTCAAAAAAATAAATAAAGAGGAAACCAAGAATGAAGAAACTAAAAACATACTCCTCCCAAATTTATAGGGTTATTTTTTAAATGGTCTTATCCATAAATATAAGGCATATTTCATGTTTCAATACAAATTAGTATGATGTTCCCTTTGTACCTCTAATAAATATCCAGATTTAGTTAATATTTTCTACATGTATACATTGAATATAATGTTTAGAGAAAATAATTAAAAATGGTTTAATTATTTTCAATATCTTCCTAATATATGTTGTAAAAAATTTCTTACAAACTTGGACGCACGGGTACATTGGAAGAGATGCACTTGTGCGCCAACTCGGTAAGAGCATCTTCAAAAGTACCACTTCAGCTGTCTCTTAGTAATATATATTGACAAAATTCTATATGTAGGAGACAGGAGGTGAGGAAAGAGAATGCGTCTCTTATGGAAGAGATAACCTGATCACGTAAACCAACGCAAAAAATGATAAAATATGAGGAAAATAATGTGATAAAAATAATATAAAATAGTTAGATGAATGACTTTAGAGATAAATTACTGAAGATGATATCTCTAATACTATCTTTAAGTGAGTTGAAATCTTTAAAAATATACTATTATACGTGCCCTAACAAGCAGCCGCTGCCTGCTCTGTTACATCAAGCAATCCGTGGGCCAGGCAGGCGCTACACTGCTGTCCAATCGGCCTGGCCTCCTACACACAGAAGGATATGTAAAAACAAAATCATTCAATTAAATGTCATAAAGTCTAGGCAAGTACAACTAATAATCGTATATGAAGGAAATAGAGAAAGAACTGACATAAGCCAGGCCAGTGAAACCACTAATCCGCACCTGCATTGGAGAAAGGCATAGAATGCGAAGAATTTGCAAACTTATGAGGAATATTCAAGTGAATTTGGCAAGAATTGCATGAAATCCTTACCTCTATCAGCCTATGAATAAGTGTAACACCTTGCTAACCTGTCTGAAAATTGTGAACGGAAGTAGCATATCACAAAAATCTAAACATATCTACGACCTCCGGTGTTGAATAAGCAATGCTGCAAATGTTTGTTCGGCTACTGTCAACCAGCTTATAATAGATAACACTTCAATTAAGATATCCTTCCTCGTAACCAAAAAAAAAGAGGAAGATGAGTTTGCATGTAACAGATATAATTCCTTAGCAAATACAACATAAATCGCCGTCGGATCCGACAGGATTCGTTCGTCCCAGGGCAGCGTGGCGGACGGAAAGTCACAAATATCACCATCATCCACTTTGAACTTGAAACATCGCAGATACTATAGCTATGTATGCTACATGTCTCGTATAGTTATCATGCTCATGGACCAGCTAAAACTCTTACAGTGCTGTCTACAATCCAAATTGCCATACGGACCAAGGATAAAAAAAAGCATACAAATTGCCATACGAACCAAGATTTACTCATCTTCCTCTTCCTTGTCTTGTTCTGCGTCGTTTTCACTTACTAGATGCCCAAGTGAAACCTTGGCCTTTTTCAACTCCGGCGACCTCGACCCAGCAGCCATCCTCCCCTCACCTTTCCTCTTCTCACCCCGCCCCGCCTCATCCCCATCACCTGGAGGCTTGCCATCATTGGGCTTCTCGGCTGTCGTCGACACAGAATCATCCGATGGTAGCTCGGCTCCCTTCTTTAATGACTGCTCGCATTCTTTCAGGAATGCACGCACGTCATCATTCTCTGCAACATGCAGAGCTGTCTGCCCCCCTTTCGTCTTTGCCGTCATGTCCGCACCCTTCTTAACTAAGTACTTCACAAGCTCCAGGTGGGAGTTCTGCGCAGCAAAGTGCAACGCTGTGAAGCCTTTCCTGTTCCTTGCTTTCGCAGAGGCCCCAGACGCCAGCAGCTCACGGACCACTTCTACATGGCCTTTCTGGGAGGCAAAGTGGATTGCAGCGGTGTCATCCATTGCCGCAGCTCCGACATCAGATTTGTGCTTGCAAAGGCATTTCACAACCTCAAAATGCCCAGCCCATGCCGCCAAATGGAGTCTATATGAACAAAACCAACCATGTCAAGGAGATGAAATAAACACAGGAAATTGATATGACTAGAGAAAGCTTATCACATCTCCTAATATAAACGCCCTCCCATTCTCCTCCCTCTCCCTCGCATCCGCTGCCTCCCTCCTTCGTCGCCGCTGCCGGCTCCCCCTCCCCTACCGCCTAACATAATATTCTTTCCGCCCTCACCTCGCCGTCCCATCTTCCACCACCGCCCTCCGCCACTGCCAATCACCCGTCGCCACCACCCCGGCCTCCCTTTACAACAGAGGAGGGGGGAGGGGGGGTTATAGAGCGAGATCAGGGAATTGTATACCGTTCTCTTGTTTTCTTCAATATAGTATTACTACTGCAGAAATCACAAGAGGCTATTGCTTAGCCATGATGCAGCAATAATGAATGCTGCCCATGAAGGAACTAGTCTATCTCTACGTATAAATCAGCAAAAGATGATACACTCAGTTGGAGAAGCCAGAAACATCCATACGCAAGCTATATCAAACTCTTTGGGGCTTGTGAAATAGTATGTTGTAACTCATGGTCTAGCTCTTGAAATAGCAAGGGACCAAGAGATGAAACAAAATGGCTTATCATCCGTAAATTAGATGCAAGGTCAGAAACGATTATAACTTTGATCGATAAGACCATGGCAATGTATTAGGTGAAACCAACCCTTTTGTGTAATCAAAATCCGCTCGGTTGGGCACCAAATCAACATGAAAATTTTCAGAACACCCCCCCCCCCTGTAGGCATGTAGCCCTCAATTTACTCTACCTGTGTATAAAATGTCAAGTTCAACTTAATTCTATGCTAAAAGTAAAAAATGAGGCAATTCTGGCAAAAGAGAAAAGGACAAATGGTACTGTTTGTAGCATTTTTTTTCTTCTATTTCTTTTAACCCACTATTTTGAGAAAGCAGCTGTTAAGGCAAGGCAAAAAAAATTCCATTATAATGTATATCTAGTAATATAAGTCAAAATGAACATTGCAACAATACATGGGCTAATAAATAAACAACTATGATATTTTTTTTTCATGAACTTGCAACAGAGCAGGATAAAGCGCATGATCAGTCAAACGGCATACTCACGTATAGTCTGGTTAGTAAATTTGGACGACTAGAGAGCAAGGTTACCATGTCACATTACAATTGCAGAAATAGCACAAGAAGGTAATTCTTAGCCACATCACACTAGACAGGCCAACGTGACACACTGTAAGAACCCTGAAATTCCCATTCCATTAGATGCATCATTAAGCCTTATTGAACAGCAAAACATTGCAATCAATTAATCAGAGCTAATGTCAGGGTGAATTGAAGTAGAGCAACTGAGTAGAGAAAGTGAAAAGGAGGACATTTCTGCCCTTGCCCAGTCAGTAGAGCATAAAGGACAGAAGTGTAACTTCGCATCAGGGAGTGAATAAGAGTGAAGTTACAGCCTGGAGAATCCACCGCACTCCTCATTTCACCTTTCCCTTTTTCACTCCATGGAGCCACATCCGTAGCTTTCCACCAACCGTGAGAGCGACAGAGGGAGCAAGATCCATGGGGGGGACCGCAGCCTGTCAGAAGAGGAGGAGACCGCCAGGAGCTGCTGGACCGGAGCCCAAGCCGAACCAAAGGAACCAGCAGGAGGTGGAGCCGGGCGAGCTAGGGTCGGCTACCACTACTCCAGCTCCTATTCATCTTCCCCAAACCGAACCGAACCGCAAAGGAGTCCAAGTAAGCCGGCAAACCTCGTAGCACATCAGTAGCAAGCGACTAGCAAACCCTAGACTAGAATGTAGTATGCTAAACTTTCAGATCTAGCAAGAACCGGCTTAGATCGGGGTTCTTCTTTTGGGGTCTCAGTGGGGGAGTTACCTAGGGGCACTTGTAGCTCGTCCCAAGCCATTCCCAAGCCCTTACCTAGATCCTAGATCCTCTCACCCCAAGAATCCTCATCGACCCAAGTCTACCGTTGAGCGCCATTCTTAGGGCTCGGCCTAGCGAGCAAGCAAGCAAGCAACGGATAGGTTAACCAAGTCCAGATCCCAAAGAAGACAAAGAAGAACCGAACCCGGCTTAGAAGCGCCCAAAGACTCCAAGAACCGAATCCAGCAGGGAACCAAACCCAGCAACCATCTTCAATCAACCAGCAAACAAGAACCGAACCAAGAAAGCATAAATCCCCAAATCCAACAAAGCTCAAAACCCTAGATCAAGCAAGGGTTGGGTTAGAGGAAGCCTGTGTTCCAGAGAGTGCAGAGGAGCCTATCAGTAGAGGAGTGGCGCCGCCGTAGAGAGCTGGCAGAGGGGAGGCGTCGAGTCGGGTCACCCGGAGGGAGAGGCGGCGGCGACTCGTCGCCAGGAGAGGAGCCGGGTGGATCGAGAGAGGAGGAAGGGGTAGCGAAGCCAGGGCCTCGGCCGTGGGTGGTGAGCGAAGAAAAAGAGAAGGGAGAGGGAGCGTCGGGCTGAAGGCCCAATCGGCAGGGAGAGAAAAGAATGAAGCAGTAGAGGAAAAAGAAAAGAAGAAGAGAAGGAAGTAGGAAAACAGAAGAGAAAAGAAAGAAAGAAAAGGAAGGAAAGAAGAAGGAAAGAAGAAGGAAAGAAGAGAAAAGAAAAGAGAAAAATGAGAATAGAGGAGATTAGATGAGTTGGGGTTAGACCAAGGGCTTAGATAAGCAGATAACTTAATTAGACATAGCACCATCTCTTTTAATTGAAGTCTTTAGCTGTTGGACACCATTAATCAGATTCAAAAGGCTAAACTTGAGTAAAACTAATAGTTAGTAATTATATTTTCAGATCTGAACCTGAATCAAACCGACCTGAACCAACCTTTGAGCGAGGACGTACTTTCCAATTCTATTCCAGGCAAGTTTCCTTCGATCATGTGGTTTAAATGCTTTTATATTACAAATGTCATCTTGCATGGAAAATCTATATTATAAATTGAAATTGAAAAGATTGATGGTTGAGGAAATGGAGTGTGGTTCTGTTGGAGGTTGGAATGTGGAAGGGTTGGTTGTGGAGTTGGTGAATGGTGTGGTTAAATGAAAGGGGCAATGGGGAAATGAGTAGTTATTTAGTTGGGCTAATATTGGTGGGTAGAGGACGCCGTTGAGAAGGGTTGTAGGCCGGTGGGGTCCTCTACATAGGTTATTATATAAGGTCAAACGATCTAACACTTGGGCAATGGGCCGTAAATGAGTATCAACCACAGTGTGAACTATTCAGTCAGAAAAGGTTGTTCTAAGATGGTATTAATAACTCCACCATGTATAAGTTAAGGGGCGCGCCTCTGGGATATGCCGGTAGGCCCAGAGGACTGAAGCCAATTGGACGGCGGTATATTTGAAGCCAATGGGTTACTGCCGTTGGTGCAGGGTAACAACTGTATCTGCGAGTTGAGGATGACCTTGATGGGTGTCCCCAACTCGAGTGCAGGGGTGGAGAATTAATGCTAGACTAGTGATAAACGTTCTGGGGCATCTCTATGTCACTATGGGTAAAGTGGTACAAATTTGCACAGGGTAAATCATGAATTCATGCCAGTCACTTGGATTGGGGACTACGAAAGCTAAGTCTGTCTCATATACAGTGTTAGTAGAGTCTTTGGAAGTTAAAATGAACCACTCTTTAATAAAACTATTTTCATAAAAGCTAGTTGGTGGGAAGGTGATGATTGGTGGATTTCAGTAATCGGGAGGGAAATTCATTATGCATTCCTTCCTATTAATACTTGCTGAGTACTCTGTACTCACTCTTGCTTAAACCCCCCTTTGCTTAGAAGGTGAGTCCCATGGATCCGCTTCCGAGGCAGGGGGTGAGGATTATTCGCAGGACCAGGACTTATCGGAGGGAGACTACTACTACTACTATCTACAGGAGGACTAGGGTGTCTAGGGGACCATCTCCTGGTGGATCGTTTCCCAGGGGACCGAGGCCTCGTTCTGAGGGGTCCCTAGGGTAATAATTATGTATTAAGCTAAATGTTTCGGTCTATTATATAATTAACCTTTTGGACATGTAGCCCGACGTGGCAGGATGGTATGCAATAAAGGTACCGTTTCCGTCTCTAATTATTGTTCTGCTGCAACACTTTGAACACGGTGTAGTAGCTGATAAAGTATTAGGATGCCTGATACTTTGTTAGCCACTATACTGAGATCCGAGTAATTATCTTAGCATAATGACAGTGAAGCTGTCAATTATCTGGGCTAATTACCCGGGTCGTCACACACACTATCATCACTTGTTGGTTTTAGCCCAAGATCATGAACATACACACACAAACACCACACAAATCGCAGAAGAATATTTATGGTGTGGCACAACTAGCACATTTTGTTGTTTTCTTCTCTTATTTTTCTCATAACTTACAAGCAACTAGTGTCTTGGTTATATAATAGTAGCACTAACTAACCTACTAGGAAACAAATCCTACTCGAAAATGAATCTGTTTCCTACTCATACAAGATTAATTCTAACATTCACTCCCTTAATCTTGGAACATCAACTAGTTCGAATTGAGGCACTCAGTCTCAACTATAACTTGCCTAACTTTTACTTAACACAGGATAGCAAACACATCTCTTCAACATCCTGGACCCAACTTACTTATTTACTTAGAACGACAAACACTTCTCCTCAACATTCTAGACTCAACTTACTTACTTGACAAAGAACGAACTCGATTCATGTAGATTACCACAACCTCTTGCCGCACGCAACGACTTCCTCTTGATCTTTTCGTGCAGCATGATCTATTCTGATGCACACATCCCTGAACAAACTCGCACACGTTTATCTTGTGGACACAACTCGCACAAGAACTCACGTGATCACACACACTATCTCGTGGACACAGTTGACACAAGAACGTGTAGCTTTGGCCACCTACTCGACGAGACACATAGATAGACGCGCAATGACGTCTTGTCACACTGGTTGTCGACGATGCTCATCAATAGCAGGTATTGGGGAGACAAGCTTTCACCACCCTTTCGCCGCCATATCTTCTGCCGACTCTTCCCGCTCGTGACGCAACTTCGACGGCACGAAGACTTGGCCCAGAGCTTTACACACTCTAGCACTTGGACACACACAAGTACTCACAAACATATTTGACACTAACACAATGACCTGAATACACACACGCATGTAAAACACGCATTGTGTACAATGCATACCTCGAAGATGGCTCGCTACCATACCATCTCCTCGTCGTGGAGCCGTATGCACCACCACAGCTGCACTAAATGCACCGTTGGAATCCGCTCAACACTGCTTTGCTCAACGACGATAACTTGCCCCGAGGTGCAGCAGTTGTGGCCTCCCCCAGGGCAAGCGCAATACTAAGATTAGACGATCGCTCTTATACGAATCGTTGGTTTTAGCGCAGGATCATGAACATAAGCGCGCAAACACAAGGAAAAACATAATAGCACACAGAGAGAAGAATATTTGTGATGAGGCACAACTAGCACATTTTGTTGTTTTCATTCTCTTATTTTTCTCATGGCTTACAAGTAGCTAGTGCCTCGGCTAGGTTATATAGTAGTAGTACTAACTAACCTACTCGGAAACAAATCCTTTTACTACTCGTACAAGATTAATTCTAACGTCACTTTATTTTGCAAGTAGGAATTATTCATGGCGATAAACGAGATGAAATTACCAATCACAGATGAAATTAAGGCTGGAACTACTGGTTAGGGCAGGCCACGAACGAAATATGTAAGGGGAAATATACTGTTAACTAGGAAGAAGGGAAGGGAAGGATCTTACGGAGTGCGGGAGAGGCGGTCTCTGGAGTTGACGGCGAGAGGGTTGGATTCGCACAGTGACTCCGCCGCCGCCACATCACCCGACCTAGCAGCCTTGTGCAGATGCAGATCGTCCTCCTCTCCTCCTCCGCCTCGGCCTCGGCCTCCTCCACGGCCGCCGCCGTGACGCCTCCCCATCTGGCTCTCTCGCGGCAGGGCAGGGCAGCTGAAGGGAGGAAGGAAGTGGGGAATTGGGGATGAGGAGTCGGGAGTGAAGCTGCAAATTGCAGTAGCATCTTGTATGAAATTACTACTGCGGAGGAGGCGTACTTCCGTGAGGCGCCTCCACTCCAGGAAAACGCAAAGGTTATTTCCGTCCAAAGCCGGCCGGTATCTCCCTCTCGTCTGCGCAGAGCGGAAAATTTGATAATTTGCCCTGAAGTTGATGGGCATTTGATCATTTGTCCAAAGTTGGTAAGTATTTGATCATTTGCCCTACGATGTCTCGACACGCGAGTCCTGCGCCATACGGCGTGTCGGTGAGGCGTTGTCAGAGACAAATGATCAAACGCCTATCAACTTTGGGCAAATGATCAAACACCCATCAACTTTAGGGCAAATGATCAAATACCCCGCGCAGAGCAGGTAAGCTTCGCTGAATCTTGGAATTTTTTGCGACGGCCGGCGGCGCAGTGGGGATGGGGGACGGCCGCGTCGGAGCTCAAGGTGGGACGAACCGCCCCGCGTGGCTACAGCAGTACGAGCTGGTGGGCAAGATCGGGGAGGGCACGTACGGTCTCGTCTTCCTCGCGCGCCTCAAGCAATCACATCCCCACGCTGCTGCCGGCGGTGGCCGCCGCGGCTCCCCCATCGCCATCAAGAAGTTCAAGCAGTCCAAGGAGGGCGACGGCGTCTCGCCCACCGCCATCAGAGAGATCATGGTAACCGACTCATCGCCCGCTGCGTCTACAATTTACCGAATTCCTCCTCCACTACCAAACCCTAACAATAGTCTTCTCTCGCGTTTGCACTTGATCACATCAGCTCCTACGCGAGATCAACCACGAGAATATCGTCAAGCTCGTCAATGTCCACATCAACCACGCCGACATGTCCCTCTACCTCGCCTTCGATTACTCCGAGCACGACCTCTATGTACGCAACACCCATCTCTTCTCTTCTCTTGTTTATACCTGCTTCTTCATTCACATCAATCTTGTCTGGTACAATCAAATCCAAATCCCCATGAGATGAACTTGAACTACGACTGTGTTTCTTTCTTTCGTTTTTCTTTGGATTATTTAATGAACCAATTAGCCAAACCGCAGGAGATTATCAGGCATCACAGAGAAAAGCTTAACCTTCCCATTAACCCCTACACCGTCAAATCCTTGCTCTGGCAACTGCTCAATGGCCTCAACTATCTTCATAGGTACCTTCTATATCTTCAATTGACCCATAGTGCTGTGGTTTCTAACCTAACATATATTGGATTTTTCTCTGGAGAATCCTATCTAAATCTGATTGACCTTAACTGTATTACCTCCTGCAGTAACTGGATTATCCATCGAGATCTCAAGCCTTCTAATATACTGGTGTGTTGTTACATGCCTCTTGCCGACATACAAATCTGTCCAATGTTGCTTCTTTCTCCTGCTGATTGTGCTGTGGTTGTGTGCCCCAATAGGTTATGGGAGAAGGAGAAGAACATGGAATTATAAAGATTGCTGATTTTGGGCTTGCTAGGATATATCAAGCTCCACTAAAACCATTGAGTGACAATGGGGTGAGTACCTCCATCTCCATGCCCATTACCAAGCCTGTTCTTGTCCTATGTTCCCATTTCAGGGAGTATGGGGAAAGGAAAGGATGGTACCTTGGTAGAGGAATGCCTAGTCATTTTGCCAAATTATTACTTGTATAAGACTATACTCGTATAATGTAGCATCTCTTTGCACATTTTGTTACTCATCTATTCGTATTATCTTCTCTTATATTCATGGGAACAAAAAATTTTCAGGTTGTTGTAACAATCTGGTATCGTGCTCCTGAGCTGCTACTTGGGGCAAAACACTACACAAGCGCTGTTGGTATCCTTGCAGGGATATATATATATATATATATATATATATATATATATATATATATATATATATATATATATATATATATATATATATATATATATATATATATATAGGAAAATGCTTCGATACTCCTGGGAGTATGTACTCTCACTTTCAGTATACCGCTTAAATGATATTGTTATACCTCTTTATCCTTTTAAGTATACTCTAATACTAATCACAAGATACTCCAAAGTGAGTTCCATGAAAAATTTCATCAAAGTCCACTCTTTATAGCATAATGTGTGTATTTCCTCCTTTTCTATATGGAAAAGGCTATATAACAAAAAAAATAAAGGGTTTCAATGAAATTTTTTCAACCATGTCACATTGGAGTATCTTAGAATTAGTATTGAAGTATATTGAGAATAATAAAGAAGTATAACACATTTGTTTAAGTAGTATATTGGAAGTGGGAGTATATACTCCTGAAAAATTTTAATGGGTTTATTGATCAAGCCTAGGTATTTTATTGATCAGGCGGCACCCACATTGGAGTATTTTACTGACTAGTTACCTCTGTTATCTCCGTCTAGCATTCCAGCACGCTTTGTCAATCTGGATCGTCGGATTATGCACCGACGGCCCAGATCAGATCTCTCTCCTTCCCCCCTGCTGCCACTGTCTCCCTTCCCACCTTCCCCTTTTTCCCCGTCGGTGCGCCCCCTTCTTCAACAACAGCGGCGGTTCATCTTGAGGGCAGCGGCGGTGCATCTTGAGAGGGACGGTGGTCACCGGATTTGGCCAGTGGACCACAGGGATGACAACGGCAGCAGTGGAGCTTAGGGTCACCAGTGCAGTCGCCCGCACCAGATCTAAGCAAGCGCCCGCGAGAGGTGAGGTCGCCGCCATCGTCTTCCTCTCTGACCTCCGCTGCTGCAGTGCTCACTGTCACCACTCTGTGATCTGGCCGTTGCCCGTGTTGTGAACCGCCGCAACGGATGTTGTCCACCGCATGCACCACGGCCCACACCCGCCACTGCCGCCTTTATGTCGTCTCCTACCTGGTCACCGATGTCTCTGATGGGGAGTGGGAAGTGGTACCATGGGAGGAGGCAAGTCGTCGGGGAGTAAGCTGATGAGGTCCCGACTTCCTTCCAGGCCAGCCACTGGTGGGAGGGGAGAAGGTGGGAGGAAGAAGAAAGAGCTCTGTTAGTTGGAGATAAATCTGAGCCGTTGGTGAGTGATAAGACGATCTGGATTGGGTGGAAGTAACAGAGTGCAAGATGGAGCAAGTAGGTGGAAGTATTCGGCGCTATGAGAGCAAGTCATAAGTTTGGAGTGGTATTTTTGCAAACCCATTTAAAATGAGTGATATCAGAGCAATTTTCTCATTTTTTTAACATCTCTATTCTTCATTGATTCATTTAATTCCTTAATTATCTCTAGATATGTGGGCAGTTGGTTGCATTTTTGCTGAATTGCTTACGTTGAAACCACTGTTCCAAGGTGTCGAAGCCAAAGCTACTCCAAACCCGTTTCAAGTATGGGCACTTACACTCAAGTAGTTACTACAATTATTTTGTTTTCAGATTATATCACTGGACCAAAATTGATACTTTTTACATTATGATCACGTTTCAAGTACAATAACACTCTTACATGGAACCTTCCTCGAAGTAAATCAGTCATTAGATGGGCTGCATGCTGTTGCGTTGTTTATCCTTCTGCATTACATTTTTTAGATTTTTCCCTCTATCTATGTCATTTATTTGCCATTTTATTTATCTCACAGTTGATTTACACGTCTTGTAGCTTGATCAACTAGACAAGATTTTTAAGGTCTTAGGTATGGATGCGTCGCTTCTTCTTTTGTGTTGTTTTATTGTATGCTCCTTTTTTAGATAATATACTATTAGTATAATAATCCAATTCTTCTGAAGGTCATCCTACGGTTGAGAAGTGGCCTACCCTTGCTAATCTTCCATGCTGGCAAAACGACCAGCAACACATTCAAGGGCATAAGTAGTATGTCAGACATTGTTGAACTGCTCTAAGAAACCTGAAATATTGCTTTTATCATTCCTTAAGGCAATCATCTCTCCCTTGCAGTGAGAACACAGGTCTTCACAATATTGTGCACTTGCCGCCGAAGAGTCCTGCATTTGATCTTCTCTTGAAAATGCTTGAGTATGTCACTTTCTCGCTAGACTGTTATAGATTCAACATAACATTGGTTGATAGTCATTTCTTTTCTTTTTTGTACTCCTCTGTGTTGGTTTGATAACCCTGGTATTCCTCCTGTTTCAGGTATGATCCTCGAAAGCGAATAACAGCTGCACAAGCTTTGGATCATGAGTAAATAACTAAACAGCTTTGCCTATTCGTTATTCCTTTTTTGCTTTGTTTGTCACCAGTTTGTGTATAACCTGTTCTTTGCTGATGTGTTCTAGACTTTTAGTAGCTTGCTTGAATCTAAGGTAGCAACCATGGAAAAGATGTGTTTAGCTAGCCAGTGCATACTGTAACTACCTGCCAGACCATTGTGCACTCTTAGCAGTTCTAGCTAAGTATGAACATTTGGAACATGCTTAAGCTTTCTTTCAACTAATAGAAACTTTAAATAGCCACCTCTGTATGTCTTTGCCATACCTATCTCTATCTCAAGCAGTCTGGAATTATTTTCAAATTCATGCCTATTTTTATTGAACCCTTCAAATTTTATTTATTCACATAAAACAGTAACAAGTATTCATCAGTTCCTCTATTGAAAAGATTCAATAGATACACAGGCCTTTTTTGAACTTTAAGTTTCCTGTTCGAATCTAATTTATTTTCTTTCATTAGTATTGATCTGTACCTTTCTTGTCTGGTTTGGCACAAAGCTATCATTAGTAATCAGAATTCTATCATTAGTAATCAGAATTCAAGGTTATCTGGTGTTATTGACACCCTTATAAATATTTTTGCTTTCTGAATCTTGTATATTCAACTTAAAAATTATAAGGGTGTGCAGCCCTTTGTTTTAAGCCCCATGGTTATCACGGGCGGCGCCCCGGCGAGGCGAGTCCCCTCTGGGGCTTCTAGGCGCCAATTAGGCGCCCATTGAAGTTTGAACTAGTCTGCAGGTATTCTCTAAAGTGCACTATATAAATATGACTAATTAAGTTATGTACTTCAAAATCATGTCACATACCCTTGTTGTGCCCCTTAAAATCATGTCACATTCTTTTGAAGTACCTCACTACCTTGTTCAACAGAACTATTGAGATGTCCTGAAATGAGAAGCAAATAGAACAAGGCATAATATAAGCCTTGAACCAGCCTATAAAATATTAGCAACCAAGAAGTGCAAAGAAGAAAACTCACATAATAGGGGGTACTGTAAGATATGTCATTGCATATCCAAACTAAGTAATGTATCCCCATGCAGCTAGCTTTTTCGTCATGTCATCTAGAATCTTCTTTAATATATTCACAGCCTAGCAAATAAAACAGGGATTCAGGGATGAAACACTAGGTTGTTGGATACATGGAGTTCACATAAACTACAAAACTATCTTGAAAACAGAACTGGATACATGGATACTAAATAGTTAGATACATGGATATAATGTTCTAAGGACAAGGGCATTCAAACATCGATATAATCATATAATGTTCCAACTTCCAAGGACATTCAAAAATTGATATCTAAGTCTAAATCATCTTGACGATTCTCATCACTTGGTCCACTGTCACGAGGAGGAGAAGGTGGCGCTTGGCCATAATCATCGTCGATATCTAGATCATTGGCCACGAAAGGTTCACAGTCTTCATCCTCTTCCGAGCCTTGCTCTTCTCCTTCAGCTATTGAGCTTAAATTTGCACCACGTCGAGAGTACGTCCTAGTCATCCTAGGCAGATTGTGACCCCGGAGCGTTAGTGATGCATGGGTGGCTTCATCAACATCAGCCCAAGAAAGATCTTCTCCATGGTGGACTGCTTCGGTACTCATGTCAACCCATTCGTTGTCCCATTGTAACTCTTTTAAGATCAAAGGGTTGAAAATTTTCCTTTCCACACGCCTCTTTTGAAAACGTTCCGCAATTTTCCAGTTGCATTGAATGTAGACCAAATCATTCAATCTTTGGTGCTCCAACCAGTTTCTTTTTTTTTGTGTGGATCTGAAAAGTAATCACTAATCAACATTGCCTGACCGGACGCTTAGGCGCCGCCGCCACGACGCCTAAACGCCCAAGCGAGGCGCTGGTCCATGGCGCCCTCCACCGGCCGACTGGACGTCTAGTCGGCGCCTAGGCGATGCCGTAATAACAGTGCTAAGCCCTATGTCTTCAAGTGTTTTAAGCTTTAGTAACATGGGTTTAGCTTAAATGAAGATGGAGATTGTTTCCATGCTGAAAAGTTCATGAAATATGTCTAATTCTAATGTTGTGCTGTTGGTAATTACCATTTAATACATCTACTCTTCTGAATACACCCTTTTTTTTGCTTAGGTACTTTCGGATGGACCCCCTGCCTGGAAGAAAGTAAGTTATGTGTGGGCAGAGTCTTAGTTGCATTTACTTTCCTAAGAACACCTCTTTTCAATGTTTGACACAGCGTTTCCTTTAGAAAGTGATGATAGTTCTCATCCTTCTGCCTAAAATATCTCTCTGGTCAGTGCGCTTTTACCATCCCAGCCAGGGGAGAAAATTGTGCAATATCCTGTTCGTCCTGTTGATACTACAACAGATTTTGAAGGAACAACAAGCCTTCAACCAACTCAACCGGTAATGCAGCTCTGTCTCTACCTACGCCCACATTTTCCAATGCTGATTAATGGAAGCTTTATGCAATGAGTGCGCTTCTTCTCAAGGAAACTTAGATTTGTTCCTTGTAGCAAAGATCACCCCAATTTAATTGGTCAAACAAGTTAAATTGTGGGGATCACAAGATTTGGTTGTTATTTTCAATGTCATCACAAGATTTGGTTGTTATTTTCGGTTTTTATAATGCGACGCATTTGTATTTCAGCCATCAGGGAATGCACCTCCCGGCAGTCAGTCCGTGGTACCGAGAGCCCTTCCAAGGCAAATGCAACAACCCATGGTTGGTATGCCAAGAATGCCTGCTGGTGCGAATATGGCGGCCTTCAATGCAGCATCGCAAGCAGGCATGGCTGGGCTGAATCCTGGTAATATTCCATTGCCGAGAGGTGCCGGTGGGCAGTCTCATCCGCACCAGGTACAGTCCCCCCCCCCCCCCCCCCCCCCCTCTCCTCGAGACCGTGCTACTGTTAATTGAACAAGGCTTGTAATTATCGAATTGAAGCTTTTTTTTTTGTGCTACAGTTGAGACGAAAGGCTGATCAAGGTATGGGGATGCAGAACCCAGGATATCCTCAGCAAAAGAGGCGGTTCTGACACTGACACCTCACTCCACCTTGGGTGCTGACTGTTATTATGTACATCTGGTGCTTTAAACACGTTGGTTATGTAAGTTAATTGTTGTTGATTTATCAGCACTTGAATGCGGATGTTGGTAATGTATTGTAAAACATGGAATCATTGTGAATCAATAGACAGTAGTAGGCAATGGGGATCACCCTAATTACAAGTCTTGGAGAATGACTTGGGGGCGTCCATTCTTCCTATCTCGATCGCTGCTATGCTAAGCCCTAGTAGCCGCCTTTCTCCTCATCCTTCTATTATGTACTTGTTCCGGATCAACGCTAGTACACACAGTTCACAATGATGAATCATAACCGAACAGAACGAAATATTAAGATAATTACAGAGTACCGGTCGGAAGGCCACTTATTACAATAGCATGTCACATGACAATAGTCTTACAGCAGCGGAAACAAATAACAAAAAGATAAAGCCCAACGACTCCACAGGCAAACGACTGGAACGTGCGCCTAGTTATCTATATGTCCTTTGTCGAACTCCTCAATGAAGTACTCACCATCTTCAACTGCATCTTGGAAATTCTCTGATGACAATTTTGTGTAGCACGTGAATACAAACATACTCAGTAAGTCTGGAAAATTATGCAATACGCAGGGCTTTCCAAGGAAGGCTTATTAGAGTTCTTTTGCATAAAGCCAAGTTTCAACAAACTATACTTAGTATTAATTTTCACAAAGCATGTTTTAACAATTTTTTGAACTATTGAAATTAACCATAATTTCTAGTGAAGGTTCTATCCACCAATCACTAGTATACAGGCTCTATCCGCCATTTCTCAAAAGGATCAGGGTTCAATCCACCCACATGGCTCTATCCGTCATGGTTCACAAAAACATGTTCAATCCACCTATCTGGCTCTAGCCGCCAGAAGCACATCTGAGAGTTCTAACCACTCCTAGATCCCAAAACATCAGTTTTTAAAACAAAAACAAAGTCTACCAATATAAAAAGCATTCTTCGCGCGCTCTTGACCGTATGCACGGCTATTCGAATATTTTTCACTCTGCATAGGTGTACAGCTTTACCCACAAGACATGATCAACTCTTTGTGCCAGGTACTACTAACACACTTCCTTTGGTGTCGACAGAGAGATCATGGCAAGGCCTTTACAATGCATCTACCTAGCCCGACTCCACCCGTCGAGGTTTCACCGCTGTTAGGGTTCTATCCACCCAGTACAGAAGCCATCTCTTGCGTCGTGTGGGGAAAAACAGTCTTGCCTCTATCCGGCACTCACATTCAACCAACTGGTGAAGTCAAAGCTAGGTCTATACAAATTATTTAGCCAGGTCGTGCCCACTTTGACGTGGTTGTAATGTTGTGCTTAGAATGGACAATCATAAGTGCCGGTCCTTAATTGACTTGGGGCGGTACTTGTACATACCAAGATCAGTGCTCTATTCGCACCCGACAGACAAACCATTCCACCCAAGTCCAAACCATTTTCATTTTTGTTTTTATTTTGCAAAAACAGTAGCAAATACATTGCTATATTTCATTAAATCACATTTTATCCGTAGTTTCAAAGAATCCCACCCTTGGGTAATTTGATCGATTTTGCAACTAAGCACATCTAACGCTCTAATCAACATATATCATAACATAATATAAGTATGATATATCACAACACCCTAGGGTTACAAATAAACATGGATATCAATATCAAGGAGGTGACAAAAAATTCGAAATAGCTACATCTTATATTTTAATATCACGTTTATGGAAATAGCAATGCAATTTATAAATCATTGTAAATCATTTTAAAACATAGGATCAACGTGCGTCAAGGAGACTTGCCTTCAGTTGCAGCGAAATTCTCAACGTCCTGGGTTCGGCAAAGGCGTCGACGGCTCCGGCGAGTTCTTCGGCTACACGTAAAACGGAGCGACAAATAAATAAATAAAATAAATCTAAACATTATAAAAATAATATTGACAGATAGAGGGTAATTTTAGATGAATTTAGGAATTTGAATCACTCAATTCGGAGTTACGACGAAAGAGAACGAGCCTTTTGAACCTCCCGCCGGACTTGGAGAAGAAATGGCTGCCGGCGGGGCTCCGGCGATCAATTTCAAAATATGATTTTACTGGATGTAGAGGACACCGAGAGGAAGCTCCAGTAAAAAATTGAGGCCAAATGGAGGTCGGGAGTGACCGAGAGAGCTCGCCGAAAGATCACCGGATTTCAGAAAGAATGGTTTCTACAAGGAGATCCGTATGTTGGATTGGAGAAATTCCAATTGAGTTGTGTGGGGAATGGTGAGAGGATTCTGTGGTTCGATTTATACGACGATCGGACCAGCGGATTGCCGAAGCTTCGCGGAGTTATGGTCGGAAGCGCGCAAGATCGGGCGGGCGGCAAGACGCTGGGAGGCCAAGACGACGATGGCCGAGGCCGGGGAATGGTGCGCCCGAGAATGGGGAAGGCGGCACGCACGGTAGCTTGGCCGGAGGATCGCCGGAGGCGGCGCGCCATGGGCAATGCCGGCGGCCGAAAAGGAGAAAGGCGGCGGCGAACGAATAATTTTTCTTCTTCAGAGAATGGAATCGCAAAGGGAAAGTGAGCACCACGTAGAACGCAACGAGACGAACCTAGGGTTGTTGTTGGATTTCGGAGGAAGTCGCCGGATTGGGAGAAATCGACGATGAACGGAGTTCCAATCGGCAATTTCAACTGCGAAATTCGTCGCTGTCCTGCAACGAAAATCGAAATCGATTGAGGGCTTTTGTTCGTGGCGACGACGCACACACGGTGACGCGAACGGATTTGCAATCACCTCACCGGATCAAAAGTTGCCGCGGTGATGTCGACGAACGACGACCGGTGTCGGTTTCTTCGAGTTTCCGGAGAAATGGAGTGGAGAGGCCCCGTATGGGGAGGTGAGCACCGGGTAGGGGACGCCAAGACGAAGTTATGGAAGGCGGTGGCTCGCGAATCGCCCAAGAAACGACCAAGTGAAAGTGCATCTCGGCACTTATGTTGTTTTGGTGATTAATGATAAACGATTAATGACAAACGCATGTAATGTCAATCAATGTAATTGTACAAATTCTTAACTTAGTGCTTAACAAATGACAAACCTCTAATATGTTTATATTGTTATGAGACTAACATGTTTATTGCCTAGTTGAATATTAGTCTCATCTATTTTAGAGGAAAATCAATTGGGATGGTTAAGCAAAAATGAGGTATGCAATCTCGGTATTCCTTCCATATTTGTCATTGCATTCTTCTTTAGCAAATGCATATTGAACTCTAAGTAACTTGTTGATTTCATATGTGCACATTGATTTATGTCAAAATTGCTTGTGCATATATATATGCATTTGAGTTCATTATGTACTTTGTTTTTAATATGCTTGTGTTAACTAGAGTTAAACTTCATTGCTTCATATTGACTTGGTGCATACATGTCTTAGTTGTGTATCTTCTAATGTACCTCTTAGTGAAGTTTAATCTAGAATTGGATCACATTATTTACTCTCATTCCAAATATTGTTTGCACATGTGTAATTCGTGTATATTCTATCATGTGCTTCATTTAAGCAAAGTCTATGGTCCTTGCCATGATTTAATTGATTCTTCATATTTGCAACTATCTCTCTAGTGCAGTTAGATCAATCATATATTCATCATGATGCACTTAGCAGAGAATATTTCTATTGTCAAGTGTTTCCATTCATATTGTGCTTCTTGATATGAAACACTTGTTATTATCAATTTATTCAATATATCTTTTAAGCTTGTGGGACTAATATGTTTGCTGAGTGCTTTGATAAGAGTTAAGTTCCAAAGCTGTGTGTATGATGACCAAGATGGTTTGAAGGATGACAAGCGAGTCAAAGTCAAATAAGACGGCGGTGTCACCAAGAGCTGAGGACTAAGTCAAGAACGACTTGGCTTGAGGATCGTCTTGGTGATGATCGAGAGAGTCTCATGAGGTGAATCGCATCGAGGTTGACAAGACGAATGGCGTCATCAATCTTTGTGGAAGCGTCATCATGCACCGTGCATCCAGAAGAAGTCGGCATGTAAGCTTAGTGTAAGACTTAGATTTTGTGTTAAATTTGAGTCTAAGGATTGCCGTACTATTAAGAGGGATGCAATCGTTGAAATCACTTAGATAAGTCTCAAGTGCTCAAAAGTGGTCTATCCTTGTCTAAGGTTGGGAAACCCAAGTCACACCTTGTTCACCTAGGTGTAGGTGGGTTGGTCTGAGGGATAGAAGTGTTGGTGGTGTCGAAAAGTGAGATTTTGAGGTCTCCTTGTGGATTCTTTGTGAAATCTGATTTTATCCTTTGGGATTTGGGTAGTGAGACCTTGTTAGTTGTGTAGCCCTCGTTCTTAGCTTTCCGAAAAGTCCGAATTAAATCGAAATCGAGTCAGGGATCAAAAGTTATGCAGTTTTCGTCCATTTCCGCGTCTTTGCTGGAGATCCGGAGTATCCGGACATTTAGTCCGGAGACTCCGGATGATCCGGAGACTCCGGATGATCCGGAGTATCCGGATGATCCGGAGTGTCCGGGTTAAATATCCGGAGTCTCCGGGTTGACCAGTTCGGTCCAAACGGCTAGTTTTGGGGGTTCCTCTATTTAAAGCCCCCTTCTTGCCCACTTCAAAGGAGCCGTTGGGGGATGTTTTGCTGGGTATTAGAGGTGTTTTTTGTGAGTGTTTGAGCCCCCAATACTCCTCCCTACTCCTTATATCTTAGTGATCCCCTTTTGTGAAGGGTCGGGTAGTGGAGAGAGGTGTTTGGATTGAGGATTGATTTGAGGAGTGGAGCTGGTTCCTTGGTGCTTTGAAGTGTTCTTCTTAGTGATCTTGAGCTCCCAAAAGCCCCTCTAACCCTAGATCTTAGTGATCCCTTTTGAGTGAAGGTTTGGGTGTGAGAGTAGGTAGTGATCGGATTGAGTGTGATTAGTGTGTTGAGCACTTGAGGTGGACTCTAAGTGAGTTCTTCGGGAGCATTTGTTGCTCTTGGAGGTTGAGGTCTCCTAGACGGCTAGGAGTTGCCGGTGAGCTTCCAAGATTTGTGTGGAAGGCCATCGAAGGTTTGTGAAGGTCCGATTCCGCCTCCGCAAGGAAAGGAATCAAAGAAGTGAAGACCGGCGAGTGCATTGTGCAACACCGGCAGGAAGAGGGTTGAAAGAGACCCCGGCTCAAGTGTGACCGAGCAGCCTCAACGGAGACGTAGGATCCCCTCAAGGATCCGAACTTCGGGATAAAATCTTCGTGTCTCCTTCCTTACTTCGGTTTCCTCTTTTGCTCATCCGCTTAATTTGCTTTCGATTCTTGTGATTAGATCAATTAGATTGTGTCTACTGCTTCTATTCTTGCTTGTATCCTTACTTTGTTGTACTAGAGTAATTTGTATCTCTTGAATCGAAGGAGTAATTAATTTTGTTGCACTCTCTCTATTCTGACCGAAACAGGCAACCCAGAGTATCCGGTATATTGATCCGGAGTATTCGGACATACCGGAGTATCCGGACTAAATATCCGGAGTCTCCGAGTTGACTGTCTCGGGCTGAATTGTTTAAGTTGCAAAACTTAATTATCCCAATTGCTTCCGCATTATCTCTGATAGATTATTTTAAAATTGGGTATAATTTTGTAATCGCCTATTCACCCCCCCTCTAGGCCGACATCCCAGTCCTTTCACCAAGTTAAAGCCATTTGAAAGCATTTCGGTTTCCACTCGATTGGGCCGATTGAAAAGATGAGAAAGTTGCCTAGAGGGGAGGGGTGAATAGGCAATTTAAAATTTTAAACTAAATTTGTCGCAGCGGAAAGAGTATCGGAACTTCCGGTGTTAGATCGGAACTTCCGATAATATCGGAACTTCCGATACCACTTCGGAATGTCCGATCGACTTTTGTCACGAACAATTAACGACTGAAAACAATGAACTTGAGAAACAATTCGAGAGAGTTAGATCAAAGTAATAAGGAAACCAGCTTAAGTAAAGTAAAAGTAAAGACACGGATTTGTTCCCGGAGTTCGAATTCTTGAGGGAATCCTACGTCTCCGTTGAGGAGGCTCCAAAGAGCCGGGTCTTTTCCAACCCTTTCCTCCCAAACCTCGGTCACACTTGAGGCTTGGTTCCACTATTGGTTCCTTTCCTTTCGGAGGCGAAGCCGGCCTTCACAAACTTCTCACGGCGTCACAATCCTTGGGAGCTCGTGAGCGACGCCTAACCGCCTAGGAGTCCTTCAACCTCCAAGAGAAACAAATGCACCGTTGATCGATCTTGGAGGAACACTCTAATGCTCGAGATGAAAGACACTTGCTTTTCACTTCAAACTCTAGATCTCAACTATTGTCCTCACTCTCTAGATGATCCCTAAGATCAAAGAGGAGGACTCAATAGAAAGCTAGAAGGTGCTCAAAGTGCTCTAGAGTTCTGCCAACATGAGTGTGTAACCCTCAAATGAGAGAGGAGTGGGGTATTTATAGATTCTTGCAAAAACTAGCCGTTATACACCCACTCAGCTGCATATCGGAACTTCCGATGTCAACATCGGAATGTCCGATATGTGCAAATAATCAGAACTCGAGCGCACTTCAACTGTCGAAAAAGGTGCATCGGAACTTCCGATGTCAGCATCGGAACTTCCGATGTTCCCAGAAAAGTACCTTGACAAATGCTTCTAAGTCCATATCGGACTGTCCGATATAAACATCGGAACTTCCGACTTAACATCGGAATGTCCGATCTAATATATCGGAATGTCCGATAATTCCAGAGAGCTCCCTTTTTCAGGTTTGAACACATCGGAACTTCCGATGTCAAATATCGGAACTTCCGATATTTACAGAGAGCACCCTAGAAAGCTGTAGCAACGTATCGGAACTTCCGATCGCAAATATCGGAACTTCCGATACATGTTCCACGCACCGGACTAAAGCAAGCATGCACATCGGAATGTCCGGTCACATCGGAACTTCCGATGTAATATCGGAATGTCCGACTTGAACTTTGATAAAAACACATTCCGGTGCATGCGCGGTGACTTAGGGTCTCAACAAGATTTAAAGTAACATTCATCTGAGCATAGAGACTATCCTAGATCATTTACGATGCATCCCTCTTAATAGTACGGCATTCCTACGACACAAAACATAGAAAATAAGAATACAATGCCGTTTTACTTGGTTAAAGTCTTTTGAGGGTATCCTTCGCATGTAGAAGATCTCACATTGAATCTTTTACCTGTTCACAAGCTCATTAAAGACATTAGTCTTTTTAATCGTTTGTCATTAATCAACTAAAACCAATTTGGGGGCCTAGATGCACTTTCACCGTTCCCAACAGGATTTAGGATGATTAATGGTGGGGAATGGAATCCTTGCAACCACACCTTTCAAACGCAACCGAAATCACTCAATTTGGTGGAGTAATGGAGAAGTTATGATGATTTAAACCCTAGGCACCATTAACGGCAAAAGAAACGAGCTCTCTGGACAACTAATCGATCTGCTAGGAAGATGAACAGTGCCATGACACGTGGCGCCTTTTCGTTGGTCGATGAATAGTATTGAAACAATGACGTGAGATAAAATAGCAAAAACGGTCTAAAAATTTCAGAAAAATTCCTAAAAACACTAGGGAATATTTGGAATCAAATAAAAATACTTTCACTATTTATGATGAATTTTGGAATTTAGATAACTCCAGGACGAATATAATGAATATGAAGAAATAGCGTGAGAGATAAAATAGCAAAGGGACTCTATAAATCTTGGAAAAATTTCCAAAAATACTATAGAATATTTGGAACCCAATGCAATAGGTTTCGGATTTTTTGGAGCATTTTGGTACTCAGGTAGAATTTCAAGTAAGGACCGGAATTTGGAATTTTGGACTTCGCAGACGATGAATGATTGAACTTCAATTTCGAAAGGATAAGGATTGAACTCCAATATTTGGAACCCACTAAGGTTTCACCGCTGAATAGGGCTAAAACCATCTTAGTTAGAAGCACCCTCTTGCGCCGTATAGCAGACTTGCCATCCCCGCATTCAACCCAATGGCACGACTGTCCATAGAATGTCTCAAAATAGATAGCCAAGTATGTCCCATACTAGACTTTGTTGGGTTTTAGCCCTAGATCATGAACACGCACATACGAACACAAAGAAGAACACATAAGTTTGAGGCAATTTTCTCTTACGTTTCTCTGTTATTTCTCAAATTTATGGGATATATGCTCTTTTATAGTGGGCGGGTCAGCTAATCTACTTGCTAACCAAGACAACAAGTAAACATAGAAAGCCTAACTAAAGACAAAAAAATAAATAATTTGATTTGATTGCGATTGCATTGCGATCTTTACTTGCCTTGCATGACATGGCAAGCCAACCATTTTGGCAAGTCTCGATTACTTTCCAACAATCTCCCCCCTAATCAAGACTTGTCAACTCATGTAGATTACCGCAAACAAATCCTAGACTCGACACGTGTTGCAAGCGAACTCAATTTTGACTTGCACTACACACACAATCTTCTTCTTCCAGTAGTTTCACACCACCATTTATGCATGTTCCCCAATGGCTCCGCACCACCATCTTCTCATAGTGTCCTCGCACCGCCGTCGTTGTCAGAATCACACCGACTTCTTGCAGTGAAATCACACTATTGTCGCCGTCGGCATCACACCAACTCTCTCTCACAGCGGCCTCACACCACCACCTCCATGAACTCCTTGCACCGGCATCGCACCACTGTCGTCATCGGCGTCACACCGACTCTCCCTCATAGTGGTCTCACATCGCCACCTCCATGAACACGGCCTCACACCGTGGTTCGTGGCCTCCATCACGCGTGCACCATCATCGTAGCCTCTTGCTGCTAGTCTTAACGTCGCCACGTCGCCAGCGTTGTCGCTCCTTTATCCGCAACCCCATCGACCGCCCCGTTGGCACACCACTACGTCGACAGCCTCGATGGCTGATGTGCCGCCGTGTGCCACATCAGCCTTTTATAGTGGAATACATGCTCTTTTATAGTGGGAAGACTACCTAATCTACTTGCTAAACAAGACAACAAGTAAACATAGAAAGCCTAACTAAAGACAAAAAATAAATAATTTGATTTGATTGTGATTGCATTGCGATCTTTACTTGCTTTGCATGACATGGCAAGCCAACCATTTTGGCAAGTCTCAATTACTTTCCAACAGACTTGCGGAAGCACGGTTGCACTTTACATTCAGCAGCTCACAGACCAGTCTTTAATTGACTAGGCGAGCTTACCACAATAACAAAACCATGGCGCCGCCACCTGATAACCAATTCTCTCACCCGGTCTAAATCTCTTTTTTTACTTTCTTTTCAACAATATCACTTTTCATACATACACCAATACCATGTAATAACTTTATTTCAACAGAAATATTTGTTTGGTATAAATTCCCAAAAATACTCTAAATTCAGGTCTATATCATTTGCTAAATAGCATCAATCAATATTGTACTATTGTAATAACTAGCAAGATTTTTGCCTAAGGATACAATGGTATATGGAATATCAAAGTCAACTGAGGTCATAACAAATAGGGGTAACTATACGTTTAAAACTGGGAATTAAACTACACTTGATAAAATTATGCATGCAATAATTTAAATCAAAATATAGTTTAAAAATCTAGGATCAACGTGATCAAAGGTGTGTAACTTGCCTCGCACGAAGCTCTGGTGCTTTGAGTTGACGATCTGATACTTTTTTGGTACTTCCAAATCTAAACGTCAAAAAGAGCCAATTTCAAATAAAATCTAACAAAATACAAAACTGGTAGAAATAATTAGTTTAGGATTTTAAATAAATTTAGGAAGAAAAATGGAGTCAATCCTAGTTTGAACGGGCTTCCAGAAGATTTACAATCACATAAAATGACAAAGAGAGTTTTAACTGTTCACCAGAGCGCTGTTCACTTGTATTGTACTCGATGCACTGTTCATGTGCACAGCCAAAGAGTGCTGCTCAATGTTGTTCCTTGCGGCAGGAAGGGGAAGGGCGGCACCGGCCAACAGTGGAGGTGGCCACCGGTGAGGCGCTACTGGCAGCGATGGCAGCAGCAGGCAGCCAGATGATGATGCAGGGTGGCAAGAAGATGGAGATGGATTTTATCGCACTTGTTGTGGGAAACTTCTAATTGATTGAGGGGAAAGAGGACGGCGAGACGCACCTCGTGATGCGAACAACATGGCAAATGGGGCTCTGAGGCATCGGAGAGCTCGCGAGGACGCATCACCGATGTTCAGTTAGCGCTTGGGTCTTTGCAATTCTGAGAAAAGTAGGGCACGAGAGAGCACGATGATGTGTAAGTTCAACCTCCATTGGTTTTGATGATTGGTTTATGATTAATGCTTAATCATTGTTTATGACAAATTCAATCTTTAATGAGACTAACATATTTATTGAGCTTATGTTTAGTAGTCTCATATTTGGTTGTAAAATGGAAAACCCAAGGTATGCATTGTATTAATGTTCACTATTTTATTACATGCTTAGGATTTAAGTTGAAGTATGAATTTCTCCACTGCTTTAACCACAAAGTGTGTATCATGTTTTCCAATCCATATATTACATAGATGCACACATTTAGGGGGAGTTCACACTCTAACTTAATGTTTCATTGTATTGATCTATTTCTCATTACCACATATAAAGGATCAAGACATTGAAACTAGATCTTTGAGTATACATTTAGCATGCATAGTTGTAGTATACTCATGATATCATAGGATATGCTCCAAAGTAATAAAATTGAATATGTTCATATTGATTCAAGGTCAATTATATGTATGCACATATATTTGTGGAGTTTATTCTATAGTTGATGGCTTAGAGTAATGATCATTTCCATACATTCCACATATTATGGATCATTACTTTCCATCAACATGAGTATATGAAAACATGTGTAATTATTGTATACTCATATCAATTTAAATGAAGATTTAAATTGAAGTTGTTTATCTCCTAATCATCAAAGAACATTGCACATGAGTTGATGGTGTTCTTGTGGTCGATTAAGGATAATCGATAGTTCTTGAGTATAACGAAGCATTAGTTGCATCAATATACTTAAGACACAAATACAATTATTCATTAAATTGATTTAGGTTGTGCTCAATCGTTTTGGAGGCATCCATTATGTGTTAATGGAGTGCAATGGATGATTGTGACAACCTTGTGTGTTGGACTAACACTTTCAAATGAGTTGTGAAAATAGGATTTAGTCCATGTGATTGAGAAGATAAAGAAACAGGACAAAGACGATATCTTGAAGTGATGAACGTCAAGAGAAGATCCCGATGAGAAGAAAAGAAGAGAATGTTCATCAAAAGGAGATGAACAAGATGTTGTGAAAGCCGGGTGTTGATCCCGGGAAAAGAGAAATGGAGCTAAGCGACGGTCCCCGGGAAAAGAAGTTTGATTGAAGATCATAAAGATCCCAAAGGGGATTGATCGCGTGCGGCGTCAAAGGTAACTAGATATAGTGTCTAGCTATAGGGTTGCCGTACTATTAAGAGGGATGCAACGTTGGTGTTTTAGAAAGGTCTCTGTGCTCAAGTGTTATCTATCCTTAAATAGATGAGACACAAAACACATCACGAACACCGGGATTGTTTGTCTTTCTATCTGGATCGGATGTTTCGATCAGGGGATCGGATGTTTCGATCCATCGGTAAGTCCGGTTGTGTGTTGGTGAGAGTCCAGGACCTCTCTGGAGTGATCGTAAGTTCCGATCAAGGGATCGGAAGGTCCGATCTATCGTAAGGTGCTAAGTTGTCTAAATCTCAGGTGATCCTCTATGAGAATTGGAAGTTCCGATCGATGTGATCGGATAGTCCGATCAGGACATAGAAACTTTTCGAGCTAGTTCTAGTAAGAGTGCCTCTCTGTGAGGATCGGATGTTCTGATCAGTGTTAAACTCAAAAAGGGTGCTGTCTGGTCAAATCGGAAGTTTCGATCGTGAAAATCGGAAGTTCCGATCAGTGTTTTCAGTTTGCAAGTGTGTTGGAATTTTTGCCTGATCGCAAGTTCCGATGCAAGTTCCGATCCATAGGAAGTTCCGATGCAAGTTCTGATGTGTATTTTGGATTGAGTTTGTTCTGGAATTTTTGCCTGATCGAAAGTTCCGATGCAAGTTCCGATCCATAGGAAGTTTCGATGTTATTTCCGATGTGTATTTTGGATTGAGTTTGTTCTAGAGTTTTGCCTGATCGGAAGTTCCGATGTTGGGATCAGAAGTTCCGATGTGTGTAAAACGGTTAGTTTTCTTGCTCCAACAGCTAGTTTTTGGGTGTGGGGTATAAATTCCCCCCTTGGCCGGTTGGGAGAGGAGTTGCTGATGTTGTTGACGTTATTTTTGAAGTGTTGAGCAAGAGGTTGAGCCAGTTGAGTAGAGAGAACACCTTAGGATGCATTTGTTGCTCCTTGGTCATCTCTTTAACTAGAGAGAGCTTTAAAAACATGTGTTGTGATTAGGAGTGGATTGAGTGTTCATCTTGTCTCCCTCCCTTTTGATCTTTGTGATCCCTTTCTTGAGAGAGGTGTGGGAAGTGAGATTGAGTGCTAAGAGTGTTAAATTGAGATATATCTTGAGCACTAGAGTTCATTTCCAAGATCATCTATTTGTTGGATTTGTTACTCTTGGAGTTTGAAGACTCCTAGACGGCTAGGCGTCGCTCACGAGCAACCAACGAGTGTGGTGTGCCGTGAGAAGTTTGTGAAGGTCCGATTTCGCCTCCGAAAGGGAAGAAATCAATAAGTGAAGCCACATCTCAAGTGTAACCGAGATTGGCGAGGAATAGGGTTGGAAAAGACCCGGCTCAAGTGTGGCCGAGCCTCCTCAACGAAGACGCAGGAACCTCCTTGGAGGAAGTCCGAACTTCGGTAAACAAATCATCGTGTCAATTCTTTACATGTGCTTATTGCTTTACTTTGCTATCTTGTATTGAAATGATCTATCTAGGGTTGATTACTTCGCTAGCTAGCTTTACTTCAAATTGTTGATATTTGCTTGTGCTAGCTTCGAGTAGAAATCATTTTGTGTATAGGCGTAATTCGTTTTGCAATTCACTAGACTCTATTCTAATCGGATATTTCGACCTCATATCGGATATTCCGATTAGACACCGGAACCTCCGACTCCATATCGGAAGTTTCGATCTCTTTTCCGCCGCGTTGTTTTAGAAAATTGTAAATCGCCTATTCACCCCCCTCTAGGCGTCCATCCTCGATCCTTTCATGATGAAAGAAGTGGGATGAGGTGAAGAAGGGGAGCTCGGGGTGGTACTTGTAGGGGAGAGGAGAGGAGAGGCTCGGGGGAGGCACAACGGCATGAAGATGGCGACGGTTGTTGCGTGAACCAACGTGGAATGGCCAGGATAAGGGAGAGCGGGATAGGGCCACGGTTCGGTTGTGCACAAATGAGGGGTAAATTGGGCGCGAATTTGGGCTATTTTTGAAGCTTCAAAATGCATTAATGGAGTGAGGAGGGAGAAAATTAGCAAGTCTGGAGGTTGAAGACGCCTATTGCTGCCCCTTTTTCTTTTTTTAATTAATTTCTGGTTGAAAATAAAAAGGTATTTAGAGCATAGCAAATAAGTTTCAAAGGTTCTGAAAAAAATTGTCACAAATACCTTGAGATATTTGGGACTTGATAAAATTATTTTCAGAAATTTTTTATTCGTAATTTTTCTACAGTAAAATATTTTGTAAAATATAAAAATAACAAAAAAGTATAATAAAATTCCAGAACATTTAGTAAAAATCTAAGAAAATCATAAATAAATAAATAAACTAAAATATGCAAATAAACTAAAACTAAAATCTCCTAGAGAAAACCAATATAACGGCAATGAAGTAACTATAACAAGAGAGAAAAGATTTGGCGAATCCGATCACAAATTCTTTAAGCACAACCTCAAAAGAGTACAAGAGATTGTCGCTCTCTCACAACCCTCTCAAATCTTTAGGACCCTCGGATACTTACCCTATAAAACAATCTAGTACTAAAGAATAACGTAGCATTTAATCCTCTCATGCATCTCTTGATTTGGATGAGTCAATTTGTGGCTTGGGTAGTCTTCCTCCAAACGGAAGTAGGAATCCTACTTCGAAAGAAAGTAAAAATCCTAATTATGTTAGGATTCATCTAGGACTCCTTATAGCACACCTTTTCAAATCCGAATAGGCTAGATATGAGCCACTATACTCAACACTGTCATATGCAAATATGGCTTGTTATAGATCATTGTAATTTTTTTCTAGTGGTTCTACAATTAGATTTTTGCTTGCTTTAGCTCACGGTTTGGAGGTATGTTCTAAGAAATTTATCGTTGAGTTAGTCCAAAAGGGTTAACCTAAAAGTACTATGGTTTAGGTTAATAGGTATTATATGCAAGTGTAACCCAAGGTAAATTAGCAATGTGATAGCAAAGGACAGGGTTTTATAGGAATGGAATTTGGGCGGAGGAGGGAGGAAGGCGTCGACGATGATAGTCTAGGGAGGAGAGAGGAGGGGAGAACGGGATTCCCGACGGGCGTTGGAATAGAAAAAATGTTGGATACTAGAGGCAGGGGGCGACGAGAGAATGATACCCTTCTCTTCTTTTCTGAGGGATCATTATCTGGGATGAATATACTGAGAGTAGGTAGTGTCTGCTAGCTAGCTGTTACCTAGAACAATGGCGGCAGGTGCTTTCCAAGTGAAGCGCCTCTTACTGCTCCTCCTCCTCCAAGTCGTCGTCGTCGTCGTCGTCGTCGTGCCAGGTGATGATGATGACCCATCATCGCTGGATTCCATTGAGGTCATCTCCTGGTCCATGCCATTGATAGACCTTGCCGACATCTGCGCGCGCGGTGGGAGAACAGGAACAGGGCTAACTGCTTGCTTAGTAGCTGATCATCCGAGCGAGTCCAGCTAATTGTTTCAGGTCAGCTGCTCAAAGAAGCATTCGACTTGTCTGTCGTCGAGTCGATCGACATATGATAACAGGAGGGTCTGGAATACATTCCTTCCAGTAATGTCTGGAAACAAGAACCCATTGTTTCTCTTCTGCGAGTTTAAATTCAAAAGTTTGGACCAACAAGAGAGATAAATTACAAAGAAAACTGAGCCGGCATAATCCTTCAAAATGCTGAACATTACAGACATACTGCAGCTGGTTAATTATCCAAGAAGGCGCTCAACATGCTGTGCCACAGATTTTGCAAGACTATCAGCTGCCTCCTGTGTAGATGCCTCTGCATACACTCGCACAACATCCTCAGTACCGGATGGCCGCACAAAGCATCGTCCATGAGAGTAGTTGGCTGCGATGACATCATAATTTGAACAACAATCTCTTTAATTAATATGAAGCAAATTAGGCTTCAAACATGGAGAGAGGCACAAACATTAAAAAATGATTTTGTTAAGCTCTTTTTTTTATCGCAATGCAATTGGTTAAGGTGGTGCTTACCAGTCTCCCTGTCTATCAATTCTTGCAAACTAGAAGGTTGACTCACTTTTGTTTCGGCGTCTGTCGTAACAACAGCGGTTCGATCTATAACTTTAACCTGACAAGAGCAATCAAAATAACAGTAAAATACTCCCATTATCTTAGAAAGTATAGTAATCCGTGAGACACGCCCCAGCGGAACATAAGAGTAACCAAAAAGAACAATTTACCTTCAGCTGCCTACTTGGCAAATCACTATAAATTTCGCACCAATTCTGAAATGACCATCCCTTATACTGCAAAATAGCCTCCACCAAAAACAACCCACTTAGGCCCTGTTTGGAAGCAAAGTTTTTCAATACCATGGTATTACAAAGCCATGGCTTAGAAATTGTGTTGGCATAAATACCATGGTTTCACCTACCACCATTGAAACCATGGTTTTTCTTGCAACTACAAACTGTTTGGCTACAAAGTATTTTGCATAGTATTTTCAAAGTATTGACACCTTTCACTCTCTACACCACCACCAAAAGCCCAAAACTCCACTTTGAGTGGAGTTTTCAATACTCCAAAAATACCATGGTATTGGCAATACCATGGTTTTCAAAACAGAGTTTTTTGGGTTGCTTCCAAACACCATATTGCTAAAAATACCATGGTATTCTTCAAAACCATAGTTTTGCCTAGAAACTATGAAAATACTTTGGGCTTGTTTGGTTTGAAGCCAAAATTGCCAAGTTCAACCTTGCCAAGAATTGGCTAGCCAAAAATTTGGTGCTCAAATTAGTGGCCAAAGTTTGGCCAACTATTGGCAAGAAAATGAACTAGAAAAATTTGGCATGGCATTGGAGAAAAGAATCTAGCCAAAGTTTGGTTGCAAACCAAATGCTTGCCAAATTTAGTCAACACTACCAATATTTGGTATGACAAGTATTGGCAAGCATTGGTAACAAACCAAACAGCCCCTTTGTTGCCAAACAGGCCCTTAGAGCATCGCCAACTGCCTGATTGATCAGCTGACTTGCTGCCATCAATCTCAATGCAGCTTGATGTTGTGCAGAACCTAAGGGCAAATGAATAGGAAGGACATTAAGATCACCGCACCAATGTAGTTCATATGACCACACCAAAAGAAAGAAAGAAAGAAAGAAAGAAAAAAAAGGAATCGGGTGAATAGGAAGGAGTTAGCACAACTAGAAAGAGCTTACCTGCAGCAGCTTTAGAAGAGAGCTCGCTGGTTAATGACTCTAGCTGAGAGATAAAATTATCAGAGAATAGTACAGTTCCATGTCCATTGGCCTCAAAATAGATGCCAATGTCATACTCCAAAGCTTTCTTGTGCAGATATTTCACTCCAGTCGGAGTGAACACCACTTCGAGGCCAAGACTCCTGAGAAATTCTGTCGATGCTCCATTGGCATAAGCTGTCTGAACTATGCCAAGCTTCGCAGGCAATAATAAGTTTGCTTGTTCGCCATCTTCCTTATTGGTAATGTCCAATTGCTCTCTTATAAATAGGGCAAACAGAGACAGTATCTTGTCACCATCAGCAAGGTCAACCCTATTGTTGCTAGCTGGTGAAATGCGGAAATAGACGAGCCGATCAGCATCACCATCCAAACTTGCACACCTGAAATGCAAGAAGAAAATGATGTTGAACCGACTGAAATAAATGATGACAACAACTAGCAAGGTCAGAAAGTAAGAAATCATCTGACCTGACACCAGCGTCTTCAGGGCTAAAACCACAGGGAATGACTTTCTCCTTTTGAACAAAGTCTGCACCACACATCTCATTAAGTATCCCTTCTCCTTCCTTACCTGAATTCCTCACGGTAATATCCAACCCTGAGAGGTTAATCTTCATTTGTTGGAGCTTGACGCCACCAATACCATTTGCTCCATCCACAATTAGCTTCTTGCTTAGCGCCTCCCCACCTTTATCTTTTGGTACTAATTCCAACAAGCGCCTGTTGGAATTCGGTATTAGATACAGAGCGCATATAAGCCTCTAGTAGTTTTTCAGAGCCTAAAGAAGCAGAGAAATGAGGTGAAAAGAACCTGAACGAGTCGACAACCTGTGTGAAATAATCCGACTCGGAAGCCCTGATGCCTTGGTTTGTACTGCGAACCATCCAATGCAGTTGGGGAGTGGTCAAAATACCCATGTCAATTGCTCGTGCACCTACTATGGCATTTATCCCCTTGACGAAAGCATAGCATTTTAGAAGAGCGCGCAATTGGAAGGAGTTTGCAAACAAAGTGCAATCTCATCCGTATAGAGTGGAGAAATGGAAGCACTATCTATGTGGCATACTTGCACTGCAGCATCGAGGAGGTAGCCTCCGGTCGGTCTGGTGTCTCTTCCAAGCAGCACCTGCGCCGTGTGGTCTCCGCCTAATGGGATCCCCTCGTCGTTTGCGAACTGAAGCACCAGCTGTGGAGAGGAGAGGCCAGGCATGCCTGCGGTAGGAAGATGGAGGAGTCCCTTGAAGAAGCAGAGTTACTGGATACATACATGGAGAAGTGCGTCGGGGTGCCGTGCGTTTGCGAGGGCGTCGGCGAAGGGCTCCCAGTGCTGGGCCATCATGCCGCCGTCGGGATCGGCGATCTTGACGCCGTTGTCGGTGATGGGGTTGTGGGAGGCGGTGATGACGATGCCGACGGCGGCGCCCGCCAGCTTGAGGGAGCGGAGCGCGGCGAGGATGGCGGCGCGGCAGACGGCGGGCGCCATGGTGGCACCTTGGGCGCGGAAGCCCGCTGTGCCGTAGGAGAATCTTCCTCCTGTGGCATCTGGATTATCGACTGTAGGCAGGCGTGAATCCAATCAACGCGCGACAGGATAGATCATAGATCCAGGGCATGGTGGAGGGTCGTTTACGCGTACCGTGAGGGAGAGGGAAGCGGGAGGCAGCCGCGAGGAGGAGCTGGTGCTGCTTCTCCATCCCCAGTCGATCGGCGCCGGCGGCCATCGAGGCGAGGCGAGGCGTCCAAAGCTGCCGCGCGCGCGCGACGATGGGATGGAAGACCGCTCGCGAGCGAGACAAGACTAGATTTGGATCGCGAGCGAGAAGCCCAGATCAAGGATTTAAATCGCGTTTAGCGGTCGGTCACAGTGAAAAGCTACAACGGACTATAGCAGAAATATATCCTAAGGGAGAAACTTCCACCCAGACGTCCGTTTTTTTGTTTTTCTCGGACGCCGTGCAACATTTTTTTAACGTATGAAACATTACGTATGAAATATTTTTTTTAACGTATGAAACATTTTTTTTACTGTTTGTCGAAGAAAAATTTTTCACTACGTAGAAAAAAATGTTTCACTCGTGGAAAAAAATGTTGCGAAGAAATCTGCCGTCCGATCCCTAGCAATATCTTAACTATTATAAGAATGAGTTGGTGGTGATGGTGAGTCTGTCAGGTCGTTCTTGGGCCAGAACAGTAGGGGCCCAAGACCCAGTAGGTGAGTCACTATTGCTCTGCTAACCTATAGTTGTAAATCTTAACTATTATAAGAATGAGTTGGTGGTGATGGTGAGTCTGTCAGGCCGTTCTTGAGCCAGAACAGTAGGGGCCCAAGACCCAGTAGGTGAGTCACTATTGCTCTGCTAACCTATAGTTATAAATCTGCAGGATAACTCAATATAGATGATTTAATTTATTTACTAGCTTACAAAGATATGTTTTGCTTGATATGTGTGTTACAGAAAATTGATTTATTTATGGTTTAGGATTCTACATTATAATTATGTATTATTCTTTTTTGAAATTCCGTTGCAACGCACGGGCATTTTACTAGTGTGTGTGTATATATATATGAAAAATACTTCATACTCCCGGGCAGGGTTAACAAAACCGAAACTGAAAAAATCGATGGAAAACCGAAATGTGAAATTCGAAAATATCGAACTAAAAATCGCTGGAAAATCGTTAGAAACCGAAGAGTTTCAAAACCGAGCATTTGAACAAAAAACATTCAAAACAAATTTTTTAAAAAAAAACAAAAATCGTTCGGTTTTCTCGAAAAACCGCTCGGCGAGTTGAACCTTTTGAACGATCGGTTTCTTGAGCAGTTTTCGTCGGTTTTCTCGAAAAACTGCTTGGTTTACATAGCATAAATTTTTTGATTTTTTTTTGAATTGGACCGGTTTACCGGTCAGTTTTATATTTCGGAGGGGCTTGAAATCTCGAAAACCGAACAAAAATCGAGCGTTCGGTTTTGTTAACCCTGCTCCCGGGAGTAATTACTCTCATCTATGAAATACCACCCAAACGTACTTGAAATACTCCTTTATCGCTTTGGATACACTCATATACTAATTATAAAATATTCCAATGAGATCTACATGAAAAAATTGCAAGGGAGTGCATAGGTTTTAGCTTATTTTGCAAATACTTTCATATACGCATATGAAAAGAAGTATGTATGTATATATTAGTCTAGTCTACACTCGGATTATTTAACCCAGTCAAACCGAGCCTTCCAACACACTAATTAGCGCATCGGATCGGTCCAGTTACTTGGTCAAACTAACTAATTAATGCGTCGTATCACTTAAACTATTTTACGACCAAACGCATGTATGTAGTAAAATATGTACACGATAGTCCAAAATAAGTAATTAATGTATCGTATCATCTGAACTACTAGTAACTAATTAATGCAGGCGGGTGTGTTATACCGATAGTGAAGTGGGGACGGTGGAGAGAACCTCGCCGATGTGCAGCTTATAGAGTTCCCATGGTGGTTTTACCTGCTGCGTCCAAGCCAAGCATGCATCACCACCTAACAACAAGGCAACAGGCCAGATGAATTGTCGATCAGGAAACTGTAGGACCGGATATAGCAATCAGAGGGGGGGTGAATGATTGTGCGGAAGCTAAAACCAAATTCTTGATCTATTAAAAGTTTACCCCAAAATAGAACCAAATAATTGCCTCGTTTTTGAAAAAAACAGAATGATAGAGGTTTGGTAAAACGCGAATTCCTGGAGATCCAACCGTCCGATCGATCTGAAATTTGTACACAAGAAACTAGATTCCAATACGAATCAAACCCAAAAAGAATCAGCTCAATCGGACTTACGGATCAAAAGTTATGACCTTCGCAAGCTTACTGTTCCAGAAGATGGCGAGAATAAATCTAACTAGAATTGTAGCTCGCCGAAAGATTTGATGAACTTGATCTTTATTTCTCCTTTCTTTTGTCTAAAATACTCCAAACAAAAGAGTACAACCCTAAAGCTTGCTCAAAGCTTGATTGCCTTCAACAGGAGGCAACCCCTCTATTTAAAGAGGGCAAACACACCTAATCCTAGAAGGAGTCCTAATCCTAGAAGGATTCCTAATCCTAAAAGGATTCCCACTCCTAATCCTAGAAAGAGCATGTATTCAACACAACTCCACTTGGCCCAACCTGGCCGAGTACAACTCTTACTGCAGCGTATGGCAACCCTACCATACTCACGTGACTAACACTTTGCACGCGAATGACCTCATGCCATTCTCACGTGACTAACCATTCTTCATGTGCACCATTCTCTTAGCCCGAGCGTCCGCGCATGACATCCTTGACCACCAAGACCTCGGTTCCCCTAAACCTAGTCCGAACCTCGGTTCCTCCATGAACCTAGTTCCGGTCCGTCATCGACCACATTCGCCCTCGAGCAATACGCACATGAACAAACCACAAAAACGATTCCGAGCACAAGTCCGCGACTTGACTCACATTAAACCATGCAACCACTCACAGGAGTGCATTGCATTAAATATTCTAAGAACACGATTTCAAAACACGAACAAAAACCTTTGCAAAAATCAAAAAGCTTTTCAAATAATCAAGCGATTTGAGATCTTTTCAAATAAAGAAACCAAAAATAAATCTTGTCGAAATATCAAACTGGTTTCAAATCTTTTCAAATACTCATCATCAAAATCAACTGGGATCAAAAATAACGATCCTTCAATCTCCCCCTTGATGAGTAATTTGACAAAACACAATATAAGATTTGACAAGAGATTGAGCAAGAACCAAAAGACCAAATAATCCCAATTCAAAAACCTCCTTGACTTGTTCTCCCCCTTTTTGACAAAATAGTCATCAAGATCTCAAAACTCCCCCTTAATGAATGCAGTATCTCAAGCTTTGAAGTATATTCAAGGTATATAATCAAAGTAAAGCATTTGAAGAGTTTTTAGGAGAACTTTCTCATTTTGTATCAAATTATCCAATGAGAAAGCAAATTGTGAGAATATGGAGGCTCTAACACATAGAATAGTTATTGCATAAGCAAATTAGAGCAAACAAGTAAAATGTCATAAACAGATTTTGCCAAAGCGAAAAAGAAATCTATCATGAGCATAGAGAGACTTTCAAATTCACTAATATTTGTCTCAAGCCTTTTTCAACCATTTGAATTTCCTTTTTCTCTTTTAGCAAGTTTGACAATTTTGCTTTGTGATCAACAGGGATGACAAGTAACTGCACACTAGCCCATACTTGTGTATGAGTAGGTAGTTCTTTCTTGTATCTTTCTCAGTTTAAATTGGCAAGTGGCTTCACATTGTTCTGAACTTTTGTTTAGACAAGTAGCCTTTTCTTGCATCTTTTGCATTTAAATCCCTGGCAAGGAAGCTGCACATTGTACTAAACTTGTGTTTAGCCAAGTAGCTTTGCTTGCATCTTTTCAACTTGCTTTTAACATTAACACACTGATTTTTCTTGAGACTCATAATGATCATTGGAAGTCCAACAAAAAAACTCACACATAGTTTCTAATCAGCTCTAGCCTTTCAACAGATGACAAGAAACTTTTAAGCCTATTTCACAAATGCAATACCATAATGAGCAAGAGCCAAAATATTCTCGAAAAGCATCTCAAATTGAATTATTTTAGCCTTTTAGTGATAAGTAAAGCATTGAGCATTAACTTGGCTATATACACAAGAATAATCACCAAAGCTTTGTACTACATAATGCAATGTAAACAGGGGTTTTTACTTGAGGTGTAAAGTCAAAATACCACTTATAAAAAAAAATCACTTCTAGGAACCAAAGTCAAGTAACCCACAAAGAGATAAACTCAAGACTCCCCCTCAAATCAACCCATGGGGATGAATGATCCCAAGTTCACCAGCGTAAGAAAGCAAAGCGAGAAAAATCAAGCGGTTTAGTGAAAATATCAGCAAAGTGAGCACCGAATCAACAAATTTCAGTTCAATAGCTCTTTTTCAACATGATCTCTAAGAAAATGAAATCGATGTCAATGTGTCCAAGAAAGAGAATTACTCAAGAAGTGGCATGAACGGATGTACTTTTTCTATCAATTCCACATCCTCCAAATTCAGCATCGAGAGAAAGGTCTTAAACTAATGCGTGAAGGAAGCGAGAAAAGCCAAATGCCAAAATCTTGAGTACCACGGAGATACCTTAAAATCCTCTTGATAGCTTGTCGATGTGAAGCATGCGGGAAGCTTGAAAGCGAGCACACAAGCACACATCAAACTCAATTATCTCATCCTCCATGACATCATCATCATCTTCATCAACAAAGATACTCTCCCCTGAACATATGCACTGTACTGCACTATTTGGACTAGTGCCTTTGCAAAAACAGAGAGGTGGAGGAAGCATCTTGAAAAATAACACTTTTAGCACGAGATGCACAAGTGAAGGAGGAGAACCAATTCTTATCATCGGACATGTGGCGTGAGCATCCGGAATCCACTAGCCATATGTTCTCCTTCCTCGCGTGAGAAGCCTACATAGAAGCGAGAAAGTGTCGATGTCTCCGATGCTGGGGTTAGAAATAAGATGTTTAGGAATCGATCTTGAGACACCACGGCACAACGATTGGCACAACACGAGCATTCTTATGCATAAAAGAAGATTTGTCTTTTCTCGTGTTCTTAGCAACAAGAGGTATTTGCATCACCCTAGGCACATAATGAGAAATGAAGCGTGCCTGCGAAATTAGACCTAGCATTAAACCTTTCTCTCTTTTGTTGTTTAGCTAGTCTAAAGCAAAAGTCTACTAGATGTCCATATCTACCACAATGAGTGCAAGTGTACTTAACATGATGTTTTGCTTTAACGGTAGAAGCACATTTTGCATTCATCATAGTAGAAGATAAAAGACCACCGATTTAAAGACATTTTCTTAGGCTCATTGACAATTTCAAATTTTCCACTTCCAAGTGTTTTGACAACAGTGGGAGCATGTGATTTATGATGGGCATAAGAATCAAAACCTAAACCTTTGTGATGAGTGCTGACTTTTGATTGATCCAAAATCATATTTAGGTTTTCTTTCCTTTAGTAAGCGCTCTAAAGACTTTTCCAAGTAATCAACTTTTCGAGAAAGCACAAGACAATTATTGCAAGGAATATCAACTTTCTCTTTATGTTTGCGACAAGTAGAGCATGAAAGAACCTCATGAGTGAGCATATCATTAGTCATCTGAGAAACTCTAGCATTTGCATCTTTCAATTTCAATTCAAGAATTGAGCATTTAGGACAAGAGATTAAACCATGCAAATCATCGATTGGAGCAGCTAGCATGTTTAATATGTTTCTCATTTTGATGCAACGAGGAAGTATGAACATTCCTTAAAGCAATAACTTCAGATTGTAGCATATCACAAGATTTGCAAGAATCATCATCAGGAATTAAAGATCTAAGCCTTGCAATTTCAGAATTGGAACTATCAATTTCTAGATCTTTTTCTTTAAGAGCCTTCTTAGATTTTTTAAGTTCTGAAGCTAATTTAACCATGGCATACTCAAGCTCATCATAAGAAGGTCTCACCTCTTCAAGATCGGAGTCGTTGTCGCTATCCCTTCTAGCCATGAAACACATCCCGGTGAAGTCATCATCAGGATCTCCCTTCTTGTCCTTCTTCTTGTCATGTGGCTCATCATCACTCTCAAAGTCCACATCGCTAAGATCACACTCCTCTATGGCGGCTAAGACTTTCTTAGCAACTTTTCGAAAATTGGGGCGCCTAGGGGTAGTGTGTCTTGAGCTAACGTTGTCTTAGTTCCCTTTCTTCCTTCTTCAACTTGGGACAATTTGCTTTGATATGCCGGAAAGCCACACTCAAAGCAGTTGAAGGACCTCGAGTTGTGCCTCCACGCCTCCTCATCCTCACATTGTTGAGTGCTTTAAAAGCACGTGAGGAGATGAGCACAAGATCTTCTTCAGGAAGCATCTCAAACTGTTCATCTGAAAAGGAAGCCAAAGCAGACAAGGAACAAAAAGATGGTAATCCAGACGAAGTGCTGGGGTTAGCAACAAGTGCATGTGTAGAGGATTTATTATCACTAGGTGACAAAGAATCCATCTCATAAGTTTTCAGTCTAGAATAAAGATCATCCATGGTAAAAGTATACAAGTCAACAGTTTGATTAATTGCAGTAACAACCATGCGCCATTCAGGACTAAGAGATCTCAAAATTTTACTAGCGTTATCCTCAACTGAATTAGTAACTCCAACACCACGCAAATTACACAAGATTTTCTCAAATCGAGAGAAAAGATCATCAATTGATTCACCTGGTCTCATAGCAAAATCAGAAAAATCCTTTTGGTAAATATTTTTGCGCACTTTCTTAATCTTAGTAGAACCTTCATGATAGTCACATAATGTCTTCCAAACAGAATAAGCAGATCGTAGATGAGAAACTCGATCAAATTCTTTTTCAGAAATTCCTTGAAAAATCAAGTTTCTAGCTTTAGCATTCAAATCAACGTCTACTTTGTTATCATTGGTGATTATATTAGGAACATCAAAAACAGTAGAAACTTTGCGCCAAACATCATTACCTTGAGCTTCAATATAGGATTGCATGCGACTCTTCCAATAAGAAAAATTTGAATCATTAAGCATAGGAGGACGATTAACATACTTATCTGACGCCATACCTGAACCTTGCTCTGATACCACTTGTAGGACCGGATATAGCAATCAGAGGGGGGTGAATGATTGTGCGGAAGCTAAAACCAAATTCTTGATCTATTAAAAGTTTACCCCAAAATAGAACCAAATAATTGCCTCGTTTTTGAAAAAAACAGAATGATAGAGGTTTGGTAAAACGCGAATTCCTGGAGATCCAACCGTCCGATCGATCTGAAATTTGGACACAAGAAACTAGATTCCAGTACGAATCAAACCCAAAAAGAATCAGCTCAATCGGACTTACGGATCAAAAGTTATGACCTTCGCAAGCTTACTGTTCCAGAAGATGGCGAGAATAAATCTAACTAGAATTGTAGCTCGCCGAAAGATTTGATGAACTTGATCTTTATTTCTCCTTTCTTTTGTCTAAAATACTCCAAACAAAAGAGTACAACCCTATAGCTTGCTCAAAGCTTGATTTCATTCAACAGTAGGCAACACCTCTATTTAAAGAGGGCAAACACACCTAATCCTAGAAGGAGTCCTAATCCTAGAAGGATTCCTAATCCTAAAAGGATTCCCACTCCTAATCCTAGAAAGAGCATGTATTCAACACAACTCCACTTGGCCCAACCTGGCCGAGTACAACTCTTACTGCAGCGTATGGCAACCCTACCATACTCACGTGACTAACACTTTGCACGCGAATGACCTCATGCCATTCTCACGTGACTAACCATTCTTCATGTGCACCATTCTCTTGGCCGAGCGTCCCGCATGACATCCTTGACCACCAAGACCTCGGTTCCCCTAAACCTAGTCGAACCTCGGTTCCTCCATGAACCTAGTTCGATCCGTCATCGACCACATTCGCCCTCGAGCAATACACGCACATGAACAAACCACAAAAACTATTCCGAGCACAAGTCCGCGACTTGACTCACATTAAACCATGCAACCACTCACAGGAGTGCATTGCATTAAATATTCTAAGAACACAATTTCAAAACACGAACAAAAACCTTTGCAAAAATCAAAAAGATTTTCAAATAATCAAACTGATTTCAGATCTTTTCAAATAAAGAAACCAAAAAATAAATCTTGTCGAAATATCAAACTGGTTTCAAATCTTTTTCAAATACTCATCATCAAAATCAACTGGATCAAAAATAACGATCCTTCAGAAACAACAACGAGAGGACAAGATGAAGGCGTCCAAGAGCTTGCGGAAGGCCTGACCCATCTCTCTGGGAAGCTTCTAGAAGGCTACACTAAGTTACGGCAAAGTTATACACTTGGAGAGCAAGTAGGCTGGTATGGTATTGGACACGATCACCAGGAACTGCGTATATAATCGAACTAGTACGTACTACTGTAGCAGGTGAGCAGCGTACGCTAGAGAAATCAACAAAGTAGAGTACAATTGGTCCAAATACAGTGCTGCTGCTAGCAGGGCAGGGACAGAAACAAGCAATTAAGCTATAGTCCAGTCATGAGTGCGTGGCTAACTTGCATTGGTATGGTTGCATCGGTGAATGATCGATCCTACCCTACCCTATCCCTGCAGGCATGGCCATGGCTACGGCTCACGATCGATGTGCTGCGGGAGAACTCGCTTGGGCGTGTATCGGGTGGCGAGCAGCAGGTAGAGGATGAAGCTGGCGGCGCTGATGGCCGCCCAGAGCCAAAAGTAGTAGTCCAGGTGCCCCGCGTTGAGGTCCGCCGCCAGCCACCCGCCCGCGCCCTTGTTTGTCACCGCCGCCACCACCGTCACCACCAGCGAGTTCACGTAGAACCCCAGGGACAGCGCCAGGAAGGAGAAGGCGGAGCAGATGCTGCGCATCGACTCGGGCGCCTCGCCGTAGAAGAACTCCAGCTGCGCGATGCCGCAGAACACGTCCGACCCCGCCACCAGCACGAACTGCGGGATCTGCCACGCGATGCTCACCACCTGCTTCCCGTCGCCGTGGATGGCGCGCAACCTCCGCCTCTCAACGAGCGCCGCCGTCGCCATGGCCGCGATCACCAGGAACCGCCCCACGCCCATCCGCTGCAGCTGCGACAGCCCCCCTCCAGTCTTTCCGTGGTACCTCCTGGCCAGCGGCATGACAGCGGCGTCGTGCAGCAGCACCCAGAGCAGCATGAAGACCACCTCCACCGACACCAGCGACGCTACCGGCACCCTGAAGCGGCCGCCGAACAGCCTGCTGTCCATGGCCATCCCCTGCTGGATGAAGGTCGTCGTCATCTGCCCCAGCGACGCCGCGTACAGCACGCACGTCACCCAGATGGGCACCATCCGCGCCAGGATCTTCACGCCCTCCACCTCGTTCACCGTGCACAGATCCCACGGACCATCCCCGTCGACCTTCACGGCGGCCTTGTCCAGCCACCCCAGTCCCTCCGTGTGCGCCAGCTTCTGGCAAGAGCTCTCCTTGCCGTCGTCCGCCTCGTACAGCTGGACCTGAGCAGCAGCGCCATCGAGAGGATGAAGAAGGTTCAGCTTGAGCTTCCTCTTCCTGAAGGAGGCCACCAGCACCCTGAGGATGCCCCTGAGCGGGCTGCCCGTCGGGAGCTGCACCCTGTAACACGGCGTGCCGGCCAGGAAGCCCACCGCCGCCATGAGCAGGCACAGCGTGGCCACCCCGAAGCCGAGCGCCCACGCCACGTTCTGCTCCAACCACGACACCAGCGTGCCTGCCACGAAGATCCCCAGGTTGATGGCGCCGAAGAACCAGCTGAAGAAGGACTGCTTCTTGCGACTCTCCTGGGGGTCGCTGTCGTCGTACTGCTCCGCCCCGAACGGCAGCAGAGCCGACTTGACGCCTCCCGTGCCGATGGAGGCCAGGTACAGGGCCAGGAAGAAGACGGAGAACTGGGTGCCGCTCGCCGGCGGGCACGAGATCCCTTGGCAAGGCGCAGGTCTCAGCGATGGGATCGCGGCAGAGAGAGTCAGGAGCACCAGCCCCTGCATGCATTTGGTAATTAGCAGCGAGTGATACATTCCCGGAACAAGAAGAGCAAATTAATTATTCCTTCTTACGGCGAGGTAGAAGAGGAGGGAGGCCAAGATCGTCTTGTACTTTCCCCAGTAGCTGTCGGCTAGGAATGCCCCGATGACAGGCACGATGAAGGTGGTTCCATTCCAGGTATCGACATGGGCAGCGTTGAAGGCAATGGTGCCGTGAAGCACCGTGCCCAGATAGACCACCAGATTCAGAGCTACTCCGGAGAAGGCGATGCTCTCCAACAATTCGAAACCTACACATGGCAGATTGGCAGGGGCGATTCATTCATCCATCCATCGAGACCGAATATGTTGGATATCTATCTACATACTGATAGTCTGCATGATACAGAGATGATCGAGTAGTGTCTGCTAGCTAGCTAGCTGTTACCTAGAACAATGGCGGCAGGTGCGTTCCAAGTGAAGCGCCTCTTACTGCTGCTCCTCCTCCAAGTCGTCGTCGTCGTCGTGCCAGCTGATGATGATGACCCATCGCTGGATTCCATTGAGGTCATCTCCTGGTACACGCCATTGATAGCCCTTGCCGACATCTGCGCGCGCGGTGGGGAGAACAGGAACAGGGTTAACTGCTTGCTTAGTAGCTGATCATCCGATCGAGCGAGCCCAGCTAACTGTTTCAGATCAGCTGCTCAAAGAAGCATTCACGAGCCGATCCGATGGACATATGGTAAGAGGAGGGAGGAGGCTGCAGGCTAGCTGCATTTGACTCACCGGGAGGCAGCTAGCGGAAAAACTCCTCTGACAAAGACAAACACAAGAGGAGAGGACTGGGATGGAAGTGGAACAGTAAATTAAGTATGGATATCAAGATGCCAATTAGCCTCTCTGAATCGATGACCTCAATTGATTTGGTTCGATATGAGCAAGACAAAACTAGAGGAAATGTGTAGCTAGCGTCACCTTGCCGATCTTGTTTGGCTTCACCTCAGGTCAATGCGAGGCCGATGGAGGCGGAGTAGATCGAGAAGAGCAAGTTGCCGCCGAATTCCCCAATGTCAGCGGCGGTGGCCACATGCATGTTGCACAGCATGCAGTCTCTATCTAAGCTAGCTAGCTGTCACTGGCTAGGGATCCTAAGCTGCCATTGCCAACCACCAGCAAACTAGATAGAAACGACTGCAAATTGTAAAAAGAAAACAGCGGCAGGAAGCTAGCAGAGGGGGTACCGTAGAGGCATCTAAACCTGCTGGTTTTTGGATATACAACTGTTGGCCTCCGGAAGCAATTAAGGGGCCTTCTCCTCTCCTCTCCTCTCCTCTCCTCTCCTCTCTGACTGGTATGAGCTAGCACAACTCACTCCTAGCGCCATCCGTGGTTGTTGAGGCCAACGGCAGATGCAAGTGTCATGTCACCTTTCCCTATGATGAATTATAAACCAAGACAAGCAAAACTCCCTTTTTTTCATGTAGCCTGCCAACTACAGCCTAACCGATGGCAGTTGCACTGAAAGCAAATGGAGTGGTCGTTTGCATCTCATTCACTCTAATCAGCTAGCTAGCTAAGGGTATGTATAATTAAATCACTTTAACTAGTCCTTAGCTTATACACATCAGTTTTGATTTATATGAAAGAGTGGGAAAAAAATAAAAATCCACATCAAAACTGTAAAACAACAAGTATTCAGTGATAGATTTTAAAAATTAGAATGACATGTATGATGATCGAGGACAAGGTTCCAAATTTCTATTTTGTTCACATCTCATCATACACTGAAATCCAAAATTTTGCAGAGATCTCGTCATTTTGGACAAAATCCAAAAGGCAAGATTCAAATTTGGTTCTTTTTCATCGAGATTTTTGAAATTTCAATGAGATTTGTCGAGATCTCGTTTTGTAACCAAACAAAAATTAGTCCAAAATTCATCAAAAATCCGAGATGTGATAAAATTTCACCTGAATTTTGATCCTAGATCGAAGAACGGAGGGAAGTAAGGATTTGCAATAACTACACCTTGATTCTTTTAATGAATTAATCGTGGGAGGCCGCGCCAAATAACAAGGATTTATACCGTGGGACGGAGCATGAAGCAACATTGCTGGCAACGAGCATCATGAATCACATTCAATTTGGCACCACCAGTAAAAGACTGACTCAACTTCTGGTCAACCGCTCGTAAACTACTCCCTCCTTCGCAGTTTACAAGACCTAGTTTGACTTTATATAAGATTAAGATTGTATTGAAATTAAGAAAGGTATGAGAGAAAATAACATAGATGTCCTCACTTAATTATCTTGGAAGGTAATAAAAGATATGTACTAATAAACAGCATATGTACTAGCCACAAATACATGTAGTTTTGGATATCGACATGATCTCTAAGGCCCTGTTTGGAAGCAAAGTTTTTCAATACCATGGTATTATAAAGCCATGGCTTAGAAATTATTTTGGCATAAATATCATGGTTTCACCTACCACCATTGAAACCATAGTTTTTCTTGGAACTACAAACTGTTTGGCTACAAAGTTTTTTCATGGTATTTTCAAAGTATTGATACCTATCACTCTCTACACTAGCACCAAAAGCTCAAAACTCCACTTTGAGTGGAGTTTTCAATACTCCAAAAATACTATGGTATTGGCAATACCATGGTTTTCAAAACAGAGTTTTTTGGGTTGCTTCCAAACACCATGTTGCCAAAAATACTATAGTATTCTTCAAAACCATGGTTTTGCCTAGAAACTATAAAAATACTTTGTTGCCAAACAGGCCCTAAAACATCACCTTGATCACTAATTTCTACTCCCTCCGTATATCTGGTCACTTCGGCCAGAGTTTTTGGACGTACAGAGATATTGAGATTCCGATAGAGCAACTGTTGGAGCGGTAATTTTTTCATTTGTTCCTAAAAAATGATTTTAGGAATGAGTTTTGGAAACTATCGGAGATGCTCTTAGTGGGGCAATAACAATATGTTCCTTTAGTGTCGTTCTGCAAGCCCCTAAATAATTTCCTTGATGTATGCAGTGGACGCGTACCTAAAAAAAGCAGCAAGCAGCAAGCTGTATAACAAGTTGAAGATCGAAGATGATGCACATGCACCCAGGCACTGAACGAACCAATCACAATAGAGAGGTTGTTCGCATCTCACAGGATCACAAATAGCATATAAGTAACAGAGGATACATTATTACATTGTAATAACTAGATGATTGTGGCAGATGGTTGCTCATATATTCAATCAATAAAGTTGGTTTTGCAGCAGCAGTATAACAGTACAACAGGAGAGAGGGAGAGAGAGAGAGAGAGAGAGCGCGAGCTTATTACGCCGGCGGCAGAATGCCTGATTTACTGGGTGATGACTTTCTTGATTCTATAGTTCTTTGCAAATGCTGTGTACACAAGAAAGTTGAGGGCGCTAATCCCCGTCCACAGCCAAAAGTAGTAGTCCAGGTGGCCATCGTTCAGATCAGCAGGAAGCCAGCCGCCCTGGCCTCCCCTGCCCCTGCCCCTGGTTGCAACAGCGATGAGCGAGATAACGAGCGAGTTCACGTAGTAGCCAAGCGACATTGCAAGGAAGGAGAACGCTGAGCACAAGCTCCGCATCGACACGGGGGCCTCCGAGTAGAAGAACTCGAGCTGCGCGATGCCACAGAATACGTCGGAGCAGGCCAGAATCACAAACTGGGGGAGCTGCCACGCTATGCTTAGATTGCGGCCAGCCCTGACGCTGCGCAGCCTCCACATCTCGACCAGCGCAGCCGCCGCCAACGATGGAATCGCTAGAAACCGGCCGACACCCATCCGCTGCAGCTGCGTCAGCCCTGCAGCATTTCCGGTGTACCTTCTGGCTATTGGGATCACAACGCTGTCCTGGAACGCAACCCAAACCATCATAAAGATCACCTCGGCAGAGTTCAGAGACGCCGCAGGGACCGAGAAGGACCCAATCTTGGTGTTCATTGCATTCCCCTGCTGGACGAAAGTGGTGGCCGTTTGGCACATCGACGCTGCGTACAAGACACTCGTCACCCATATTGGAACCATCCGAAGCAGAATCTTCACTTCCTCCACCTGAGTTACCGTACACAGTAGCCACGGCCGATCACTATTGCTATCCTTTATCTCTTGGTCCTCTAAAACAACAGCAGCCTTGTCCAAGCACCTGGATCACAAGTGTTCCTCTAAGAATCACAAGTGTTCAACATAATTTCAATCGAAAGGTAGCAAAACAAAACAAAAGACTTCAAACAAGAGTGTCCGGTACAGCGATAAATGATTAACATACCTGAATCCATCGGTGTGTGCTAATCTGCTCGAGGAGGTTTGATCCCCTTCAAACAAGAGTGTGCTATCAGCAGAAACCTCCACTTGTCTCTTCTTAAGAGATGCAAGAAACACCATTATAACACTTTTCAGCGGACTTCCACTAGGAAGTTCAACCCTGTAGGTTGGTGTTCCTACTGAAAAGGCAACTGTGGCGACAATGAGGCATATTGAGGAGATGCCAAATCCAAGAGACCAAGCAACATTTTGCTGTACCCAAACAACAACGGTGCCGGAGATGAAAACTCCAAGGTTGATAGCAATGAAGAACCAACTAAAGAACGCCTGCTTCTTTCTACTCTCTTCAAGGTTTGAATCATTATATTGGTCAGCTCCAAAGGGAAGCAAAGCTGATTTGACCCCCCCAGTACCGACTGAAACAAGGTACAACGAAGCAAACAACACAAAATACTGAAACCCTGTTGCAGGAGGGCAAGAAGTTCCTTCACATGGGGCGGGTCGTAACGATGGGATGACTGCAGACGCTGTAATGATGAGCAACCCCTATTTGTGGACATAACATAATACGAGGAGTTAACAAACACCACACCAGCTAATGAAATTACAAACATAAAAACTGCTGTCAAGTTTCAGGAAAGAAAAAGGTTAAGTGGAGACTGCAATGCCTGTACTTACAATAACATAGAATATTATAGAGGTAGCGATCGTCTTGTACTTTCCCCAGTATGTATCGGCAAGAAAGGCTCCAAGAACGGGTGTAAGAAATGTGGTGCCGTTCCAGGTATCAACATTTGCAGCATTTGAAGCGGTACTTCCGTGCAGGACCGTTCCAAGATATACGACAAGGTTCAGGGCAATACCAGAGTAAGCGATACTCTCCAAGAATTCAAAGGCTGCAGTATAAAGGAGGACAAGTGGTTACTGGCTACAGCAGCAGGTCAGGTTGATAGAAAAAGGAAAATGGCAGTTTGTTGTAAGAACTTGGAAGTTAATAAGTTGTGGTGCCCATAGCTAGATAATATGGATGTGTTTGCATCCATGAGATAAGATGTACCCAAAATAATAGCAGGAGCTTTCCAGTTGAAGGGCTTGTTATAGTACTGATCTGACGAAGAGACCTGTAGGAAGAAGAGAGAAAATCAAGTTACAGTCACCGTACTGTGAAGTTGAAATGAGGAAAAGAGAGATGGACTATGAAATTTGTTTGTGGATCTTTGTTTTTCTTGCGTGCAACAAGTATATTATCAATCTACAAGCTAGTCGGGGAAGAAGAACATGAGGGCAAGCAGCAGTAGCACATAATAATCTCGTCATCTCGTGTGTGGTGGTCGGAGGTGATTATTTAGATCGGATGGGGATCGGATGGCAGGAGGCAGCTGGAGCTGTAGGAGACCTACCTGGTGGGGGTGGGGGTGGGGGTGATGGAGCAGGGGCGATTGAGCTGCTTCTCCGCTCTCGGTGTCCATGCCTGCCGCCTCCGGGTGGAGTGGACGTCGGAGCCGGAGACGGGAGCGGAGGAGGATGGAGCGGACTTGGGGCTCAACCCAACCCAACCACCTCTCTCTCCTTGGCTTCTTCACTTGGACGAGAGCAGGAGACTTTTCTTACTCTACTCATCAATCATGCCGCAGGGAGGGAGGGAGGGAGGAGTCAGAGTCAGATGCAGCTGCACGCACATGTCATCCTGTCCTGGGGGTCGTCATTTTCCTCTCTCTGTCGCGTCAGACATGAATGCCAAACTATTGGCATTACTGTGCTGAATCTTCTCCACGTGCATAACAGGATGCGCAGAAAACAAACGGCTATGTCAGTATGCCGGGATATGCTAATGAACAAATCTCCTAGCACTTATGTTCTTATGTGTTGGTTTAACATTATAAGTCAAGTTTGTATATATGGTTGCTATATATGATAGCTCTAGAGTGTATAATTTAAATCGTTAAGGATTGACTTTTTTAATACATAGGAACATATATAAAACTTTTTAAATGACTTGAAGTTCATTTGTTACATTTGAAAAATCAAAAACTGATTTTATATACGGTTTTTATCACGACTTTACTACTGTTAGATTTTTAAAAAATTCCTCATGCTTGATCATCATCTCAAATTTTTATGGGAACATTAGTGATGTCTGAGGACCATCCAAAAAAATTTTCAATTTTTTTAACGTGTTTTGGACCATTTTTCGGACGGTTCAATGTGGACCGAGATATTGGTGATTTCGCCCAAGATCTCGGTAATTTCGGCCAAGATCTCGGATTTCCCCGTTGAAAAAAAAAACGGATTTGAAATTTGGTTTTTGCATTTCGTCCGAATTTGCCTGAAATTTTCGAATCTCGTCGAGATTTCGGATTTCGGCCATCTATGAGATTTTTCCAAAAACGAGATTTGTAACCTTGGTAGTGGAGCTGATTAAAAAGAGGGAGACTAGGGAACGGTTCCAACGGTATAGCCGTGAAACTTATGAAATTTATCAGTTTCAGTGCTGGTTTCATGAGTTTCAGTGTTTAGTTTCATCAGTTTCATGTTTCATCAGTTTTTAGTGTTAAGTTTCATGAGTTTCAGTGGAAAAATTCATATGTTTCGTAAGTTTCAGAGGTATACCGTTCCGTTTCTTAGTTTTCCTGGATTAAAAAATGTAACCAGAACCTCTTGACGCAGACATGAAGAAGGCAACGCTATTGTTGTCCCTGCCGCCGCCGGCGAGGGGAGGGGAGTCTCTATTAGATCTCTGGTGGTTTGGGTTTCGATTTTCACCCCCATTGAGTCGCTCGGGGGAGCGGCTCAGAGAGGCTCTACCGCGACGCGAGTCACCTCGAACTCTCAAGTCTTATTTATTTCAATCTCATGAGAATTATACGTGCTTCTTACGGTGAAGAATTCAATCCAGTTATTATATGGCTTGGTGTCCCACGAGCTTTAGGTAGCTGGATGATCTATCAACTCATGTCAATGGATACTGCAAGTTTCTTTTCCTTTTTTTGAGACAATTTGTTCAGTTGGGCCTCACTGTCTGTGTCTTTGGTTGGTAGCCAGCCGACCAACTTCCATCGACATGGCCAGGCCGATGAAACAACCTCAAATTTCAAAATGAATTTGATCCGGTTCTTTGTTTGATTTGCATTTGGAGTTTGAAAATTTGGAAATCGAGTTGAATTCAAACCTTGTGTTGGGCCACTTCTTCTTCTTCTTGGGCCGCCGGCCTGCTCACTTCGGCTGCTTCCTCCGGCGGCCAGCTCGCCAATGGCTCTTGGCTCGCCGGCCGACAGCCTTCCGCCTCCTCCTCGGCCTCGCTCGCCTGCGCCGTGCCGTCTTGACCCGGCCAGCGCCGCCCTCGCGCCTCAGCGCGCTGCGCGCCCTCGCCGCCAGCGTGGTCGCCGCCGTCTCCGTGCCCCGATCGCCGCCGCCGCTATCGCCGCCCGCTCGCGCGCGCCGCCGTCGAGCCGGCCACTGCGCCGCGCCTCGCCCTATAAAAGCCTCGCCTCACCTCGTTCCCAACTTCGCCCGCCTCCTCTCTCTCGGTGAAACTCCCTCTCCCACCTCGCCCCTTGACTCGCCGCCGCCTCGTTCGCGCCCGCCCGCCCGGCTCGCCCTCACTGTTTTCCCTGTGCCTAGCCCCTCGCGCGTGCCCAGCGGCGGGCCCGCTCGTCGACCTCACTCCGCCCGCTTTTTCCCCGCGCGCGGTGGGCCGCCCTCATGAGCGGTAGTGGCCCGACCTCGCCGCGCCCGCGTGGGCGCCAGCTGATTCAGCGCCGAAGCGGCCGGAGCGATGCGCGATTTTTGGATTTTTATTTTAATTAATAAATTTCCAAAAATCCGTTTTAATTCCAAAAATAACCCGAAAAATCCAGAAAAATCCCGGAAAAGCCCAGAGCCCCACCAAATACTTTTCCCAAACCGTTTCGATCCCCTGAGTCCAGAAATGCTGTCCGTTCCCAAATCCAAACTTCGAAAACCCCAAATCCCGCTTTGCCCTCCGTTCTCTTGAGGCTCGATTTAGGTTTTCGTTTCAGTTTCCGTTTTCGATTTTCGGTTATTGTTTTATCGTTTATTTATGTTGGTTGTCTTTTTCGCGTTAGATTCGACCGTTGAGACGCCAGTGGAGCCAGAGCAGTCCCTGGAGTCGGGCGATTCCGGAAGCCAGGCGTCGGACCAGGCGAAACGCATCACGACTACTTCCTCGACGACTCATCCGATCCAGCTGCCGCGCAAGGCAAGCCGTACACCCTTTGATCATGTTGATCCTATCATGCCATGCTATAGTAGTAATTATTTTATACCGCATTATTTTACTGTATATTGAATTATTGAAATCCAGTATTTTAGAATGACATGATGCTTAGATAATACCGAATTGCTCATTGAACTTCCTTGAATTGTTGAACCCTGTTAAACCCTTGGAACCCTAGTTAATTGCTTATTGACATGATCAGATTAGATTATACAGCTAGGTTAGTTCAAAAACCTGGATTTAAAGAAAATGCTGCCGAATCTCCGATTCGGATTATTTATAAAAGTGCTGCAGTCAGGGGGACAGTATCGGATAAATCCCGGAGTTGATGAGATTCCGATCCCCGACTGGTGATTAGTGCCTTGGTTGGTCTGGTGGCCGGTACCTCGGGTACCGGAATGGGTTTGTGGATGAAGGCTTGGTCTTTGGCAAAAGTGTAAGGTTAATAATCCCCTTGAGCAAAGTAAATAACTTAGTTCCCGCTCAACCATAAGTCGGACTGGTCGGTGGACCCGTATCCGACATAGCTCAGTAAGTTAGTCATTCCTGAGATAATAACTGGACTGTCTTGGTGGCTACCATTCTCTGGAGAGAATGGGGACCAAGACCTTCCGGCAGGAAATGGGCCGGAGGGTGGAGCAGGAATGGTCGAGTGACATTCTTGGTTCTCACTAGCAGTGACGCTAATGGGGACCCTGAGTCCAAGGTAGCGGTCTCTATCGGTAAACAACTAAAGGACAGGAATGATTAAACGAAAAGCTGTGATAATCTAAACTGGGCCACATGCATTTAAGTTGCATGAAAACTTGCGATTGGCATAAAGGTTATAGATATCTTGTGGGTAAAGTTGAGCCGCTCTGCAGAGTTAATCTAAATTGTAATCGATTACGCCGTACTTCCGGTTAATGAAGTTAAGTTGGAATCGGGGTTGATACCCGTAACTAAGCTCAAGTTACTGTTTTAGTATTTGTGAAAGAATTGGTTAAGTGTTGGTAAACTGGTGAAATTCAAATTACTTATTTAATAGTCTGTGCTTCAAATGTAAAATGAATTATGAAATAAAACTGCATTCCGATACTTAACCCTACTGCCATCCCTTGATTACCCCTACATATAGTATTCAGTGGTTCCGTACGACTTGTTGAGTACTCTGTACTCACCCTTGCAAACCAGCCTTTCAGAGTTCGAAGATCTTTGGAGCCTACCAGGAGGTCGTAGATGGCGATTTAGTGCAGTTTTAGGTCTTTGTCTTCGCTCAGGCCACACTGTGGTTTCCTTCTTTTGGTAGTGTAAGTCTAGAAGCTTGGATGCTTCCCTTGTAAAATCCGGTCGTTAGGCCGGCTATATTGAATAAAAGTGTTGAATTGGCTTTTGGCCAGGTAATTTTACTCTTGTTTTACAACGATTAGTCTTCTGGAGTAGCTGTTGTGAGTTTCAGATCGCTTGCCCTAAAAAGGCGGTCCGTCACAAGTGGTATCAGAGCCTAGGCTTGACCGTAGACTGAGACCTAAGTTGGCTTAAGGAGTCTTTTTCGAAAGATTTTTTCAAACTACAAAATGAGTTTCAAAAACTGTAAGTACTATTCTTATAATTCTGTTCCTCTTCCCTCTCTGTTTCCCCTTTTCCTTAAAAATCCATTTCTTTCCTTTGAAACTCACTTAAAACCTTTCCGCTCATCTGACTTGAAAAAGTTTTCTCGTTTTGGCAGATGGTTCAGCACGATTATCTGTTCCCCGAAGCTTTCGGGGATGGGCCGAGTTCTTGTGGAGGATGCTTGACATGTTGGTGCGAGCCGAATGAAGCTCGATTTTCCACACGTAAGAACTCTTCCAGGGTGCCGTTCGTTACGAATGGAAAGCCTGGTTGATCTTAATCCTCCGCACGACAATCCCGATATTCCACGCCGGCTTCCAAGGATTCCGCGTCTCGGCGACGCTATCCAGGACTCGCCCGTCAGGCGATGAAGCACTGCGTCGTCTCTTTGATCTTGAGTTTGACGACGATCGATTCAGCTCATCCCTATGAGAGGATGCCCGACACGTTGATCATCACCGTCCGGATGACGATCTGAGACCAGCGTGTCGACCAAGCCGCTGATCGATGGTGAACAAGGACTACATCAGATACCGCCTTCTCCGCGAACGAGATGATCTGCAGCGACAGTTGGGCAATGCTTGGATGGAGATCGACGAGCTTCGTGAAGAGATAGACCAGATGCAGCCCCAGTACGAGCCCGGAGAGGAGATGTCTGTGGATGGTCCATCGGAGGTGGTGGACGTATCCATGGCAGAATATGTGGAAGAAGACCCGGAGGAGCGCATCATCTACATCTCCGACGACGATTGAAGATTCCAGTCTTAGAATAGGGCGTTAGTCCTAGAAGTTGGCTTTACCCCTTTTGGAGTAGTCTTTTGTAATGTAAAATAGATTGTTTCCTACCTTAGTATGACGGTATTGTAAACAATCTATGCTATCAGTAAAATTAAGTTTCCTATCTCTGTATGTTGTTTGCTCTATTATCCTTATATCTTCGGCCTAATTCCACTAATTCTTTCCCATTTCGTCTCGCCTCTCACCTATTCTATCTCCCTCTGCCCCATGTCTAAATCTTACTTATCTTCTGCTTTACCCCAAAACCCTACAGCAAGACCTTGAGAAAGTCAGAATGGATCAAGGTGAAGGATCTCAGTTCCAAGGTCACGAGAATGAGGCAGACCCAGCCAGGAACCCAGTTAACCTAGCTCAAGTTCTGGCAGCTATGGAAAGGAATAGATATCAGTCTGAACAAAGGCAGAACCAGATGATTGAAATGATGATGAGACAGTTTGCCGCAAGACCGCAGATGAATCCCCAAGAAAACAACATGGGACATGATGGATTATTAGGTGGGTCACACTGGTCTGACTTCCAAAAGACCCGGCCCCCTATTTTCTCCGTGTCGACTGAGCCATTATCAGCAGATGATTGGCTCACAGTTATCCAAATGAAGCTGGATACGATGCGGTAATCGAGAAGGAGAAAGTGCTCTATGCCTCTCACCAACTGCAAGGACAAGCAGCAGCATGGTGGGTTAACTTTCAGACTCTGAAGGCAGGACAGGAGATTTCGTGGCAGATGTTTGAAGAAGCCTTCCGAAAGACTCACATTCCAGCAGGCTTGATGGCCTCCAAGCGAAGGGAATTCCTGTCTCTCCATCAAGGAGGAAGGACAGTGATGGAATACCTACACCACTTTAACAACCTTTCTCGCTATGCACCCAGGGAGGTAGACACAGAAGAGAAGAAGATAGAAAGATTTTATGAAGGACTGCAGAAGAACCTCAAGTTCCATGTCTCAGCTGTGGAGTTCAAGGATTTTTCAGCTATGGTGGATAGGCTGATCGTGTCAGAAGAGACAAGGAATGACCTGGAAGATACCGGAAAGAGAAAGGCACAGCAACAACGGATGTCAGCAGCAAGTCAGTTCAAGGGAAGGACCTATACCTTCAACCCCAACGTTCCAAACAAGAGACAAGCAGTGGGAGGATCCCGACCTATCCCGCCCAATGCTCAGCCCGGGAATGTCCGATGCTTTACCTGCAACGGGAACCATTACTCTAATGTGTGTCCCAAGAAAGGTTCAGCTTGTTTCCATTGCGGACAACCTGGACATTTCAGGCAGCAGTGCCCAAAGAAGGACTTGCCAAGTGATGTGGCAAAAGCTCAGGCGACAGCTTCCGCCAACAGACAGCCAACACCTCGTCAACCTCAGCCGCCCCATCATGGTTATCTGAAGGCACCAGTTAAGACAGAAGGATACTCGAACAACCGCGGACCCAATCCGCCAAGGAACCCCCAAGGAAGAATCAACCATGTGTCAGCAGCAGAGGCACCAAGCCACGAGATGTTATCGTTGGTAAGTTTCCCGTCCAAACCAAGTTGGCCTTAACCCTCTTTGACCCAGGTGCAACCCATCCGTTCATTTCTTTGGCTTTTGCTTGCAAAAGTGGGTTGCCCTACTCTCCCTTGCCCTCTCCCTGTGTTTTCCACACCCCTGGAAGTCGGTTAATGGCAAGATTCACGATGAATCGAGAATAGAAATCCAAGGAGTTGAGTTGAGCCAACTTTGTTGTTATTAGAGATGGATGGTCTAGATGTCATATTGGGAATGAATCGTTATCTAGGCACCATGCTCGGTTGGATTGTGCTCGTAAGGCGATGACACTCAGGAATGGTTATGGTCAGAAAGTGACAGTTCAGAATGATCCGAAGTTGATCAAAAGGAGTCAGAGCATCGTCAATGCAGTCGCCAATGGATTAGACAGCATACCCGTAGTTCGGGAGTACCCTGAAGTTTTTCCAGAAGAGTTACCAGGGAAACCTCCGAACAGAGGCATAGAACTGGCAATAGAATTAGTTCCTGGAACAGCTCCTATCCATAAGCGATCGCGTCCAATGTCGCCTTTGGAGTTAAAGGAACTGAAGAAACAATTGGATGAATTGCTGGATAAAGGATTTGTACGGCCAATTATCTCCCCTTGGTCCGCGCAGGTCGTATTTGCCAGAAAGAAAGATGGAAGCAAGAGACTATGCATAGATTACAGAGCTCTGAATGATGCGACAATCAAGAACAAGTACCCGTTACCCCGGATAGATGACTTGTTCGATCAGTTGAAAGGAGCCAAGATCTTTTCGAAGATAGACCTGAGGACAGGATACCATCAGCTGAAAATCAGAGAACAAGACAGAGAAGACAAAGATTTGCTACTCAAGTGCAGACGGATTATATGAGTTCACCGTGGTGCCATTTGGACTCACAAATGCCCCGGCCTACTTTATGAACCTGATGAACCAAGTATGCATGGAGTTCTTGGACAAGTTCATCGTGGTATTCATAGACGATATACTCATTTACTCCCAGACCGAAGAAGATCACCAGAAGCATCTACACTTAATTCTGGGAAGGCTTAGAGAACATCAGCTATATGCAAAATTCTCTAAGTGTGATTTCTGGTTGGATGAAATCGCTTTCCTAGGACACATCATCACCAAGGATGGCGTGAAGATGGATCCCGAGAAGATCAGGACAGTGTTGGAATGGAAACAGCCTGTGTCAGTGACAGAAGTCAGAAGTTTTCTCGGATTGGCAGGATATTACAGAAGATTCATCGAAGGATTCTCCAAGATAGCCAAACCGATGACTCAGCTTCTCAAAAAGGACAGCCCCTACGTTTGGACTGAGAAGTGTGAAAAAAGTTTCCAGGAGCTGAAAACCAAGTTAACCTCAGACCCAGTCCTCACTCTCCCAAATCCGGATAAGGACTTCCAGATTTACTGTGATGCTTCCAAAAGAGGATTGGGATGCGTGTTAATGCAAGAAGGAAAAGTGGTTGCGTATGCGTCGCTACAACTCAGACCGCATGAGGAGAATTACCCGACTCATGACCTGGAGCTAGCCTCAGTAGTGCACGCATTGAAGATTTGGAGACATTATCTGTTGGGGAACCGTTGTGAAGTGTTTTCAGACCACAAGAGCCTGAAGTACGTATTCACCCAGCCCAATCTGAACATGAGACAAAGAAGATGGTTGGAGTTGATTAAGGATTATGACCTAGAGATCCTTTATCATCCAGGAAAAGCGAATGTGGTAGCAGATGCTTTGAGCCGAAAAGCATGCCATCACTTAGCTCAGGTTGAGACTATCTCTCCCCAGCTGAAGTCAGAAGTACAGGAGTGGAACCTGCAGATAGTGTCAGAAGGATCAGTGCATTTCCTAGAGATACAGTCAGATCTCCTGAAGCAGATCAAAGCGGCTCGTGAGGCAGACGAAGAAATCTTGGAATCTGAAGAAAGTTGATGAAGGAAGTTAGTCCCTCGGAGTTCTCGGAAGACAAGCAAGGCATACTATGATTCCGCGATCGTATATGCATTCCGAAGGATAAGGATATAAGAGGATTGATTTTGACAGAGGCTCACTCGTCGCAATTCTCAATACACCCTGGCAGTACGAAGATGTACCAAGACTTGAAGAAGGAATACTGGTGGAATGGAATGAAGAAAGAGATAGCCGAACACGTGGTGTGTTGTGACGTGTGTCGGAAAGTCAAGATAGACCACCAGGAAGGCGGCAGGATTACGCAACCCCTTCGGTGCGGAATGGAAGTGGGAAGAGATTGGGATGGACTTTGTCACTGGTTTGCCCAAAACTCAGCAAGGGTATGATGCCATTTGGGTAATCATTGATAGACTGACCAAAGTAGCCCATTTCATCCCTATAAAGCAGACTGTTGGAAGAGACAAGTTGGCAGAGTTGTACCTGACCCAGATTGTCAGATTACATGGAATCCCTAAGAAGATCGTGTCAGATCGTGGAGCCCAGTTCACCTCAAAGTTCTGGAAAAGTCTGCATGAAGCTATGGGTACAGACTTGAATTTCAAGATCTGACCTATCACCCTCAGACAGATGGTCAGACAGAAAGAGTCAACCAGATACTAGAGGATATGTTAAGAGCCTGCGCTCTAGCATATGGAGCCTCGTGGGCCAAGTGTTTGCCGTTTGCGGAGTTCTCGTACAATAACAGTTACCAGACCAGTCTGGATATGTCACCTTTTGAAGCCCTGTATGGAAGGAAGTGCAGAACCCCGTTGAATTGGACCGAGACCGGAAAGAAACAGCTTTTTGGACCTCAGCTAGTTCATGATGCAGAAGCTCATGTGAGGATCATAAGGAAGAATCTAAGAACAGCTCAAGTTCGGCAGAAGAGTTATGCAGATATGAGAAGAAAAGATATAAGTTATCATGTTGGAGACTTCGTTTATCTGAAAGTGACACCCTTTAAGCCAGTTCGCCGTTTTCAGATAAAAGGGAAGTTAGCTCCGAGGTATGTTGGACCATACCCCGTGACTGACAGAATTGGAGAAGTAGCCTACAAGTTACAGCTAAGTCCAGAGCTATCGAGGGTACACACTGTCTTTCATGTGTCCCAGTTGAGGAAATGCCTCCGTCAGCCGTCAGAGCAAGTACAGTTGAAGGGGATAGACTTGAAGGAGGATTTGACATATCATGAGGAACCAGTCAGAATTGTGGAGACAATAGAAAGAGAACTCAAGTCCAAGAATGTTAGGATCTGCCGAGTGCTATGGAAGAATCATACACTCGAAGAAACTACTTGGGAGAAGGAATCGGAATTGCAGCAGAATTTTCCCAACCTATTTTCCCAGGCGAAATGAATCTCGGGGACGAGATTCCATTTTAAGTGGGGTAGGTTGAAACAACCTCAAATTTCAAAATGAATTTGATCCGGTTCTTTGTTTGATTTGCATTTGGAGTTTGAAAATTTGGAAATCGAGTTGAATTCAAACCTTGTGTTGGGCCACTTCTTCTTCTTCTTGGGCCGGCTGCTCGCTTCGACTGCTTCCTCCGGCCTGGCCAGCTCGCCAATGCGACTCTTGGCTCGCCGGCCAGCCTTCCGCCTCCTCGCCTCCGGCGCTCGCCGCGCCGTGCGTCTTGACCCGGCCAGCGCCGCCTCGCGCCTCCAGCGCGGCGCCGCCTCGCCGCCCAGCGTGGTCGCCGCCATGCCGTGCCCCGATCGCCGCCGCCTTCGCCGCCGCTCGCGCCGCCGTCGAACCGCTGCGCCCTCGCGCCTCGCCCTATAAAAGCCTCGCCTCACCTCGTTCCCAACTCGCCGCCTCCTCTCTCCTCTCGGTGAGCTCCCTCCTCTCCCCTTGCTCGCCCGCTTGACTCACGTGGCCAGCTGTTCAGCGCGCATGCCTCGCCCTCCTCCTGTTTTCCCTGTGCCTAGCCCCTCGCGCCGTGCCCAGCGACGGCGGGCCCCGCTCGTCGACCTCCTCACGCCCTTTTTCCGCGCTGCCGGGTGGGCCGCCTCGCCAGGCGGTGGCTTGACCTCGCCGCGCCGTAGTGGGCCTTAGCTGATTCAGCGCCGGCGGCGAACGATAACACGATTTTTGGATTTTTATTTTAATTAATAAATTTCAAAAAATCCGTTTTAATTCCAAAAATAGCCCGAAAAATCCAGAAAAATCCCGGAAAAGCCCAGAGCCCCACCAAATACTTTTCCCAAACCGTTTCGATCCCCTGAGTCCAGAAATGCTGTCCGTTCCCAAATCCGAAACTCAGAAAACCCCCAAATCCCAGTTTTGCCCTCCGTTCTCTTCCGACTCGATTTCCGGTTTTCCGTTTCAGTTTCCGTTTTCGATTTTCGGTTATTGTTTTATCGTTTATTTATGTTGGTTGTCTTTTTCGCGTTAGATTCGACCGTTGAGACGCCAGTGGAGCCGAGGCTTGATCCTGGAGTCGAGCGGTTCGGAGCAGGCGTCGGACCAGGCGAGCACGATCGACTACTTCCTCGACGACTCATCCGATCCAGCTGCCGCGCAAGGCAAGCCGTACACCCTTTGATCATGTTGATCCTATCATGCCATGCTATAGTAGTAATTATTTTATACCGCATTATTTTACTGTATATTGAATTATTGAAATCCAGTATTTTAGAATGACATGATGCTTAGATAATACCGAATTGCTCATTGAACTTCCTTGAATTGTTGAACCCTGTTAAACCCTTGGAACCCTAGTTAATTGCTTATTTCCATGATTAGATTAGATTATACAGCTAGGTTAGTTCAAAAACCTGGATTTAAAGAAAATGCTGCCGAATCTCCGATTCGGATTATTTATAAAAGTGCCGCAGTCAGGGGGACAGTATCGGATAAATCCCGGAGTGGATGAGATTCCGATCCCCGACTGGTGATTAGTGCCTTGGTTGGTCTGGTGGCCGGTACCTCGGGTACCGGAATGGGTTTGTGGATGAAGGCTTGGTCTTTGGCAAAAGTGTAAGGTTAATAATCCCCTTGAGCAAAGTAAATAACTTAGTTCCCGCTCAACCACAAGTCGGACTGGTCGGTGGACCCGTATCCGACATGGCTCAGTAAGTTAGTCATTCCTGAGATAATAAGCTGGGTCGTCTTGGTGGCTACCATTCTCTGGAGAGAATGGGGACCTAGCCTTCCCAGGAAATGGGCCGGAGGGTGGAAACAGGAATGGTCCAGAGTGACATTCTTGGTTCTCTAGCAGTGAAGACGCTAATGGGGACCACGAGTCCAAGGTAGCGGTCTCTATCGGTAAACAACTAAATGACAGGAATGATTAAACGAAAAGCTGTGATAATCTAAACTGGGCCACATGCATTTAAGTTGCATGAAAACTTGCGATTGGCATAAAGGTTATAGATATCTTGTGGGTAAAGTTGAGCCGCTCTGCAGAGTTAATCTAAATTGTAATCGATTACGCCGTACTTAGGTTAATGAAGTTAAGTTGGAATCGGGGTTGATACAGTAACTAAGCTCAAGTTACTGTTTTAGTATTTGTGAAAGAATTGGTTAAGTGTTGGTAAACTGGTGAAATTCAAATTACTTATTTAATAGTCTGTGCTTCAAATGTAAAATGAATTATGAAATAAAACTGCATTCCGATACTTAACCCTACTGCCATCCCTTGATTACCCCTACATATAGTATTCAGTGGTTCCGTACGACTTGTTGAGTACTCTGTACTCACCCTTGCAAACCAGCCCTTTCGAGTTCGAAGATCTTTGGAGCCTACCAGGAGGTCGTAGATGGCGATTTAGTCTGGTTTTAGGTCTTTGTCTTCGCTCAGGCCCTGCCTGTGGTTTCCTTCTTTTGGTAGTGTAAGTCTAGAAGCTTGGATGCTTCCCTTGTAAAATCCGGTCGTTAGGCCGGCTATATTGAATAAAAGTGTTGAATTGGCTTTTGGTCAGGTAATTTTACTCTTGTTTTACGATTAGTCTTCCCAGGTAGCTGTTGTGAATTCGTGACCGCGCAAAAGGCGGTCCGTCACAGCCGAGAGATCGGGAGAGATGGCTGCGGTGGGTCGGGGCGTGTGGAAGGTATCAGGAGACCTCAACAACTTCCTCCGCCACGCCCGGCCGCGACGAGGGCTACTTGTAAGAAAGAAAACAACAATCTTCTGATTAATACTTTGCTTGTTCGATTCGTCCATTTCAGATCAGATCCGCTTGTAACTCCCCGTCCCTCCGCAACTCGGTCAGCACAACCAAAGCGGCAGCGAATTAGGAATTTAATTTACCATTCCATAGTCAAAAGTAATTTCAGGCTGTCGACATGACAAATTTAGAGAGGTTATTTGCCTCTATGGCTCGAGTTCAGACCATGCTCTCTTTTTCCCCTGTCAATGCGGTAGAAAACTTAACATTGGTAAATTTGCAGCAAGGCATACTAGGTGGGTAGAGTATGCGGAGAAGGGCCGCTCCAATACATCCCAAGTGCCTCGTGAATGGCATGGAAGGCAAGTCTTTGTCTGGCTGGCGAGGGTCTACCACTGCAACAAAGGGACTGGACAATGTTTATGTTATGGTTGTGGAATGGAATCGGCTGGTTGCTAGCGATCTTCGTATGATCCAAATCCAACAGTTATCTTTGGGATCCCCTTATTACATCCAATTAATCTTTCGTATGATCCGTGTCAGGGATTTATCTTTGGGAACGAAACCCAAAGCAGAAGAGGCATCTAGTCTAGTCTAGTGTGGTGTATGTACCATCGGCAGGAGCAGCGGCCACGACGACCATCGATGAATCGATCGTCGTACCTACCAATCTAGTGTACTGGACGAGTTTTTCTTCTTTTCTTTTTGCTTTTGAGGAGAAACTAAAACCAAGAGAAACATATCGAGAGAGACGGCGACGTGTATCGTATATTCGTACTCATCTCTCTCCTCGTGCACGCAAACGCAACATACATAGATAGATATAGATAGGAAGGGTTGCTGTGCCTGTGCTGCTGCTACCGAGTTGGTCAACTCCTCCAGGAACGCAGCAAGCAAGTAACACAGGATCACTACTAACTCAGCTACCGAGTTTTGAGATTAATGGCCGAGGAGGAGCAGCAGGAGCAGGCTGCATCTGCGTGTTGTTCCAACAGCAACAACTCAACCAAGAGAAAGGCATGTACAACTTGATTGATTCTTGTTTCAATTCATCGCTACCGCTTGCCTTGTTTCATCCACCACTTTCTTTCTTTTAGGTCTGGGGTGAAATCCATGCCGCCTCCTCTCCGCCGCCCGACCTTGACTGCCAGCGCCCCTTGCTGCCCAGGCCTTCCGCCGCCGCCGACGAGCCCTTCTCCGTCTCCGCCGCAATCCTCCCGTCAGTCCATGACCCATCCACTCTTGTTTTTTTTTTCCTTCTTCTTACACCGCATCGCTGCCATCCTAGCAGGCTAGCTAGTTCCTACTACTTCTGCTTCCATCATTTGGGCACCTTAATTAGGGCAAAATTATGCGCATGTATAGACTACCTAACAAAATTCTCCAATTCCACCGGTGAATTGTTGTTTTAGGTTCTTGTTTCCAGCCTTGGGTGGCCTTCTCTATGGCTACGACATTGGGGCGACATCTGGTGCAACCATATCGCTCAAGGTACCACAACACAGCATCAGTACTCTATCACGATACCAAAACCCATCACAATTTCCCTCTGTGCCCAATCAAGCCCTGCAAGTGATTTTCGGTTTTCATTAACTCCTGTTCATCATTTTTGCAGTCATCCACACTCAGTGGTACATCATGGTACAATCTATCATCGGTGCAAACTGGCCTTGTGGTAACACCCTACATCATATCAAAATTTATCTCTGTCTCACCAAGGTTGCCTTGGCTTAATTTGAATGCTATTGTTATGTATGTTATGATTCCTTTATTCATGATGTAGGTCAGTGGCTCGCTCTATGGTGCTTTGATCGGTTCAGTCTTGGCATTTACCATTGCAGATTTTCTAGGTAGCTCCTCTAGCCCTCGTCTTCTCCTCTATGCTAGTGAGCATCTTATTCTTATGGTGCAACGTAGCCTGGTCTTCTCATATGATTTATGCTTACTACTTACCACAGGACGACGCAAAGAGCTTATCCTTGCTTCTATCTCGTATTTCATTGGAGCTCTTCTCACAGCGGTGGCACCTAACTTCCCTATCATGGTGGTTGGCCGCTTTTTATATGGCGTAGGAATTGGATTGGTAATGAAATCTGATACCCTCCGTCGTGGCTTTGTCGATGCTGCAAACAACATGAACACACGTTTTGTTTACGAGGCTCATCTGAGTTGCTTTCATTAGGCAATGCACGCTGCTCCAATGTATATTGCAGAAACTGCTCCAAGTCAGATAAGAGGCATGCTCATTTCTCTCAAGGAGTTCTTTATTGTTCTTGGAATGCTTGTAAGTGCATATTAGTTTTTTTGTTTGTTGTTCTCTCTCAGCTTTTTCATCTTTCAGGCTACTTATCTACATTTCTTTTTCCAGCTTGGTTATATAGTAGGCAGTCTCTATGTTGAAGTGGTTTCTGGTTGGCGCTACATGTATGCCACCAGTGCTCCATTATGTCTCATAATGGGAGTTGGAATGTGCTGGTTACCTGCTTCACCTAGGTGGCTTCTGTTATGTGCCGTACAAGGGAATGGAAATCTTCTGGAGACAAAAGAAAATGCTACAAGTTGCTTATGTCGATTGAGGGGTCAAGCTTCTCCAGATTTGGTTTCAGAGCAGGTTAATTTGATTCTGGATGAGCTGTCATATGTTGATCAGGAGAAACAATCAGGCTTCAGTGAGATCTTTCATGGAAAATGTCTCAAAGCAATGATAATTGGATGTGGCTTGGTGTTCTTTCAACAGGTATTTCTACCCTACAGTTCTATTTGTGCATTCCATGATATCAAAATGATATTTATATATGGTTTCTTCTCCTGCTCTATGTATTTGTCAGGTCACTGGTCAACCGAGTGTGTTATATTACGCTGCGACAATCCTTCAGGTGCTGATGTTTTTCTATATGAAATTACTCGGTTCAAGTATGTCCTGGTGTGGTGATTTGGTTGGGTCGCCTTAAAAAATTGAAGCTCCTTCGTGCTATAAGCTGTTGTTCCCAGTATAGGGGTTTGCGGCTACAAAACATTATCTATCTTGTAGGGCCAGCTGGCACTGACAGGCCCTTCAAACACCATGCTTTCTTCGCTTTTCTTCCTGTATTGTTCATAGCTATTATTGTTTGCACGCAGAGTGCTGGATTCTCTGGGGCATCTGATGCTACTCGTGTATCAATTATTCTTGGCTTACTGAAGGTATATGTCAATACTTTTGCATAAGATTAGTTCAAATTATAACCTGTGCAGATATTTTCCCACTTTAAGCCGATTGATAGATGCCGCCCTCTATGAAGTCATCGTACTATTACACAGCTGCTGAATCCATATTCTTTTAAATTGAAGTCCAGGCCCGTGTATGTCTTGCTATGCTAAGATTTGATACAACTCTGATAAATGCTATTTTTCTGAAAAGAAAGTCATTCTTATTGTTTGTCATATGACTTACACATATCCCGGTTTCCGTTGTAGAACCAAGAAACTACTACTGATGTTGTGTTTTCCTTACTGTAGCTGATTATGACTGGAGCAGCAGTTCTTGTGGTTGACAGACTTGGCAGAAGACCATTACTCATTGGAGGTGTTAGTGGAATTGTAAGTCTGTCTTCAGCATGTAGATTCTTATCTAAATATGACCGCCAAAATGCTCATCAACTTTCTTACATAAAGAGCAAGTTGATTACCCGTATGGGTTTTGTTTAATGCCATGCAATAATCTATTCATATGTCAACTTAACTATATCTTTTCATGCTTAGTTATATGTTTATGTGGAAAAAGGTACTGTTGATTTCCAATTATGTGTCAACATTCAAGTCTATTTGACATAAGTTGTGTATAGGGGCTAGGAAGCACTTTGAATAGTTTTTTTTATCCAAAAGAAACCTGTATTGTTTGCATGATGAATTCTTTTGCATGATTAATTAGCCGAGTGTTTTCGGTGTGATAAAAAGATTTTCATGGAGATGCTGCTTCACTTACTCAACTCGTCTGTTTATGGTTACAATGTGCAGGCTATTTCCTTATTTTTGTTGTCTTCGTACTACACCTTACTGAAGAATGCTTCTTATGTGGCTGTAATAGCACTTCTACTATATGTTGGCTGCTACCAGGTACTTACAGCGTCAGCTTACCCTTATTTGGCATGAAAAAAATAAAAATAAAGAGAAATGCAATGAGGATCATAGTTGGCCTCTGTTAACTGTGCTTTCTGAAATACTAGTTGATTTTCTTGGCTTTGCACTAAAGTTTCAGTAGGTGATCTTTATTTTTATTTTTTTTATCTGTCTGATGAGAAAGTTACTCTACAGTTATCATTTGGTCCAATCGGTTGGCTTATGATTTCGGAGGTTTTCCCCTTGAGGCTGCGCGGCCGTGGATTGAGTATCGCTGTTCTTGTGAATTTCGCCACCAATGCGCTGGTCACTTTTGCTTTCTCCCCGCTGGAGGTACGAGCATGTTTCTCTCGTTTTGGCTTTTGCCATGGAGTGTACTTGGACATGCCTGTGCCTGTTGAGCCTATAGAGAGTTGTTACTTCACTCTTGTTTCTGTATCGTGGTGTAGGATTTGATTGGAACTGGGGTCCTCTTCTCCGGATTCGGGGTGATTGCGGTGGCGTCTCTTGTTTTCATATTCTGCATCGTGCCCGAAACGAAAGGTCTCACCTTGGAAGAAATTGAAGCTAACCTGTAGATGCAACTGTCTGTGATGTCATCTTCGTTAGCATTGGCATGGCTATCTATGGTTTGCTGCTGCTCTTGCTTATTCAGAGATCGGTCGATCTTGCGAGTCGTAGCACTGCTTTTGTGGCAACCTTGTATTAATTGCTGTAAGTAGGACTACACATTCGATGGTCATCGTGGGGAGAGAGCCAATCATATTGGGTCGTTCTTGAATGAGCAAATCACTCTGTTTTAGAGGATGCCCCTATGATGGGATGGAGCAACTTATTACGTACTCAGCAATGGTTTCGGTTGTGCTTGCATATATTACTTCAGTTCGCATCAGCCCATGGACGAGGGTATGCGCGCGCGTTTGCATTAGACGAGCAAGCTAGCCAGGAGACACGAGATTTCAGCTGGACTAGCTGGATGGCTCTACTTTGTTACGGATAAAAATAATATTATCTAGCATGTTAAGCTATTGTTATTGGATTTCGTTCAGTCCAGACGCTTTTAGCTTCATCACCGTTGTTTGCATAATACTAGTGATGTACAGTAGGAAGGGAGGTTGTTACGATAAATATTATATTTTGTAGTAGTTAATTTGTTTGTTATGGGTGTACTATTTTTGTTTTGACTTAAAGATTTTTTTAGGGGTGAAAGGGATTTGAGGAGGCCGGTGAGAATTAAAAAGGTGAAAAACGCAGCATTCACCGTACTATGTTCTTTTTCGAAGGGGTGGAGAACTGGAGATTAGTTCCAGCACCGAGCTAGACATATGTAGGCGCCGTTGCCATATAGAAACGAAAACAAAAGACGACTCCTGACAATCGATACGCACAATAATTCAGATAGTAGAAGGCACGCATGCATTAGTGCTGCTGCTGTGTGCTCATGGGTTTAATTTGATTCTGCATGTAGGACCGATATAGACTAATATAGTAATTAGAGGGGGATGAATAATTGCGCGGAAGCTAAATCAAATTTTAGTGATTTTCAAAACACCCCTAAATAAAATATAAAAAAAACTGGTTCGGTTTCAGCAAAAACAGATTGATATACATTCACTAAAACAGTAATTCCAGAAGATCCCTCCGTCGGATTATATCTTTATCATTTATGTACCTCAGCATGTTTAATGGTAAACTCGAAAGCTACCTTTATAATTATCTGGCTAAAGAGTAGCGTTTGACAGCACCTAAGTAAACCATTACACATTTAGGAAACCAATGGCGATATCAGGTCTAAGGATCATACATACACTATATATAAGACCAACTGATGACACATAAGAATATATATATATAACAATTCTCACAGTGTCTCATATGGGTCTATCCAACATGTGTCCACATTATTGATTAGATATCTCCATATCTCTATGACTTGTGAAACATGATCATCAATCAATACACGTGCTGATCTGGAAACATAATCGTCCTATATTATGATAATCGATCTGGGATAACTTGAGTAACATCTATATAGGACAAGTTGCACAAACAAGTCACGTACTTGTTGATCAATCCCATCAATATTTATTCAAAGGACAAACAATTATACTATTCCATAAACATAAGACGTAATACAATCATCTCTGTGATTGCCTCAAGGGCAGATCACCAACATAGGCATACCCTTACCCTTCTATTTATAGCCTACCCAAGTCAATCTTCACCCTTGGATGGTTTCCATCCACAAGGAACTCTTGAAGGGCTGGGATTGGCTCACTCATACAAGGGTTTTCCACACTTCTCAAAGTGAGCTAACTTGACTACTACTCTATCCACTAAAATGCGATATAACGGCTCTCCTTGACTCGAGTAGGGCTTCAGCTAGCATCCCCATCCATCCATTTGTCTTCTCAGCTTGCAGCGATTCCGACCTCAATCATCTTTCGGCGATCTCGACCATCTGAACCTTAACTCTCTTTGCCTAGTTTCGGTCTCCTCCGTCTCACCATGACCTAGCTATGTCGTCCTGCAACCATCATAGATAAGGAAAATCCATCACATAGCATTGCTTGATAAAGATATGCAATAATCAATTCATAGCAAAAATCACCTCACACTTCTCAGTCAAAGTTGGCACTACTACCAACTAGGGGCCGGCAGTGCCACTCCTCAGATGCCGGTAGTGCCGCTCACCCTAAACCCAAATCACACCTCTCAGTCAAAGTTGGCACTACTGCCAACTAGGGGCCTACAGTGCCACTCCTCAGACATCGGTAGTGCCGCTCGCCCTAAACCCCTGAAAAAAATTTGTCCAAAAAATACCATAAAATTAATATTAATAGTTTTATAACCTCTGGCATGAACTTTTTTTTTTTTTTTTTGAAAAAAAAGAAGTTTGGAGATGTTTTTGAGCCATTCAAAATGTAGAAATTAGAAATTAAAAAAAAGAAATTAAAATTATTTTTAGTAGCAATATTTGTTCAAGCATGTCAAGTAGCAATATTTACTTTAACATATTTTAGTAACAATATTTGTTCAATTATATTTAGTGGTAATATTTGTTCAAGTATGTCAAATAGCAATATTTGTTGAAGTATGTCAAGTAGCAATATTTGTTCAATAATGTCAAGTAGCAATATTTGTTGAAGTATATTTAGTACCAATATTTGTTCAATTATATTTGGTAGCAATATTTGTTGAAATATATTTGGTACCAATATTTGTTGAAGTATATTTAGTAGCAATGGATGACACCCGAAATTTGGTACTATTTACTCAAGTAGCCATATTTGTATGCAAAAAAATTATCTTGCTATGGTATATTTTAATATGTTAATGTTATCCAATATTGAAAATTTTGTATTGATATGTAACAACTTCCAATTATCTAACATATAGCAAAGGTATGGTATATTTTAATATGTTAATGTTATCTATATTGAAAAACTCACTCGTATTGCTATGGTATATTTTAATATGTTAATGTTATCTTGTTATGGTATGTTTTAATATTTTAATTATGTGAATGCCAATTTTTGCACTTGTATTGATATGTGGCAACTTTCAATTATCTAAAATATAGCAAAGGTCATGCCGAAATTTTTCCATATTTAGAAAAGGTCATGCCATTTTTTTTTGTGTTTTCCCATTTTTGGGGGCCTTTAATGGCATTTTATAAATTTACAATATTTTTTGTAATTTTTCCTATTTTGTTTTACTTTTTTTTCTCAATTTTTTAACTTGTTGACGATTTTCGAGAAAAGCTCTAATCTTTTCGAGTGAATTTCTCTACGCTGTTTGACTAGATTTCAAATTTGTTTGACTTTTATTAACCTTTAGTTTTTTTTTGAAATATTTTTTTTTTTGTAAACGATATTATTAACCTTTGCAGCAGCCGCTTAATTGTACTATCTAATTGTGCTGTAGTATGCAGGAGGCACATGACATGACATGACAGGCTGGTTTCATTCCTTGGCACGGTAGCTAACCATGCCTAACTTCCATGCCTGCCAAGCCAAACTGTCTTAATCTGATGATTCCTTGATTCTCTCTACTGATTAGGGCTGCATGCATGCATGTGATGTGATTGTCCGCCATAACCACTCCTTGCAATTAAGTTGCAACCTCCACCGACCAGCAGCAGAGCAGGATATATATGTGTTTCCTTGCTTATTAGCTAGCTAATTGCGGGATTAGCGGCTGCGTCTATACCTCTTGTCGCGGTCTACTAATCAACACGATCTTTTCCAAACATGCAAAAGTTTTAGAGAGGAACTTATGAAACTCGTGATCGGTTTTATGTGTTCCAGTTTTTAGTTTCGTGAGTTTCAGATTTTATCAGTTTTTAGCGCTAAGTTTTGTGAGTTTCAGTGTAAAAAATCCTGAGTTTCATGCTTTTCATAATCATTGGTATACCGTTGGAACGGTATACTGTTCATTAGTTTTATGAAAGTTTTATGTGTCGATGTATTACAATGAGAAAGGGTGAACTGTACGTGCAGTGCAGTGCAACAATTGAATGTATTGCAATGATAGTTATCAATACATATTCGGCACCTAAACCGACATAAAGTAGCTCTATATAGATCTCTATGCCGGTCAATACCAGTCATGCTATTAAACTATATGTTATGTTTGATAGTATGATTTTTAAAAAGATATTAAAAATTAAACTACATGGTGTGGAAAACGATAACTAGTATGGTAAGCGCGCGGCAGCAAGGACAAACAATGCGACCGTCTTTGGTTTCCTTGAAAACGCATGCGTCATGTGCGCATGGTCTGGATGGATCAACTTGTCCGATCTTCATCATCCCAATTCCCAACCAGAAAGATAGAAAAAGTTTGCGTGTCGAGTCTCTACTCTCTAGTCGAGCCTAGTGTAAATGTGTAGTGCGGCGTGCGCGTGAGCCAGCCGGAGCAGGCGAGTTGACAACAAGGAAACCGCAGGCTCTTGTAGCCCCTCCGATCTCTCTTCCGAATCCATCCATCCATCCAATCCATCTCCCAAGAAGAATTCCTCCTCCTCCTCCTTAATCCCATTCCCTGCAGTTAGTACTCCAGGTTGCAGCAGCAACAAGCCTAGCAGCTAGTGTTTACGAATCCAATCCAATTGAAGGAGCCCACAACATCCATCAGCATCTCCTCCTCCGCTACTCGATCGATCACTAGCCACCACTGGTTGTGGTTGGTGAAGAAGAAGAAGAAGAAGAAGAAGAAGAAGAAGAATCTAAACAAGAAGAAGAATCCAAACAAGAAGAAGAAGAAGAAGAAGAAGGAATCCAAAGAATCCAAACAAGAAGAAGAAGAAGAAGAAGAAGAAGAAGAAGAAGAAGGACATAACCCAAGCTAGTTTGATATATGGCGACGCTCCAGGACCTGGGCGTGTCGGCCTTCATCAACATCCTCGGCGCCTTCGTCTTCCTCCTCCTCTTCGCCGTCCTCCGCATCCAGCCCATCAACGACCGCGTCTACTTCCCCAAGCTCTACCTCGCCAACAAACGCCACCACCAACACCGTGCCGGGGACTCCGCCGTCCGCAGGTTCGTCAACCTCAACGTCTGCACCTACATCAGGTTCCTCAGCTGGGTCCCCGGCGCCCTCCGCATGACCCAGCCAGAGCTCATACACCACGCCGGACTCGACTCCGTCGTCTACCTCCGAATCTACACACTCGGGTCCGTATATACGCCTGCCTCAAAATTAATCCCTACTTCTTCATTGTGTTGCATTAGCATCACCATCAAGAACTGCAATTCTGCTGCTGCTGCCTTCTTAACTTAAATCAACAAGCCCCAACCTTCTCTTTTCATTTCTGTGCGCGCGCGTGCAAATTAGTGTGATGAATTGCAATTCTGCTGCTGCTTCTTTCCAACTAGTCACAAATTCTTCGAGCCAACGAACTCCTCGGAGAGGACAAATTCCATCTTCCTCTTTTCAAACACAACAGCGGCATCTGCTTCGAGATTTGGCTTGCCAACTTTGCCTGCCTGGCTGGATGCATTGTTGGTTCGCGTGTCAATAATGCATTCCTTCCTACTACAGTACTGCTAGTTGTTTGTTTCCATGTTTAAAAATGCAACCTTTTCTTTCTTTTGGCTGGGGCGCAATTGAGCTTGTTCGATTTGGTATCATAGGAAAAAGACGCCATCTTTCGTGTTTTGGGCTGGACTGGTTTCCTGTTTCTCTTCCTTAATTGACGCGGCAGATTTTTCAAAAATTATTTTCAAAAGAAAGATAGTGTTGCTCTTAACACGTTGTGGCATCCAACTCAGTCGTCCGTTGAAAATGGTGTCGTCAAATAATCTTGATTTGATTTGCACGATTCCTGGCATTCTTTCAGGGAGGCACCGAGTTTATTATTCCTTGGGGCCTAGCTACTCGCCTCCACCAATCTCGTTGGTCTATATCCTATTCCATTCCTAGGTAGTGCTCGCCCACTTAAGCAATAAAACTTTCTTCCATCTGCTTCCAACTGGAGATGCTTTTCTTCAATCTTTGGATGGAGATTCACTCAAAAGGTTTCCCTATTCAGAACACGGTCGTTCTTCCAAAAAGAAGAGAAGGGAAAGAAAAAAATGGAATTTTTTTTTAAATAATACTTTTTTTAAAAAATTTATAGTATTAATACGACGAAAAACAAAAATTGCAAAAATAACACCTATTCGCCAAACGGTATTGCGAAATAGCTATTTTCGCCGAACGGTACGGCGAAATAACTATTTTCGCCAAACAGTGCGACGATCACTACTTAAATATGCAGTTAACAGTCGATCGTCAGAGTTTAGGGGGAAGAAGCTATTTTCGCCATACTGTATCGCGATAATAGCTATTTTCGCTGTACCGTATGGCGAAAACTCTATTTTCACCAAACGGTTTGGCAATAATACCCTCGTTCCCCGTGGAATTTATCGTCTAGCGGTTAACTGCGTAATTAGGTATTAGCCGCCACACCGTTTGGCGAAGATAGCTATTTCGCCATACCGTTTGCCGAATAGGTGTTATTTTTGTAATTTTTGTTTTCCGCGTATTAATACTGCAATACATTTTTACAAAATGTATTATTTTTAAAAAAAATTCGAAAAAAATGACAACCTGGTCCACATCTCACCGATGCCCTCCACTGTAACCTTGGCATGCTGTTATACACAGAACAAAGTATAATTCCACCATCACGTGTTTCTCAATTAGTTAACCTGCCCATTAAGGTGTTTCTATGCTCTTCCTTTTTAAAGTTGCACAACTATTAAAGCATGAATGAAGGGTGGATGAGGATTACTTACCCCTTCATTTGCTTCAAGATTTGTGCAACTTGAAGTATTAGGAGGGAAAGCATAGAATCACCTCTCTTTAATTCCACCATAATTAATTTCTCAGGCCAGTTCCTTGGACCATTTTCCCAATTTTTTTGTGAGGAAAAGATTTGGAATCGTGCTGTGAGAGGACTCAAGTTCTGAGGCCACTTCGATAGAGTTTTTGTATGTTGCAGTTTCATTTTTCAGCCACTTCTGTGTTTCATACACTGACCTTTTTTTTCGGGGTTCTTGTTTGCAGTCTCAAGATATTTTTGCCTATCATGGTTCTCGCCTTGCTGGTTCTTATTCCAGTCAATGTCTCTGGTGGCACGTTACTAAATCTAAGAAAAGAAGTTGTTTTTAGTGATATTGATAAGCTTTCCATATCAAATGTTAGTCCTGGATCCAACAGGTAACTCGACAAGTATCCTATGAACTCTAACAATGCCTCCTTGTTTTATCCTCATACAAAGTTCAGAACAATGTCTACCCTCATACAAAGCTCAGAACAATGTTCTGGTTGTATGGTTTTATCTGTAATATTACTAGGAAGAATTTGACAATTGCCATCTCATTTCATTTCAGATTCTTTATCCATCTTTTAATGGCATACGTGTTCACATTTTGGACATGCTTTATGCTATACAAAGAGTACAGCAATGTGGCATTCATGAGATTGCATTTCCTGGCTTCTCAGAAGCGTTGGGCTGATCAGTTCACTGTAAGTGCAAAGCATGCTATGCTATTTCTAGTACTATTCTGATCTATGCCATCACAAGCAAGGCTGGAGTTGCTGCGGAACATGTACCTTGGTTGCGATGTAACTTAATGTGATGACGTTTAGAATTGAGAGCCTTAGTCATACTATAGCATTTAATATTCTTTTGCAATGCCAGGTGATTGTTAGAAACATACCTCGTGTTTCAAGCCATTCAACATCTGAAACAGTGGATGAGTTCTTCCGTAGGAACCATCCGGACCACTATCTTGGTCAACAGGTGTGTTATTCCTCACCTTTGCTTATGTCTCATTCAGCCTGCATTTAGTCAGGAAGGATGTTCCATACTTTCTACTTGATTTTCTATCACGAAAATGGTTGTTGACAAATGTTTTGATTACAGAACTGACCCTATTTTGGATTCTCAGGCTGTTTACAATGCAAACCGGTATGCTAAACTCGTGAAGCAAAAAGAGAGGCTTCAAAACTGGTTGGACTATTACCAGCTGAAGTTCGAAAGGCATCCTGACAAAAGACCAACCGGCAGGGTATTTTCCAAACATTGCTTCTGTTCTTTCACTTACGTGCCTATCAAGTTTTTGAACAATTCCATTCTGTTTTTTTTTTTTCTCTCCCAAGAAATGCTTCAAGCATGTAAATATTTTTGGTGTTTCAGACAGGATGCCTTGGTTTCTGTGGTAGAGAAGTGGATCAAATTGACTACTACCGGGCTAGAATCAGTGAGCTTGATAAGAGGGTAGGTCTACAATCATTGGTGTTATGATCCCTTATCAATGACCGGCAAAAAAGCGTTTAACTTTACAGGACGAATTTCTAGATCCCATGCGTATTTGTACACATGAATTTCTAGACCCCTTGTTATTATGTTTTGATCTTTACCACATGCTGTTTGTTATGTTGATCTTTTCAGATCGCAGCTGAGCGTCACAGAGTTCTCAATGACTCAAAAGCTGTTATGCCGGTTGCCTTTGTGACATTTGACTCAAGATGGGGTGCCGCTGTATGTGCACAGACGCAACAGTCAAAGAATCCCACCCAATGGCTCACTGATTGGGCCCCTGAACCACGTGATGTTTATTGGCAGAACCTTGCCATTCCATTCTTCTCTCTCAGTATCCGCAGGTTTCTGATGTCTGTTTCGGTTTTTGCTTTGGTATTCTTCTACATGATACCTATCGCATTTGTGCAATCGCTTGCCAATCTTGAGGGTATTGAAAAGGTTGCACCTTTCCTGAGGCCAGTAATTGAAGTGTAAGGCTTCTTTCTCTGCACATTCCTTGTCATGTTCGATGTCAACAACTCTTCAGGTGCTGCACGGATTGCTCCCTTTTGCTACTCATTCACATGCCTTATTCTGTAATTTGCAGCAAAGTGGTAAAATCCTTCCTACAGGGGTTCCTTCCTGGTCTGGCTTTGAAGATCTTTCTATATATACTCCCTACGGTTCTGATGATTATGTCAAAGGTTGAAGGTTATGTCTCTCTATCATCGCTGGAAAGAAGGGCTGCTTCAAAATACTATTACTTCATGCTGGTGAATGTGTTTCTTGGAAGTATAATTGCTGGCACAGCATTTGAACAGCTATATGCATTTTTTCGCCAGCCTCCTTCACAGTAAGTAAAATTATGGAATGAAGAGATTATTGGATGTATAGTCACAAATGGTATGTAACAAGCCATGCATCTCCTTTTTGCAGAATACCAAGGACCATTGGAGTGGCTATACCAATGAAAGCTACATTTTTTATGACATACATAATGGTCGATGGCTGGGCTGGTATTGCTAACGAGATTCTTCGGGTGAAGCCACTGGTCGTATACCATCTGAAGAACATGTTTATCGTGAAAACGGAGAGGGACAGGGAGAAGGCAATGGATCCCAGCAGCATTGGACTTGCAGAAAACCTTCCATCCCTGCAGCTGTATTTTCTTCTTGGGCTCGTTTACGCTGCGGTCACCCCCATTCTCCTTCCTTTCATCATTATCTTCTTTGCCTTTGCTTTCCTTGTCTACAGACACCAGGTCAGTTGGTTTAATTGATGCTGCTTAATTTGACCTGCTGTTGAAGTCCACTGCGTTGACTAGCCTCCGTTCTTCTTGCTTCCAGATCATCAACGTCTATAATCAGGAATACGAGAGTGCTGCTGCATTTTGGCCTCAGGTCCATTCCCGTATAATAGCGAGCTTGTTGATCTCTCATGTAACTCTGTTTGGCTTGCTGAGCACAATGGAAGCTGCCTACTCTACTCCTCTGCTTATCTTCCTGCCATTACTGACAATATGGTTCCACAAGTATTGCAAAAGTCGATTCGAACCTGCTTTCCGGAAGTATCCTCTGGAGGTCAGTCACGTCACGTATCCTATCTGTTGAGACTTGAGAATACCCCAGAGTGACCCATGCTTGCATCTTTCACCTTCTTTTAGGAGATTGTTTCTGAAATCTGGTATTTACAATGTGCTTCTCTCAGGAGGCAATGGAAAAGGACAATCTGGAGCGTGCCTCGGAGCCAAATCTGAACCTCAAGTCCTACTTGGCTAATGCTTACCTGCACCCCATTTTCCATCTGTTTGAGGAAGAGGAGAAAGAGGAGACGGTACAAGTGAAAATTGACAAAGTTGAGCTTGAGCAGCAGCAACGTCAGCACGAGGAGACTCGTGTGAGAAGCTCGCAGTCACAGTATCACGAGGAGGCTCATTTCAGAAGCACACAGACACAGTACCAGGAGGAGACCCGTATCAGGAGCAGCCATTACCACGAGGAATCTGACATAAGGAGCGATACGGGCTCACCGTCACCACCGCACTTCGGCTATCATTATGGAATTGAGCCTTGATGCTGGAGATTAATTAAGCAGCCTCTAACTTGCTTGAGCTTTAGTTTTTTCTTCTTCTCCTTGCTAGTTTTTTTTTTTGTGAATGTTTAATTACTTATTTCTAAACTGCTGATGAGTGATGTACAAGCGAATATGTAGTACCGTGATAACATGCTGTCTTGTGGCTCAACGTTTCCAGCAACATGACGAGGAATTAATCCCGTCGCATTTTAATTGTACGAGATGTCATGTCACGCAGTTGAATACAGTGCAGGCGCGTTGGGCCGTTTCTTGTCAGCTCCAGTGATCCTAGTTTGAGGCGGGATTAATTGTGGATGGAATTGAGATGCTTAATTTTCCACGAATTAGTCAAAAACAAAAAGGTCAGATCAAATCGTAGAATCGGATGTAATCGATACTCTCGAATCTCAACAATGATCCAATGACTCTAGATTTAGATGATTTCAGCAAAAAAAAAAAAAAAAAAACACATCCGGATGATGTTTATCAAGCTGCTATAATCGTTGTATTTTTCTCTTGGGAGGTTTCGTTGTTTTCTTTCTTCTAAAATGAAGGGCAAAACAGCCTCTGCGAGAGGTGGTGGTCCATCTGCCGCGACGTAGCATTGTCTACCACAGGATGCGTACGTGGATCAATCAAGGAAGAAGGCGACGACAACAGCAATATGCGCCGTATAAGAAGGTAGGGTAGCATTCACCTAGTGTCTATCACAGACTCACAGTGTGAGGGTGCGTACGTCGATCAGGCGGTCAGTCAAGGAAGAAGGCGACGACAACAGCTAGGCACTAGGCAGGGCACGTCACCGAAACTTGATGATGCGTGTGAGTTTGCTAGAATGAAGCTTGAGTAGGTAGTATTAGTTTATTACCACTAGATTAATTCTAGAAGAAAGAGTACGCACGCGCTATTGATTGATTGATGTTGGAATGCAAACTCAAGCAGAACCGTCCGACGATGGACGTCTTTTTCTTCCTCCAGACTGAAAACCGGTCAATGGTCGGCCTTCTCATGGATGCGCTGGCGTTATAATTTTCCTCCAGATAACACAACCAGGTTTCACTAATGTTTTCACGAAAATAGTGCGAAGATTGACTTTTGAAAATCGGCAAAATCAAACCAAAAATCGGTCCAAACTCGTATAATTTTAAAAATCAACGATTTACGTGCTAGCTGAACTTTTTTGACGATCAATTTTTTAAGCGATTTTGACAAAAATCGAGCGATTTCTACCGATTTTCGATCGGTTTACGTCACGTAAATTATTTTCAAAATTTTTAATTCTTTTAATTAAACCGATTTATCAAGCGATTTTAGAAGCCGAACCGTGTCGCTACGGACCATCAACTTTTCGAATCCTGACCACAACACTAGTACATATACTGGCAGGGTTAAGAATTGCTAGTATAAGCAAGCAGCTGTGTAATATTGACTATGGATGGAGATAGATCGGCTCAACTAATGGTGTGTTTGGTTGCCTCTGAAATCCAAAATTATTTTTTGGACCGAAATTCAACATGAGATCTTCTTCCTCGCTTCCTAACTGACGGCTATATTACTCTACCCAGGAAACCGCCATCAAGGAGCGAATCCCATCCAGGAGAGGCTGGGAAGACAGGCGAGCAGAGGAAAAATTGCTTGGTCTTATGCGGCAACCTGTGGCGTCGGCCTAACTGTAGTTGCTCCAGAAGAGGATGCGAAAAAAATGGAGTGGAGTTGCAAGGGAGTGAGCTGCAGTGCGTGCTCATGTCATGGAATGTGATGCTTGTACGTACGGGTGAGCGGTTTCGTTTTGAGTTGCAAGGGAGATGATTTGCTTTGCTTTGTCCCCCATACAAATTCCAAATGGCTATGGCGGAGGCGTTGTTTGGTGTTTTGGGCATCATCATCAGATCATGAGGTTGTTAAGGTAAGTCTGCTTGATATCGAATCGTGTCGTGTCGTCGTAGCAGCAAAGCTAAGCGTGCTTGACAATTGGCAGCAGCAAGCACATAGAGAAGACGAGCGAGCAATTCCACGCCTGCCTCTATGACTATGAGTGACCTTGACTTGACGACCATGGCAGCGACCACCTCCACCTCCACCATTGGGATTTCCGCTCTACGTTGCCAGCACTAGCAGCACCCGCTCCCTCTCTCTCTCGGCTGCCCCCCGCGCCACGTCGCCGCTGCCGCTCCGCTTCTGCACGCTTCCACGATGCCGACGTCTTGTCCAATCGCCTGCCTACTTCCCCCTCTCATCATCATCATCATCATCATCATCGCCACCATTAATTCTTGCTCCATCTGATCCTCCCGCGCTCCCCGATCCCGTACGTCTTCATGGGATGGGACCCCTCGATGCCAGTGGCAGCACCACCCTCCGCCACCGCCTCATTGTGCCCAACTCCGCCGCCGGCACCGGAGATGCCACCGCCGACCCCATGCCCAGTGTGCGTACTGCGTGCATGCGCAAACCCATCCTACCTACAGCTACAATATGGATGGAGTATTCTCGAGCTCAACACAACACAATACAATACGTACTCTCTCGTGTCTGCAGGTTCTTGGGGTCGCGCACCTGCTCGTGTCGCTCGGCATCGTGCTGGCCACCGACAAGCTCCTTGAGCGGGCGTTCGTCGCCGCATCCATCAAGTTCCCGAGCGCCTTGTTTGGTATGTTCTGCGTCTTCTTCGTGCTCGTCGTCTTGGACACCTTCGCGCCAGCTCTGGCCAAGGGATTCATGGCCTTCTTCGAGCCGGCGACCTTGTTCATCCAGAGGTGGCTGCCCTTGTTCTACGTCCCGTCCCTAGTCGTCCTGCCACTTACCGTCAGGGATGTCCCCGCAGCTTCGGGCCTCAAGATTTGCTTAATCACATGTATCTTCTCTACTCTATGCTGCTATTCCAGTCTTCCCAACCTCCTCTAATCATTATTACTTACTCTGCCCTTTCTCTGTTCTTTCTCTGCTCTGCCATTTGTTCTGCCATTTGATGAGCCTTGTCTTTTTTCTAGTCGGTGGCTGGTTTGCTTCACTCATGGTCGCGGGATACACAGCGCTAACTGTGCGAAAGATTGTCAAGACACAGCTTATACCAGCTGAACCCATGAGCAAACTGTCTCCTTTTGCGACATTGGAATTCTGGGCCTGTGGTCTTGTATTTGTTGCATCATTTGCCGCTGCATATCTTTATCCCACGCTACTTGGTACCACAGCAAGAACATGTCTTCCTTTCCTGCTCGCTTCCACTGCACTGGGATACATGGTTGGTTCTGGGTAAATACGCTTACAAACACTCTGTAAGATGCAAATTTTCTTGTACCTAGTTTATCCCATTTGCCTGGATGGCATTAATATGGATGCCTTTCAGGTTACCATCTGGTGTCAAGACAGTGTTACATCCAATCGTCTGCTGTGCACTTTCTGCAGATTTGGCGGCGGTAGCTTACGGGTACATTTCCCGGTCTGGAGTTGACGCCGTGCTAGGTAGGTTCCTAAGCTAAATCCCACACATGGCTCTATAATCAATTCTTGATTTCTTTAGCTTCCGAGGAGTTGCCGTGCAAAATTTGTCATGACTAGTGACTAGTGACTAGTATGTGGAGATTACTCTCAAATAAGTTGTTGTCACAGGCGATTACCTCACGAAGGTGCCATCTAATCCCGGAGCTGGTGATGTCCTGATGGGTTTTCTTGGGTCTGTCATCATAACGTTTGCATTCTCAATGTTCAAGCAGAGGAAGGTAATACCTATTAATATTCTCTGCTGCGTTGCCGGTGTCTGTTGTCTAATACGTAACCTGTTTTGCCCTGGATTTCAGCTGGTGAAGAGGCACGCTGCAGAAATCTTCACATCGATTTCCATTGCATCGGCATTCTCTTTATACTCAACTGCTATCGTAGGGCGCCTAATAGGGTTAGAGCCAACATTAACGATATCAATATTACCAAGGTGTATAACTGTGGCGTTGGCTTTGAGCATAGTATCTTTCTTTGAAGGTAGACTTTCATCCTCTCTAGTCTTGTGTGTGATGGAAGTTATATATGCTCATGGAGCATAGATGATATATATAGTCCCTCAACGCGTAAACTATGAAATTAGGTGTGAAAATTCTGGCTGTTTAGCTTGTACTAATATAGTAGCTGTCAGTTGATCAGTCGATGTTTCTTAAGTAACGAAACTTACGGGTTAATTCGTGTTTCTTCTTCTTGTTGTTGTTGTTGTCGTTGTTCAGGTGCAAATTCTTCGCTAACTGCTGCCGTGGTTGTCCTTACCGGCCTCATTGGTGCAAATTTTGTGCAAGCAGCCATGGATAAGCTTGGTCTGAAGGACCCAATCGCCAGGGGAATAGGAACAGCCTCCAGGTAATTTGCACAAAAGAAATAGAAAGGTGTTCACGCTGGGATTGAATGTATAATCTGTCTATCGATTATGTCTGTGCGTTTGTGGTGCAGTGCTCATGGACTGGGAACAGCAGCACTGTCAGCCAAGGAGCCTGAAGCGCTCCCTTTCTGCGCCATCGCTTACGGGCTCACCGGCATCTTTGCTTCTCTGATGTGCTCCGTTCCGGCGGTGAGGCAAAGCCTAGTCTTCATAGCCGGCTGACAACAAGTCCTCATGGCCCATGGTGATTAGCATGACTACTCCCTCGCCAGGCACATATACAGTAAAACTTTGATCACCAATGTATTTTTAAATATGTAAATCGGATGTCTCGAAATATACTTTCTCTATTATTGTTATTTTATTGGGTTTTATAAATATATTACAATCTCTCGAAAGAGGTGATCAAAATTGTGTTTTAGAGGCCGTATCGATGTATAGTATATACCTGTGATAAGAGGGAGTAGCATTTCTCCTTGTGACGAGTGAGAGGAGCGAGCGACAGTGCCGTTCCCCCAAATCCCACCGACATCTATCTCGAAAGCAGAGAGCCAAGAAAAGGTCGATCGGATCTGCCGCCGGCGATGAGGAAGACGGCGGTGGGCTCCGCCTCCTCCTCCACAGGCGGCGGCTGGCCGTTCGGCCTGAACCTGAACGTCGTCTTCTTGCTGTCCATGGTGGCCACCAACATGCTGTCCATCTACAACCTCTCCATCCGCGCATCCAACACGCCGCCGCCGCCGCGCCTCCTCATACATCCCGACTCCTCCGACCAGCAGGAGCAGGAGGTCCTCCGGCAGCTTGACGCCATCCGAGCCAGCGTCTCCCACCTGAACCACCTCCGCTCCTCCTCCCCTCCGCCTCCCCCTCCCCCGCCCGAGCTCCTCCTCTACTCTCGCCTCGCCCCCGTCGCCTCCGCCTGCTCCGCCCACCCCGACCTCCTCCACCGCTTCATGTCCTATGCCCCCTTCGCCCCCTGCCCCGACGACGCCGCCTCCCTCGCCGAGCCCCTCCTCCTCCGCGGCTGCCACCCGCTCCCCAGGCGCAGGTGTTTCTCCCCCACGCCGCCCGCTGCTGCCCTGCAGCTCCCGACCGACCCCTTCTCCCCGCTGCCCGACTCCGCCGCCCGATGGCCCACGGGTTCCGATTCGAAATGCAGGTCCTTCTCTTGCCTGCCGGCGTCGCTGGGGTTCGACGTGGCGCGGACGGAGGTTGGCAGGTTCCTCTACGCCAGGGGCCCCCTGGACTTGACGGTGCCGCAGCTGCTGCGGCTGGCGTCGCTGAGCCGCGCGGGCCCGATCCGGGTGGGGCTGGACGTGGGCGGCGGGACGGGGACGCTGGCGGCGCGGCTGAAGCGGGCGGCGAACGCGACGGTGGTGACGACGACCATGAACCTGGGGGCGCCCTACTTGGAGGCGGCGGCGGCGCGCGGGGTGGTGGCGGTGCACGCGCCGCTGCAGCAGCGGCTGCCGGTGGGGGACGGGACGATGGACGTGGTGCGGGTGGGGCACGCGGTGAACCGGTGGATCCCGGAGGCGGCGCTGGAGTTTTTGTGGTACGACGCGGACCGGGCGCTGCGGCCGGGCGGGCTGCTGTGGGTGGACCACTTCTGGTGCCGGAGGGGCGACCTCGATGCCGTGTACGCGCCGATGCTGCGGAGGCTCGCCTACAAGACCGTCAAGTGGGCCGTCGCCGACAAGCCCGGCGGCAAGGACGGCCTCGTCCACCTCACCGCGCTGCTGCAGAAGCCACTCTCGTCGTCCTGATCAATCCAACTCGCAACGAATCCTGTAGGCCGTAGCATCCTCACATATGAGATGATCGGCCATACTACGGTCGATGCCAGGAAGAAACGTTGGCATGAACCAGACCATGCGGACACCACCACCACCACCGCTCTCTCTTCTTGTACCATTTTAGAGGGACAATGCAAAGAATACTTGACGATGCAGATTTGGATTTGCGCCATAGCTAGCATGTGTGATGTCCAAGTTTTTACTTATTTGCCCCCTGGTTTCTTCTTCTTCTTTTTTGTTGCAAAACTAGCCTTATACCGTTGAAACTGCAAAAGTAGCTCCCTTGCCGATCGTGGAAGCCGCGACGCGTGATACGTGTCACCTACTGTGTTGGTGTAGATCCATAGCTCACCAAGCGTGCGGTAGGCCGGCCGACCGCGAGAGCCGAGTGGGCCCAACACGGTACCATGTAAGGCGTCCTTGATGGTAGGACGCTGCATCGCTTTGCATAGTGTGTCTTAGACCCGTCGCGCACTGCCTCTGTTCGGCAGAAGGCTATCCTGCCGCATCGCATAGTACACCACACTCCGCCGCTCTAGGCGTGCTCGGAAGGTGGTAGGCGTGGGTGCAGCTCAGAAGGTCGTGGGCGTTGGGTGTGGGTGCAGACACACGCAAACCTACCCTTCGCTTTGCTGACAACATCCAACCGAGTAAGGGGCGCTCGATAGGATGGAGCGCCATAAAACCGGCTGTCCCCTCTCTAAGACAGAGACTTCAGAGGGAGAAGCCAAAGGAAGAAGAGAGGGCAAAAAAAGAGAGGGTTTTAAAAGTGATTTTGGAGCAGTTAGTTTGGTAATCGCAAGAAGTTGTAGTTGTAAAAAGTTATAGATTAAGTTGAAATCTATCGGGAAATGTTAGTTTTGGTGAGGTCGGTTGGGTTGGAGGTTTGAAATTAGAGGCTTTGGATCATGGCGGCGGTCATCACCCCGCTAGTGGGAATGAAGAGCAGCTAGGAAGGCGTGCGAAGGAATTTCAGCCTAACGAAGTAGTTCAGTGCTGGGCCACTCGCATTGACTGCCAGGAATATCTTGAGGGGTTGGCAGACACAACCCAGTCCGATGACAAGGAGAACATCAACATGGATAGCAAGAGAGACGAAGATGCAACTAGTAGTGTTCAAGTTGGTGATATCGTGATACGGGGTTTGTCCGATCTTCACAGCATAGGATTTGGGTACTTATATGCACTTTTGATAAACAATAGTTGATCCCCCCACTGCCAGATGCAATGGGTTTGTAGCTCTTCGATTCACCAAGATCACACACATTAAACTTCACAGACTCCAAGTGAAGTATATCGATATCCTAATCCCTAGAGGAAAGACAAAATGATTTTTCGAAGAAATCGCCCAACTCCTCTGTGCGTATACAATGAGGGAAGAACATTAGTAGATATAAATAGCTAACTCAATACAATGTATGAAAATATAAAGGAAATACAGTGGAAGAGGAAAAAGGTACGTGCGGAGGTCGCTAATATTGGTACATGTATTTTCTCTTAAGCCACGTGAATTAATTAAATGTATTTTTGAAGAGACACTTGGATTGCGTGTAATCCAGACGAGGCTTCTATGAAAAGGCTATTGGGCCGGGATGGGCTTGCTTGCCTTGCTTCAAGTACAGATCCCTTCCGTTTCACTCACGGCAACTCAGGGCAGGTGTCCTCTCCTCCCCCTCCTCCTCCTCCTCCTCCTCTCCGGCTCCCCGCACCACCGACCCGCCTCGCCGTGCAGATCCTTCCCTCCCCGACCCTCCCTAACAAAGACAAACACTAGCTAGCTCTTGTTCAGATTCTTTTACCCTCGCTTCCGACGACCCGTCCATGGCGCTGCAGTACGTCGAGGTGCAGCGGCAGGCTCGCCCGGACCTCGCCGACTGGTACGCCTCCCTCGCCGACCTCTACCAGCGCAAACTCTGGCACCAGCTCACCGTCAAGCTTGACAACTTCCTCCAGCTCCCGCCCGCACAGGTACTATTTATCCATTCCTCTCCCTCCTCCTCCTCCTCCTCCTCCTCCTCGCCTAGGGTTTTACTACTCCTCTAGATGAATGATGTCTCTCTCCCTGCGCCGCCGTGATTCTAGATGCGCCCATTCCGACACGGATCTCGCCGAAAACCCTTTCGATTTGCATCTCTAACTAGGCCGGCTAATTGAGGTCAAATTTTGTTCGCCCGGCATCGCCCTGTCCTACAACTCACTGCCACCAACCTACTACCTTCGTTTTTAATTGCCGACGCTAATCCCACTGCAAACCATGCATGATTTCAACCAAACTTGTTGAATCTTGCCACCGTGTTGTCAAATTTACCTTCTGCTCCCACATCTGATATACCACCTAAACGAATCACACTCCATGCATGCTTAGGGTTTTCAATTTTGGATCTACACAAGCTGCGCCTTTCCTGAAATAAATCTTCACCCCCACCAAATTCAAAAGAATTTCATCAAGCAAGCTCCTCGTATTCTCCCTGACCTAGCTTGTCCATTGTGAGCAATACCAATATACGTGACTTCAGATGGAATTGAGATTTGCCAAACATAGGATCTAGATTGCAGTTCTTCTTAGGGAGAGTTAGGGTGTGTACTGAACTAAAATCAGATAGAAAAAAAAAATTGCTACATTTGCCGCTGTTGAGGAATAATGTCAAGGGAAGAGCTCAAATAGGAAGCGGACTTGCATGTTTCTTGTTGCTTTGTCCTGTTTAATAAATGTACATCTACCTTTTTTTCTCCAATCTGGGGTACCTTCTTCCAGGCTATGGGTCATGGACTTGTCCACCGCCTGCCACTTATAATTTTGTTGCAGTTGTATATTCTATCGTGAGTTGCTTCTCACTGTTTCATTTATGTTATCATTCTGCTTGCCGGGACCATATATGTAGAAAAAAAACCCATGCTTGTGGTCATGTTATATCGTCATGGAATTTTCCCTGATCTAATTACAGTGTGATTGCTTGCAATGATCAGCAGCTATGTTTGTTTCATCTTCCTCGGTCTTATTCTCCCTGCTATGATTTTCTAACAGTTATTGTTTCTCACAATTCTAATGCCCTGCCCCTTCTACAGACCGGTGACACTCTCATACAGCTGTACAACAATTTCATCTCTGATTTCGAGACAAAGATCAATCTGTTGAAACTTGCTCATTTTGCGGTGATAGCTTCACGCCAATACCCTGACAAGGATGCCGCGGTTGGCTTCCTCGAGGGGGTAATCACAAAGTTGCGTGAGACAAGGGAACTGAGGATTAATGAACCTGTTCTTTATGTGAAGATGCAAATTGCGGCAATTAACCTTGAGAAAGGAAACCAAAAGGAGTGCAAGAACCTGTTGGAGGAAGGAAAAACAACCCTGGATAGTATGACTGATGTTGATCCCACAGTCCATGCTAGCTTTTACTGGATATCATCTCAATACCATAAAGCTCGCCAAGAATTTGCTGAGTTCTATAAGAACGCCCTTCTCTATCTGGCTTACACAACTGTGGAATCTCGGTCAGAGTCATTCAAGCTGGTAAGTTCTGCTATTAACAGTGACTAAAACTTTAAAGCAGAAGAATTCATTCCCCCTGTTATATTAAAATTTACCATGCATATTGTTTCTGTTGATATTTAACATTTGACATTGTCATGTGTCAGGACTTGGCATTTGATCTTTCCCTTGCAGCCTTACTGGGTGATAACATCTATAACTTTGGGGAATTGTTAGCTCACCCAATTGTAAGTTGGACTCTGCTTGTGCACGATTTCTTTTCTTCCCACTCCCTAAGTTTATTGTATTGGTAGTTTGTTTTCTTATCGATTATGACATCAATTCTGTCTGCTTCTATATGCTTTGCGTGTAGTTTTTCGCATACTTGTGACTGTCAAATTTGATAATGGGCTATTTAGTTTTAAATTCTACATGCAGTTGTGACTGCAAGGTGCCCAAGGTACTGGGTGTGCGACTTTCTTAATCTCGTACAGAGAGTCAGAGACTAGCATCATTAATTGTAAGATTTTAGTAACAATCTCATTGATGTATGAAGTTACCGTAGATTCCATAAAATTCAAGATGCGCAAAGCATAGCAAAATAATGGAAGATCCTGTCATGACTCACTGTTTCTGCTCAATGTCAGAATAATGTAATTGTGAATTGTCATTGCAGAGATTTAATTTTGCGTTTTCTTTGGTAGCGATTGGCAAATAGTCTAAGCATAGTTTTGATTTAGGTATAGTGGCCAACAAGTCTCAAGCAATTTGGATGGCTGTTTTTGTCTGGCAAAATTATATTGACTTCTACATACCTCTATGACTGAAAAAAAGAATTACACCAAACACATGGTGGCTCTGCTTTGGTTAGGATCTGATCGTATCTCAGTGGATCAGGAACAGACCCTAAATCTATACTGTAGGACTGATGTAGATTACTTGTTGTGTGATACACCTCTGGTCTAAGAGTGCTTTTTATTTGTGTCCTTAGATCAATAGTCTTATTGGAACCAAGGTGGAGTGGGTCTATCATATGTTACAAGCATTCAACACCGGCAACCTAGCTCTCTACCAAGAACTTTGCAGGGTTCACAATACTGCTCTTAGTGCACAACCAGCTTTGGTGCAGAATGAACAGAAACTGCTTGAGAAGATCAACATTCTATGTCTGATGGAGATAATCTTTAGGTACCATTTGCCTTCCAATATCACCTCCAATGCCCTTTTTGTTCATGTCAGTTTTCCTAAGTCTTTTTCCATTTCATGTTGTAGCCGGCCATCAGAAGATAGAACTATCCCTTTAAGCGTTATTGCTGAGCGGACGAAGCTTTCTATCAGTGATGTGGAATACCTTCTTATGAAAAGTCTCTCGGTAACTTCATTTCCTATGTTCTTTCTTCCATAAGATATTCTTTCTATTTTCATGGAAGTTCATTATTGGCATGGACCATGCTCTTTGTAGTTTTTCCTTTTCATTAACCTCTTGTTCTCTTATGCTTGTATGTTTTCTTTCTGAGAGGTGCTTCTATGCTCTTCCTTTTAAAAGTTGCACAACTATTAAAGCATGAATGAATAATAGATAGTGATTACTTACCCCTTCGCTTGCTTCAAGATTTGTGCAACTTGTACTACAAGGAAAAGCATAGAAGCACCTCTCTTTCTTTTTTATTTGGGGACCAGAAACTTGATGCATGTTGTGTTGGCTTGTTCTTGAACAATCAGGGTCGATAATATGTGATACATGTTACTGTCTTCAGTTCTTCTTTCCATATGTGCTATATTTAGAGATTGTTCGATGGTTGATTTTGCAGTATTTTATTATTGAGTTATGAAATTTGTTTTGTCAGTTAAACTAAGTATTGGAATCTACATGTTTGTAATTTGTCGATCACCACATACCTGTTTATTGTTTCTTTTACCATGTACTGTCTGCAGTGTTTGTCCAATCATCAATTAGAAATCTTAATTTCGCGAGTAAATTTTAAAAACTAAAGGTTTCCTGTACAAACTATTAGAGAACTACAAGTTTTAGCTTCTATTTCACAAAACTATGGATGTTAGGACTTATATCACAAAACTGTGGATTTTAGAACTTATATCTAAAACCTACAGTTTTGTGACATGAGTTGTCCTAAAATCTGTAGTTTCGTGAAATGTGAGCTAAAAACTGTAGTTTTATAATAGTTTATACAGGAAACTTGTAGTTTTGTGAGATTTACTCTAATTTCGTGGACCTTGAAGGTGTTAATGCTTTGTCGGTAGTTTCCATCCTTTTCGAACTTCCATTCCAGATTTTCTGCATCAGTTACAATACATTGCTGGTCCTGACGGTTTAGTTATTTTGCCAGGATAACTAGGCAGCCAAATTAGAGAGTCACTGTTATCAACTTGTTCTTACCAGAGAGCCGTGCTGATGAATCTTTTAATTGCTAAAGCATGAGTGGAACCTGAGTATTGCATTTTCATTAGCTTATCAGCTAACATGCAACTAACAGGCATTTGAAACACTAATGGTTTTGTTTTCCACTGCAGGTTCATCTTATAGAAGGAATAATTGATGAAGTGGACAGCACAGTTCACGTCTCATGGGTCCAGCCTAGAGTACTAGGAATTCAACAGGTGAAAGCCTTACGTGAGCGGTTGGACGCATGGGTTGGAAAAGTGCATACTACACTGTTGTCAGTTGAGGCAGAGACCCCTGATCTCGTGGCTGCGTAACCTGTCGGTCAATATTCCACAAACCCTTTGCAATAGGCTTGGTCAGCAAGGCTGCAGTGAAAATGAGAGATGGTCTGGCTGTGCTGCCTGTAGTTCTTTTTTGGATAATGAAAACCTGTTGCCTTGGGGTTTACCCGCGTCCTGTTGATCTGGACCTGTAATATTCTTTTCTTAAGATCCTTTGGACGTTGAGGGTTGGAACATGACGCAGTGTCACGGAGAAGATGCAAATGGATTGAAAATGTCATACCGGCAGGGTCTTGTTGTAGTTTTCCCAGTCAAATTGTAGTAATGTGTAGATGCTTTTATTTTCTGTTGGACATGGATGCAGGAAATTCTTGCTGATTTTCGTTGTCTTGAAAAGGTTGTGCTTGACGTTTGCTTATTACGACCGCCAAACTGTGAGCCTTGATTCGTTGCGAATTCCCTAGTATGGTAGGTCTGGGTGACAGATTGCTCTGTAGGGTCTCTCATGACCTTTGCTTGTTCATTTTCTAAACTAATAAAAGGAGCTTACTCCGCAGGATCATCAACTCGCACTCGTCCCACCCCACCTAAAAAAAACCCAAACATAGCTTTGATGATCCTGTTTACCGTCCTTTATCCCTCTACTTTCGTCTTAGATATTGACACGGTCTTCAAAACATATCTTTGATCACTAATTTTTATTATAATATATTTATAAAATTCAATAAAAATATAATATTATGATATTACTTTTCAAGATAAATATACACGTATGATTTTTATGTATCTAATTTAAATATTTAAAAAATATTTGATAGTCAAAAATATTTTTATGAGCCTTGATTCGTTGTGAATTCCCTGGTATGGTAGATTAATATTAACTCTATTATGTGGGGGAGAATTGGAGCCCTCTCATGCATCCACCTCACCCCCATGCTATTTTGCAAAAAAGTCCTTCCCTTTTCTCTAAATTACGGATAGGTCCCTGTAAATTACAAAGAGATCCTTTTGTGATTTTTTGTGAGTATAAGAAAAGCGTTTCTAAATTGTGTTTTAGGTCCCTGGTTCGTTACTTTACGAAAAAACCCACCGCTAAATACAAATCTCGAACGAGGCTTTTTCTAATTTTTCATAATAGCGATTAGGTCCAAAAAAATAGCAAACAAGTCCCCGGCCCTTACGTCCAGGTCCTTTCTCCGTTTTTCCCAGAAAAAATATTTTCGTCAACAGAAATGTGTACAACTCTATTCTAGAATTTTTTTTTCAACTCGATCTGTAATCTCTAGATTTTTTTTCCCAGCTCGATCTCTAATATTTTTCGAAACGTGTATTATTACTCGATGAACGCATAGAGTGCTAAACTCAATAAAAGAAGGCTGATATCTCTAATATTTTTCGGAGTATGTATTATTACCCGGTTAACACACAGAGTATTAAACTCGACAGAAGGAGGTTAGCCGGGTGATGATAAAGTGTTAAGCAAATTCGTTAAAAGACATGGCCAGATTTGATACACACGAAAATAAAAAGCATACACCAATCTGTTCTCTTTGCAATCTTCGTTTACTTTCGGAAATCACCTAACAGAACGGCGCGCGCGGAGCGCGCCACATTCCCTAGTTGCTCTGTAGAGGTAGGGTATCTCATGACCTTTGTTTATGAATCGTCCAACATACCAAACAAGCGCTGTCGGTTCGGCCCAACTCGGCTCTATTCAGCCCATTCCCAAGGGCAGAGCGATTCCCCCTCAGCCTCTCGCCCCGTGAAAAAACAAGAAAGAAGCTAAATAAATATAATGCTACCAGGGTTCACAAAACCGTGAAAATCGATCATATCGAGCCGATTCGAAACCCTAAAACAGTCGGTAAACCGATCCAATTAAAAAATAATTAAAAAAAATTATGTGACGTATGGTAGGTCTGGGTGATAGATTAATTGCTCTGTAGAGGTAGGGTCTCTCATGAGCTTTGTTTATCTAATCTATATGGATCGTCCAACGTACCAAACAAGCGCTGTCGGTTCGGCCCAACTCGGCTCTATTCGGCCCATTCCCAAGCGCAGAGCGATTCCCCTCGTCTCTCCTCGCCCGTCACGCCCTTCTCGCCCCCGCCCGGAAAGCATTGCCGCCCCGCCGCCCCCGCCCGCGCGTGCCCCCAAGATCTAGGATCAAACCATGGCGAGCCCGCGGCCGGCCGGAGGCGGCATCGTCATCACCATGCGATTCGCGGCAGCATCCCCATCCATTCGCAGATTCGCTGCTGCTTCTATGCTCCACGCCACCGCCTTCTTCGCCTCCAAGCCCCAACCGCCGCCAATAGTATCGCCCCGCCTCGTCGACGCCGTCGTCTCCCGCTTCCCCTCCGACGCACTCGCCCTCTCCTTCTTCCTCTGGTGCGCCCGCCGCCCCGCCTACTTCCACCCGCCAGCCTCCTTCGACCGCATCCTCCCCGCCGCCACCCGCCTCGCTTCCCGCCTCCGCACCGCCCCCGCAATCCTCTGCGAGCTTCGCGCCCTCGGCTGCCCCATCAGGCCCCACGCCTTCCTGCTCTTGCTCAGGCTCTACTGGCGCGGGGGCCTCTACCCGCTCGTGCTCCAGCTGTTCGACCAAATGCCTCTCTGGGGCTTCCACCCCAACGTCTTCGCCCTCAATGTCGTCCTCGACGTCCACCTCAGGACAGGCCATCTCGATGCCGCACTGCGCCTCCTACGGGAACAGGACAAGCCGTCGCCCAACTACCTCACCTACGCCATCTTCGTCACTCATCTTTCCAGAGCCGGGGATTGGTCAGGGGTGCGCGACTGTTTCGTAGCCATGGTGCACCAGGGTTTTCTTCCCAGCGCTGCTTCTCTTGCATCGGTTTTCGCCTCTTGCAGTAAGGCTGGCACCATGTCTGAGCTGCTACAGTTGCTGTCTTTCACCCTTGTCTCGGGCTATCAGCTCACTTCGGCCATGTGGACATGCTTCATCGCCCGTATATGCCGCGAGGGAAGGCTAGATGAGGCCTGTAGAATGCTGGCAAAGATGCTGGATTCTGGCTCTTCTCCCACAGTGGTGACTTACACACCGCTTGTCAAAGGTCTCTTCCGAGCTGGGAGGCACGGCAAGGTCCATGAGCTTTTGGGATCCATGGCGTCCACCGGTTGCAGCCCAGACCTTGTTTTCTATAATGTTCTTATGGACTGCATGATGAAGGAGAGGCGATACGATTATGCCCTACACATCTACCTAAATCTTCGTGGGAGCCGGATAAAGCCGGATGCATACACTCTATCGACTTTAGTTCGGGTATTACAGTTGTCACAGAACATAGGTCTTCTTCCTAGAATAACCCTGGGCACAGGCATCTCTTATGATCTTGTGGCCTGCAATTCTATGCTGAGTGCACTGTGCAAGTCCGGTTTTCCATCCGAAGCCATCCAGTTCTACATTGATATGGTCGATGCTGGCTTCAGGCCAGACAGCTACAGTTATGTCGGATGTTTGGATAGTTTGTGTCAGTTGGGTAGGATTGATCATGCAAAGAGTTTCTACCGCAGTATTGTTGATCCAAATGCCTACGTTCATGCATCCATCCTCCGTGGTCTTGTTAGAAGCGGCAAAAACCGTATGGCATTAAAGATTTTCAGGGAGGCCGTGCGTCAAAACTATGAACTTGATGTTGTGTGCTACACTATTGTTTTACATGGTCTTTTCCAAGCTCATTTGGTTGAAGAGGCTTGCCAGTTGTTTGCTAAGATGAAACTTTTAGGAATGGCTTCCAATACTTGTACATACAATATAATACTTCGTGGACTTTGTAGAACCAGGGATATGCATGCTGTCACGCAATTGCTGGGAGAAATGGAAGGTGCCGCTGTTCAGATGGACAATATCTCATTCAACATTGTAGTTGTGCTCTTAATTAGGTTGCAGCATATTAGTTCGGCTACTGCTTTGGTCAGAGAAATGCTTAATCTAGGCATGAAACTTAGCACCAAAACTCTCTGGTTACTTTCTCAGTCGATTGGCCATGCATTCATTGTGGAGGATGCTACCATAGCTGAAAGTGATGGATCTGACTCAACTAATGATCTGCTTGTATGCTCAGCTTCATAGTCAATATCTGCTTGTATGCTCAGCTAAATGGTCACTTTTTTGTCGACTAAACAAGCATGCTATTTTTGGATATCTCCACTTCGGTGATGCATAGTTGCATACAGATGCAAACTACTAAAGGCTGGTGAAATCCTCAGCGACTTTCTCCATCCTGAGGTGCTATACCATTTTCCTTGTAGCTCAGCAACTATCACAATTATTGAAGAGCTGTTTACTTCATAGGTACACACTTTTTAAATACCCCCATGCCATTAAGTTGATCCGTGCCTTTTGTTTCCTAATGATAGTGCCAAGAATGCATGCTTCTTTTAACATATGAACTATTTAATTTCATGTTTAGGTATAGAAATATGCCTAGTGCTGCAGCTTATTCCTTTGTTTTTGTTTTTTCAGTACTTTGTCTGCCATTAAGCTCATCTATGCTTTTGTGGGTGTTCTTTTGGAAGGAACATCCACTAGGGGAAAGTGCTAGCGGAGATTGATACAGTTCTATTTACATGTATGCCTACTTTTAATAACTGAAGGACTGGTTTCATTGAGTATCCCATTGATTATGTGGGAAAATGCATGTATCGTTGGTTCTAGTTGAAAACTATTCTTTCTATAATAAGACCATGCTGGTTCTGTCTTATCTTTTTCATGGTAGTTCAGAGCTATCTGAAGCTCTATTGCTAAAGGAGCAATTGATGGTAACAATTTTAAGAAATTGTACTTAATAATTTGGTTCTACTCTGATACAGGTAGGTGGTCCCTTGTAATGCAGAGGCACAGAGGCATATGTGCAATTTGATCTAGCACAGAAAATGAAGCAGTCTGATATTGTAAATATTGGATCTTTCCATGATACAATGCAGCTATTCACTAATAAGGAGGTGTATTTGAAGGAGCATACACTTCAAATGATTTGGCTATATGACCCATTGACTTGAAGCAATTGCAGGTACACTTTAGATGTTTCTCTATAGCATTTTTCAACTTAGAGACAAGATCCTATTAATATTGCTATTTTTTTGCTTGAAGCTGCTCTAAATTGCACTCTTATGCACTCTCTCGAGAATGCAGTATTGTCGAACATACAGCATCATACTTCTTTACATAGAGCCATAGTGGTGCAAATATTTGCAACTTTGTATATCTATCCAGGAATTTCCCAATCTTTTTTTGCTTTAAATTAATTGTGTTGATTAAGTTATTTTTCTACTATTCTTTTCTTATTTCTTAAGCAAATGGTGCAACTTTGGTACTAAATTTGTCTTATGAGAAATAAAACTGTCATGTCATTTCTATGTAACTGCTATTGCTAGTTTCTTCTGCTTCTCAATCAGATTGAAAATTATGGAGTGGTTAGCTTGACTTCGAAATGTAGGAAGTCGTATTCTGTAATCTGTAGGTCAGATGGTACCTGTAATTGTCAGCTATGCCTATGCCCTCTAAATTATCTTCATGACAACCATATTTCCTCAAAAGGCAAAATAAGATCTGTGACTAAAGAATGGCATGCAGCTCAAATGGGAGAAAATTGTGTAGTATTGTAGTGTATCATTATTAACATACTAACAACACATTACACCTGTTGGCTCTTTGCATGTCTTCTTTTTCAGTGTAGGCACACAATCCAAATGAGAGCAAGCTCTAAACAAATAAAAAAAATAAGAAAGAACCAAAAACACTGATCCGTCCTTTAATATAATAGATATATCATATGCCAACTCTCTGACAAAGTTGGTATGGACTTAACTGCAGATTAACCCATCATGTAAGCAGACTGTGGTTCACAGGATGTTCTTTAGGTCTGCCGCAGAACCCAAATTCTGTACTGTTATCCTCGGCAATTTAATATATCAACCTAGTAAAAGCTATAAGGTTTCAACACAACTTGGGTCAAGGGAAAGAGAATGAGCCGCCAAACTGTGAGTTGGCAGCTGCGGATGGAGGCTTGATTGCAATCCAGAGCAATGAGATAGTGATGGCAACTAGTCCAGACCAGACGTACACAATGGTGGGTGTCCTACCTCTCCTGCCCATGAGCCCCTTTGCAAATGGATATAAATGGGCAAGCACCCAGAAGCTAAAAAACACTCCACCAAGAAGCTTGCTCCATTGTGGGATTGTGCTGTAAATCGTGCGGCTGAATCCAACAGCAATGGCAACAAGGTTGATCATTATGATGGTGAGGGGTGGTATCATTAATGAAGTCCACTTTACTATGTAGAGTTCCGCAAATTCATCCTCCACATCATCACCCAGCTGCTTTGATGTGAGTGTGAATGAAATCTCAATGCCTGCAATAACTTTCAGTAGACCTTGCAGCACTGCAGCCAGGTGAGCACTAGTTCCACCAATGAGCCAGAATTGTTCATTTCGCCACCACTCTTCGAGTGCAATCCCAGACCACTTGATCTCCAACATGGCCAGGAGGCAAAGTGTGATGGTGATGATAAGTAGGTATGTCAGGAAGGTGACATTGAGTGTTTGCACAATGAACTGCCCTGAGAAGAGGGAGAGTGCTGGAAGGAAGCAGTAGACAATGAGGAAGATGGACGTGAAGGGATAAATGCCAACGTTGAGGTATGCGATCCTTTGCAGTACCTGTTGAAACAGAAAAGGTTTGGTCATGTTATGAATTAGGAATCTACGTTACTAGGAGATAGCAATTCTTGAGGAGCGGATAGTGCAGAACCTTCATTTTGGAGCTGGCAAACAGTGCATTATTGCGGGAGAAAAAAATCTCGACAGAACCGGTAGCCCATCGAAGCACCTGGTGAAGACGGTCTGTGAGATTGATAGGGGCAGTGCCACGGAAGGCATCACGCTGTGTGACACAGTACACTGACTTCCATCCACGATTGTGCATGCGGTACCCTGTCACAACGTCCTCAGTGACAGACCCGTAGATCCACCCCACGCGCGTCCCCCACTCTGTCTTCTCCTCGTACCAGCATGAGACCACGCTGATTGCTTCTGCCACTATGGATGCATCGAGCATTTCACGAGGAATTGTTAGAGCACCAGGCGGACGCCCGTTCTTGACAGATGGATGGTCAGCCAAGGGCCTTCCTTGGAACTCTGCTACCGGGATGGAGTCAATCAGAAAGCTCGAATTCCCAAACTTCTTGGGGAATGTGGCGAGGTTCATGCTGTCCCCATCAAAATCACCCATACGGAGAGCCATTGTCTCCTCCGGGTTGGCATTGGAAGCAGACGCCTTGCGACGTCGTGGGAGGCAGCAACTAAAGAAACCCGGGCTGTGATCCTTGGAACGTGGTGGATCAAAGCCGTAGAGGGCAATTCGACGGAAGAGGCATCCGGTACCAACGTACACCGGTCCTTGCAGACCATCGAGAGCACGCATGTTGACATCGAAGAAAACAGTGTTGTGGTTGGCATAGCGATCGGAAGGGTCAATGCCTTCAAACCGCTGAGGGAACTGCACATAGCAGAGGCGGTCGCCACCACGATCCATCATGAAGCACATGCCCTCCCTCAAGGCCCTTGAGTTGTAGACGTAGTGATCACAGTCCAGATTAAGAATGAAGGGACCATTGGACATGATGGCCGATGCACGAACCAACGCATTCATGGCACCTGCTTTCTTGTTGTGATCATATCCCGGGCGCTTCTCTCGCGACACGTACACCAGTAATGGAAGTCGTGTATCCAGTCCTGAAAAGTCAAGAGGTGACTTTTCATTGATGTTCCCGTACATTGGCATGTCACACGGTGGCTTCAGCATAACCTGTGTGAATGAATGTCCAGAAGAAGAAGAAGAAGACCTGTGTGAATGATCGAATGTCCAGAAAAGGCAGAGATAGATACTTTTTTAATTACATGATGATTACCGTTGATTGAAAGAGCTAGCACCTGTATGATTCCTGCATGGTCGCCTCGTGCATGATCCTGCGATGGATGGAGCCATGTACCGGGCCAGTGAGTGCCATCGGCCATCCATGTTGCCTTGGGAATCTTCACCGCCTCAAATTGCTCGTCACCTCCAGCCTTAATCTTCTCCCTCTGAAGGTTCATTGCCTGGATCTCCTCACGGGCATGGTATGCATCAGAGCGGCGCCGTATGGCATCTGGCAAGCCGTTAACGCGGACCTTGAACTCGTCGTACTCACGCTTGATCCTCCTCCTGTCCTTGACAAAGTCCGCCTTCACCTTATTCTTAAAAGGATCTCTTTTCAGGTTGAAGTAGCTGTCCGGGTTCCTGGGTTCAATGTCATGCTTCCTGCAGAATGGCACCCAAAGATTAGCAAAGCTTGCTGCCTCGGCCATCGCCTCGAAGGTGAGCAATGCCCCTCCATCATCTGACACATAACAAGCAAGCTTCTCGACAGGGTAGTCAGCTGCAAGGATTGAAAGGATTGTGTTTGCAGTGACCAGGACCGGCTCCTTCTCTGGATCAGCGGTTGACACAAATATGTCAATTCCAGGAAGATCAGATTTGCCCGTTGGATTGCTATGTGTTGGCGTCTCAAACTTTTCTTTCAGCACAGACAGGTCTGTAGCACGGTTGACAGGACAAAGCTTTGGAAGCTGGTCCAAGACCCATGAAAATGCAAACCAGAGCTCACAAACAATTGACATTCCCCAGAGCCAGATGGCGTCCTCATTTTGGTGCTTGATGCGCCACATGAGGAAGAAGGCCAGTGCAACCAAGCGGATCAGGACAAGGAGCCTGCAAGCAAGGAACAGCTCGGACAAAGAGGAAGGTATTACAAGGCGGCAATGCAACAATATGTTTTGTCATTTATTAACAAATTATTGGCGGTATATGCCTAATTGAAATATTAAACGAATAGTGCGGCTTACAATATGTAGTAGACCACTATGCAAGTTTGAAATTTCAGTATTTCTCTTTCAAAAGTTATTTTTGAATTTTGGTGTAGTTACGTGTTAATGCACGCACTTTAATGGTCTTTCGAGGGGAAAGTACAAGATCACTATATAGTATGGTTATAGTACCATTTGAAAGATAGTGAGGTCAACGGGTGTATTGAAGGGTTATTTACTGGGCTTGCTTCTAGCATCTCTCTTTGCTGGACTTAATTTACCTGAATATTGAAGGTTTTCAACAACCGGCTCTAATCATTTTGAACAATTCAATTCTGTCCCATCCATGTTATCAGGACAAGGCCCAATGAGAGGACTAGCTAGGGTACGTACCGCCGATTATCGATGCATCTTGCAGTTGGTCTAGATTGATGCAGAATCGATTAGCTATTCGCTTAATTCGCGTGGTGGGTATGTAATTAAGCAAGCAAGCGTTTTTCTTTCTTGGTTAGGCATAATGGCATATACAAACCATGGCGTTTTTCTTTCTTGGTTAGGTGCCGTGTATATATAACTGTTCACAGGTACAAACAGTAATTAATTTTGGGGAGTAAGATGCATGGCACACCTGTAAGGACTGATAACAGCAGCTGGAATCTTGAGCTTGCGGGTGAGCGGCCGCCATGGTTTAGCCATGAGCTCCTTGGGATGCCCTGGCACTCCGCTTCCGCCGTCGACGACGTCGTTGTCCTCCGGCCAAATGGCATTACCATAGCCATAGGTGCCCTTGGTCTCGAAGAGCCACCGGTTATGGTCAAACTCGCCGGACTGGCCGTAGTTGATGGTGGTCTGCTTCACCAGCGAAAGGCGCCTCTCCATCTTGGCCACTGGTCCGTGGGGCAGTGACAGCGCCCGTGTCACCTCATTGTTGGAGGCCGAGATGACTTCCTCCCAGTCGGTGTGCCTGTAAGGCTCTTTGCACCCGGGGCAGACACCGCCGGCGGCCTTGGCGGCGTCTGTGAAGCAGTCGACGCAGATCATGAAGTCGCATTCGCAGGGGAGGACGTCGTCGCCGCGGCCGTTGCGCATGATCTTGCAGTCGCAGCCGTGGACCATGCAGGTGGAGCCCTTGGGGCCAGGGCGACCACCCATGTCGGAGTGGGAGCCCTCCTTGTCGACGACGTGGGCACGGGTGACGCTGTTGAAGCCGCCGGTGAAGAGGGAGTTGGAGACGTACTGCTCTTCGGCCTTGCTGGCGTCGACGTCCATGGGCTGGTTGTCCGGCGTCATGGGGATGCGGACATGGTAGTCCTGGAAGTCGACGCTGCTGATCTCCGAGTCCAGGTCGTCGCGTGAGTAGCTGATGAACCGCCCGGAGTCGGTTCGCCGCCCAAAGACGACCGTCGGCGCCGCTGTTGGTACGGTCGGCGGCTTGTGCGGCGGCATGCGGCTGGACCCGCCGCCGTTCTTGAGGATTCCCTTGGATCCCATATATAGCTAGCTAGCTCCTTCAATTTGCCGGCCGCTAGCTGCTTAATTCTCGTAATTCAAAATTAACCTGCTAATTAATGAATCAATTCTCCGTTGCTGTTATCCGCTTGCTGCTGATCTGCAGCATTAGAAATTAAGATTGACGAAACCATTGGCATGAGGATCCTTGCAAGAAAAGAGGAAAACTGATCGGAGAGCATATATACATTACCAGCAATTAAGAAGCATCTCCATCTCCATCCACGGCCATGTGTGTGTGGGGCTGTCTGTCTGTGTGTGTATTTGAATCAAGGGGGTGTTGCCGTTGATGGGCGGTTCGGAGATGGAGGATGGGACGTGGGACGCACGACCAACGCCAAGCAACGGCGACTCGCTGCTCCAATCCATGCATGCATGCATGCATGATCTCACCCGCTGCTACTACTTGTTAATTTGCCGGTCAGTCAACGCCTCTTTTGGTTCCGATGCACACCTAACCTACGATGCCTCTTTTGCCGTACGTCGTGCTCGCGACTCCGAGTCCCGACTGACAACCAATGTGCAGTCCAGCCTCCAAATTCCAACCGCCTGTCCCATGCCACTACTAGCTGGTAATTTCTGTCGTTTTGGACATCGACACGGTCTTCAAAACACAACTTTGACCGCTAATTTTTATTATAATATATTTATAAACCCAATAAAATTATAATATTATGAAAGTACTTCTCGAGACAAGTCTACACATATGATTTTAATACTAGCTAAAGCCCGAAAAAATTGATAAAATGCCACTCCTAACAAGTGGCTTCGCTTGTTAGGAAACAACAACCTAACAAGTCCAACCACTCATCATGCATCTTCCTTTTTCTGTTGTCTATATCTACTATGTATGGCAAATTAAGCTTTCAAATACTCAGTCAACGGCAACAACAAAGCAGCGCCAGCGCGCGAGACCTTCCACAGGTCAACGTACTCCAACTCATGGGTTTTCAAGTAGTAGTAGTAGTAATACGATGAGGCATCATGCATGGCATTACTCCTCCTCATGTTGCGATCGAGTTGCTCACACGACCAACAATATCTTGCTTTCGACTCACGCCAATATAACTCGATTAAATTAAATCTGCGCGTTGCTGGCATATATATATATAGTATAGTATAGAAGAGGAGAGAACGGGCAAACCTTTACTTGGTACTTGCTGATGTATATGCATGTAGGTCTGTCTGGTACACATCAGAGAGAGATGCACGCACCAGACTAGCTACTTAGCTAGTGCTTGAGCCATCAGGGCATTCACTAGATAGAGCCTTCAGCAATAGTACCAATCGCAAACAAACCCAAGACAGTAAGTAACCCCTATCCCTGTACAGCAAGCAATTTCTCGTGCCATGCCCCAGACAGTAAACTAACCCCAGACAGTAAACTGAGATACAGGAAGAGGAACCGATGGAAAGGGGTGAAGGGTTCCGTTGGTAACACATTCAACAGCCACAACCTATCAAGTTTCAGCCTTGTATATCCGGTGGTCAGAAGCTGATGAACTTGTCCTTTTGCTGCTCTGCTCCTTCCTGGGACTGGGAGTTGTATCCTGCTCGGACGAGGTGCCACCTTTCTTACCAAAGATCATGTCGTCAAGATCCTGAATCAAGCCATCCCCACTAGACTCATATCCAGACCCTGCTAGTTTCCTTACAGGGGCATCTTTACTAACAGCGCGGGGGGATTCCTCAGGCTCCACGGTGACTGGAATCATCGCTGGTTCTGGCTCAGGTTCTACAGCAACAGGCTCCTTGAGCTCTTCATACTTGGACAGAACCTTCTGCAGTTCATCGTGGATGCCCAATGCCTCAAACAGCTGAGCCTCATTGTCACCAGCCCTCTCAACGATTCTCTGGATTGTGTATTCACACTGTTGGCACTGCTGAACCAGAGTGGTAGTCAAGTCATCCTGCACGCATTTCAGGAACAGTCAGAACACAAGGGTGACAATAGCATAGTGCTAATTTTGTATTGAATTAGAGATCTACAAAATAAACAGATTACAAATGATAGAGATGGACTTCATATTACATGGTGAAGTTATTCACGTATTGTCAGTTAATTCCCTATTGTAATCAGGTAAGGAGGGATAACAGGATGCGGGTCAAAAAAGAAGGAGAGATAACATGATGTCTTTGCTGCGGTACATTATAACGATACTGAATTGTAACAAATGCTAGCGATCAAAAAATAATTTCCTTAGCATGCAATCCCGTACAAAGTTATCAACGGAACTTCACCCCTGTTTATTGAGATGCCTGACCTCACCTATTGCAAACTATACAACATTATCTAATCACCAAGCCAGAGGATTTAATCCACAGAGAAGAGCAGAGCATCACCTCTAGGGCCTTCTTTTGTGGAGAAGAAGATAGCACGGTGGAAAGAAGTTCAACACTATTCCGAGCCACCTCAAAAGCCTCCTCAACTTGCACAGAAGGGACAGTGCGAACCCGAGCAAAACTTTCATCTGGAATTTCTTGATACCCTTCCTGTGCTGCATCAGAATATGGTTCAGCTGCAATTACTGAACGGGGGGGAGTAAATATTGGTGCCAGGCTTTTGTCATCGCGCCCAGGAAAGTGAATTCCCCTAGATCTTAAGCTCTGCAAATGATATAAAATGTTAACTGAAAGCCACGAATTTGACAGCACTAGCTGGCCAGAAGTAATGATTGTTTTGGGCACAACACTGTGGTCTATGGATGCATTGTAAGATTTAAACCATCACTAAATGAATGTTGGTGAACAACATCTGAATTATTTATCCAAGTGACAGGAGAAGAAATTCTAAATCAATAATAGTCCCACCAAATGTCAAAAGGAACAAAAATAGTTCTCTGATTATTATCATGTCAGTGGTAAAGCACTGTTTCAGGATAAATTGCACCAAGCTGATTTAAGAACAAAGCATATGTACCTTGTAAGTTTCTTCATACACTGGAAGGTAGCGGAGCTCATCACCCGACTCTCCCCATGCTTCAATAAGCAGAAGTGCCTTGTTTCTGTTGTTAACTATAGTCTGTGGACAATCAATAAGTTTTACCATCTCGTCGAGGATCCGCTCAGCAGCAATCTCAGAGAAAGACTTGTCACAGTTTTTGGCAACGGTCTCGAGGAGGACAAGAGCTAGATATTGCACCCGTGGATTCTTCAACATGATTCGTGTCTTGATGGCACGGATGACCTCAACGCTGTTGACACCTCCGGTGTTGACCATGTCGCATATCTCAAGATTGGTAGCCCAATCAGGCCCATCCATGGTCTCCAGCGTGGCTTCATCAACAATCTTGTCCGCCATGTTCTGACCCTGGAAAAACTCCTTCATCTTGAAACTCATTTTACTCACTCCAGCTGACATCTTCTGGCTAACTTCTGCACCACTTATCTTTAGCCGCTCGCCAAAGGCATTGACTTTATCCATCAGGTTGTCACTCATCTTGTTGGAGTGCTTTGCTAGCAGAAATTTAATCTGATCCTGCAGACAAATAAAGAGCCACGTTAGGACAAGATATTAAAGAAGAAATTGAACACCAAAACTGTAATTCAAGTGCGACAACTGGAGCTGATGGCTGAGATTGCCAAGAGAGAAAGAGAATCCGCGTTGGTAACTAAGAAGATGCAAATAGCTGAGAACATCGGCAGCCAGAAACAAAAGAAAAAGGGTAGAGAAGAAGCCATACCTATGGCAGCTGGACATAGTACTCTACATGCAAAAACAAGGATATTTGAAGTTGAACATAGGTGCAATCTCTGTCCGAGAAACTAGAATTGGTCGTATTTGTGACCCAAGTACAGTCTACTTACAGTTTGCTGCCGAAAAGAAGAGAGAAACAAGAGAATCTTGCGAGTGTACTAGTGATACAGGGTGGTGCATCAAAGTACCAGTCGAGTTGTAAACTGATACAAGTATCGCGGAAATGGATGGTCACAAAGTTTTGGATATAAATTTGACTAGTAATTTCTATTGTAATATATATATTTTTCAAGACAAATCTACACGTATGATCCAATTTAAATATTTTAAAAGGTATTTATAGTCAAAATTTCAAAAGATTGACCGCATCTATATCCAAAGCGACATGTATTTGTGAGACGGAGTAGTAAGTTGAGAAAAGAAACAAAATGAAATATGGGGGATGGTGATGAATGGGTAATTTGACCTGGATATGGGGTTCTGGTTCTCTACCATTAGAGCACTTGGATACAACAGCAGCAAGATCTCTTAGATTAAACCCGAATCCGGGAGTATAGTAGCACAGATAGAGAGCGGCAACGCAACGCAACGCAACGCTGGGGGAAAGAAAGAGGAAAACCTAATCTTGCTCAGATGGCCTGACCTGACTGAGGGCGGTCGTGGTTGGCGTTGCTCCGCCTCCGCCTCCGCCTCCGCCTCCCTGTGTGTGCCCCGCCCCTTTCACTTTCCCTTCTTGGCTTCTTGCTCGTTCCGACGTCGGAGGGGTCTGCTACTCAACTGTGGATGGATCGATGATGATCGATTCCCCCGTGTCTCTCTCTGTGATTCTTGCCCCGTCTTCTGTTCCCCTCTTTTTCATTTTACAACATGCACAACAGTACATATCAATTCTGCTGTGCTACATAAAATTTTAGATAATATAAAGAAGAGAGAAAAATAATATCTATTATTTATAGACGGATTTATATCGTATACTATTGTATAGACAATCTATTTAATTATATAAGAGCTTATTACATATAGCTATATAGAGTCTGTTATATGGATTGTTTTTAGTCATGTCTATATATGATATAGAAGTATATTACAGACAGTCACTATATATAACAACGTACATACCCTTAGTGATAAAAACTATCTTATTATTACTGCTGGATAGATATCGGCGGCCGATGCTTAACAAGTATATATGTGCGTAATTCTATCTAATTATTACATAAAATAGTATCTTAGCACCCACAAAAAGGATATTGCTTGATGGCATGGCTATATTTTCTCTCTTTCAACACTTCACTACACTTATGACATGTAGGTAGGTACCCTTATCAACTTTGTTTTTTTTTATTCTTGTCTTTATCAGGGAAAGGATTAATTCTATCTGGATTGCCAATAATACTAGGCGACATCACGCATTACCTCTTCTTTTTTTCTCTAGTGGGAACAATTAGCTAGAGTAGTTGCTTGTTCCTGTGGTATGCTCAACTTTTGCGAGTATTCTCTTTTCATGGTGGCCGAGCGACCTCATCGGGCATGAAGGGTTGCTTTTTTTGGAAGAAGAAGAGGGTTATATCCAATTATCCCTAAATTGTTTGACTGGTACATCAACAAACGACCTCAATCCTCTTAACAATTTTTTTTTTAAAAAAAAACGACGTCAAACTGTTTGCCCTCAGAATCAGAATTTGATTCTTCAGAAGCTGTAAAAATCAGAAATAAACATACGACCATGCTTCGAGAATCATGCCTAGTCAGCTCAATCTTTCCAAGTCCAACTCGGGTCTAGCCTAGTTGTTTGTGTTGTACACTATTAACTCAGAGATGAACAAGAGGAATCACAAATTCTATTGAATGATCAGCAACTTTTACAATGGGCAAAGTCTCTTTAAATACACATGAAAAAGGTGCTTTGAAAAGACACCAATGCCAAAAGGTGGCAGCATTATAATCGCTATCTCCTCTAATTTGGCCACAATTAGCACATGCTAATATATCTCAACACTCCCCCTTGGACAAATTATATCAATCTTCGTGTTCCTTTAAAAACTCCTTCCAAAAACCCTGTGGGAAAAACGGATGAAGAAAATAGGAATATATGTATATGCCTCATTAAAAACTCTCCCAAAAACCCAGTGGGAAAATGGACAGAGAAAAGAGTACATAACATATTTAGCTTGTATTATATTGCCTCATTAAAAACCTTTATGGAAAAATACCATGTAAAAACACATAAAGGAAAAAGAGTACAATATATCCTTTAAAAACAGGTTTAAAGTTCAGAGGACTCTCCCTCGATCCTTGCAACATACAGTCTCTCATACTAATTCCATTAACACATTTCAAATGTGGATTTTGGTAAGGATTTGGTAAATAAATCTACCAAATTTTCACAAGACTTTGTTTGTAAAATTTCTATCTCACCGCTCTTTTGGAGCTATGAGGATAGAATAATTTAGGAGCAATATGTTTCGTGAATGTTGCTCTTTATATAACCTGCTTGCATTTGAGTAATACAAGCTGCATTATCTTCATAGATAATGGTAGGGGATTCAATTGTATTTATACCACATGCTTTTGTATGTGATTAATCATTCTACGGCCATACACACTCACGTGATGCTTCATAAAGTGCAATTATTTGTAATGATTAGTGGAAGTGGCCACTAAAGTCTGCTTTACTAGACTTCATGAAAAGCCGTTTCCACCATATAAAAATACAAACTCGCCAGGATGGCATTGTGGGGACAGATAAATAGCCAAAGATCTCAGATAACCCACTATGTTCATATCTTGGTTTTTCTTATAAAATAGACCAAGATCTTTTGTACCTTGAGATAATTAAGATATTCTTAACGCCAAATTTCAATGTCTTTGTTGGTGCTGCGCTATATCTAGCCAATAAAATTAACTGCAAATGAAATATCGTGCCTCGGTGCGCTTTGCTAGATACATCTGCCCCAATGGCACTAAGATATGGAACCTCTTGTCCTAAAATATCTTCATCTTCATCTCTAGGTTTAAATGGGTCTTTATCCCTATCTAGAGATCTAACAACCATAGGGGTCTTGATGGATATGATTTATCCATATTAAATTTACTCAAAACTTTTGAGTATATGCAGATTGGCGCACAAATATCCCTTCGTGGAGATGCTCAAGTTGTAAACCTAAGCAAAATTTGGTTTGACCCAAATCTTTCATTTCAAATTCCGCCACTAGATGATTGCTAGCTTCCTTTATATCCTTGGGGTTCGGAAGTGATATTCAAATCATCAACATAAACGGAAATTATACAAAATCCATTTTGGGATTTCTTTATAAACACACAGGACAATCATCATTATTTGAGTAACCTTTCTTAATAAGGAACTCACTTAGTCGAAAATTGTACCACATTACGCTCGATCGCTTTAATCCATATAGTGCCTTTTTCAATTTGACACTATACATGTTGCGATTTGTATTTGGATTCGAATAGATATCCCCTCCGGGACTTTCATGTAAATATCCGAATCAAGTGACTCCATATAAATATAATACAACATCCATCAACCGCATGGATAAATTCTTGTTTGTCAGCTAATGATATTAAATATCTAACGTTATTCCACTCACACGGTGAATATGTTTCATTGTAATCAATGCCGGTCTCTGCAGTAAACCCTTGTGCTACAAGTCTCGCTTTGTATCTCACACTACATTATTTTCATTCTTCTTTCGAATGAAAACCCATTTATTTCCAACCGAAATATTTTAGGAGGTGTGGTCATAACTGGACCAAATACCTCTTTTCTTAAGTTAGCTCAATTCAATTCGGCCTCAATTGCTTCCTTCCATTTGACCTAACTGAGCGCTTTCATGCACTCGCCATGGACTTTGGTTCTCGATCCAGATTGAAGGATTTTAGCAATCTTAGAGGCAAAATAAATGTCGACAATTGTAGTCTTTCTATTGTATGATTCTCTTGAATCAATATAATTAGTGGAAATTTCTTCATCCAACAATTCTTTATTTTTGCCTTGTGACTCATCGCGATTTCCCAATACGATTGAGTCCAAGAACCATGTCCCAACATTGAAGTTTGTGCGCACAATTATGTTGGGTTTACCAATCACTAGAGGACTTTCAACCTCTTTTTCATTTAATGACATAGGTAATTTACCTTTATCGGTCCTTTTGTTTCTCAAGTGACGCCTCCGCTGGAAACTAAGTCCTGTGCATCCTAATTCTCCTCTTATTCACATTAGGGGCAAGAGTAGTTTTCTTTGGTACTTCTACTCTTTCCGAGCATTAACAAGCGGTATATGAGATTTCATAACCCCTTTATAATCAAGAAATGCATCGCGATTGCTTGCAATGTATTGCAAACTTATAATCTTCTCAACCTCTTGTTCGCATTCTTTGTCACGTGGATCTAAGGACTGAATGCCTGCAGATTCCAATCAATTTCCCCCGGCATTCCTTGTGGTACAAATCTCCCCTAATGCCAGGAAATTATCCTCATCAAATATCAACAGATCGAGCCGTAACAGATCCCACTGTCAATGGCTCTAGGTATTTTATAATTGACGGAGAACTATACCCCACATAGATCCCTAACTTTCTTTGAGGACCCATCTCACGCCGCTGCGGTGGTGAAATTCCAGACGATATGCATCACAGAATCAATTCTCGCAGATGGGAAATGCTTGGTACATCTCCACGCACTAATCAGAATGGGGAGACCGTGATGGTATGGCAGCTGGTCTAATTTGATTAAAGTGCGGCATGTAAAACCGCATGTCCCAACAACTTGTTGGTAATTGACAATTTTGCAACGAGAGGCCTAGCTATAAGCTTTATCCTCTTTATCAAAGACTCTACTAAGCCATTTTGTGTATGTACATATGGTAGTAATGCTCTACATTAATGCCCAAAGCCAAACAATCATTAAATGCCTTTGAAGAAAATTCGGCATTGTCCAACTAATGGACTTTATCCTATCATCAGGATGATTGGCTCTTAATTTTACTATTTGGGCAATTAATCTGGCAAAAGCATGGTTCCTTGTAGAGAGTAAACATACATGGGATCATCTTGTAGATGCATCAATTAACACCATGAAATACCTAAAACTACCTGCATTGCTATCGGATAGGTCCACAAATATCTCCTTGGATCCTTTCAAGGAAATTTAATGGCTCATTTTTAATTTTAAGGTATGAAGGTGTAACACCCCAAAATTTTTCTTTTCTTAAATTCATGTGTGATTGGCACTTTGGTGAATTTTTGGAATTTTCTGGAATTTATTTGGATTTATTTGGAATTTATTTGAATTTATTCCATTTTGAAATAATTAAAGAATTTGATTTTGCAAATAAAATTTTGTTGGAAATATTTTATTTGAGTCCAAAATGATCAAAATATTTTCCAATTTTTCTCGAATTTTTACGAGTCATTTGCTATTTTAATGAATTAAATGAATTATCAATTATTTTAAATATTAAATCGCTGGAAAATCCGAAATGGTTACTGTTCATCCGATCGAGCCCAGTCCGACTTCGGTTCGAGTCCGACCGAGCCGCGTGGTCGAGCCGAACCCGTCGCCAACCCTAGTTACGCGATCGGCTGGATCAAGATCCAACGCGGTCAGGATTGCGCCACGCCGCTCTCTAGTCGAGACCAGTCGAACCTGCTCGTGCGCGCGATCGTGGCCGTCCTGGTCGTGCGCTGCGGACGGCTAGGATTGAGCCGCTGCCGCCTCGCCGTGTCCGAGCCGGACTCGCCTGCATCGGCCTCTCGCCAGGAAACTGTGGCGCGATCTCGACGTCGGCCAGATTTAAGGCGTGAGGCGTGCCGAGGATCACCGCCACTGCGTCGCACCTTTTGCCCTAGCCGCCGCCACTCGGAGCTCCTCCAGTGCTCACGATTCCTCGCCGAGTTGATTAGGGTTAATTTAGGTTTTGGCGCCGTTCGCCGCCCACCGCTTTCTCCGTGTTGGTGGCGGGATCCGAGACCGCAAGACGAGGCGCTGGCGAGAGCATCCACTTCACCGAGACGCCCTCAACGCTGTGGGAGGTCGCCTTCCCGACTCCGACGGAGCAAAGCACCGCCGCAACACCATCGCTAACTCAAGCACGCCAACCGGGTCCTGATCAAAATCCAACGCATCGGTGAGCCACGTGTAACCAAAACCTCGGAACCTGATCGGATCTCGACTGCTGATTAAGATCCAACGGCCCACGATCGGGCCACGCCCGCTTCCAACACATGAGCCTAGATTCAATCCGAGCCGGATTTCAAACCAACGGCCAGGATAGCGCCACGTGTACTCTTAGCTGCGACACTCGCGCGTGAGCGCTCGAGCACGCGGGCCGCTCAGCGTGGCTCACGCGGCCACCAAGGCCCGCCAAAGATGAGCCTGCCGCCGGCGGGGGTCCGTGATGTCGGCTGACAGTCCGGTGCGACCTGGATTCACCGTGGACTGCCGTGCAGGCTTGTACGACAAGATGGGACACGGTCATCACCCGCGGGTGATGCCGTGGCATGATGACGCTCTTGTCGACGCCATCGCGAGCTCGGTCTTGACGCCACAAAAACACTGTGGACCAATCGAGGCTACCACGTGTCCATCTTTGGACGCAATAATTAATTTCGAAAAAGAAAATGATTTATTAATTCGAAATATTGATTCAAATTTAGATTCAAACTTCAAACGCTTATAACTTTTGCGTTTCAACTCCGATTTGAGTGATTCAAATTTCTAAATTTGTATAAAATTGAGATCTACTTAAATACAAATTTTATTTAATATTTGGACTAAAGTTTTTCTCTGTAAAATTATTTAATTGATTATTTAAACTTTAAATAATCATAACTTTTGCGTTTTAACTCCGAATTTGATTTATTCAGTTTCTAAAAATCCAGAAAATTATGTTCTCTCTGTTTATGGATTTTATTTGGAGTTTTGGGATGTTTTTGCCTAGTGTTTATTTGTGTATTTGCTATTTGCACGCTTTTACGAGTAGACGCGTTGAAGTGGGAAGGATTCAAGGAGAAGTATTGGCTCGTGGATCCAACTCAAGACCAAGAGCAAGTACTTTTGAAGGCAAGTTGTGCTTTGACCATGTTGATCCTATTTCAAATCTATTTTGATTTTAAACTATTGCATGCTAGTTCAATTAGAAAAATACTTTGCTTAAACATGGGGTTAGATAAATACCAATTTGTCGTATGACACCTTGATTATTTAAGTATGTGCCATGATCCTTGTCACCCTAGTTGTGGATTACTAGTTGGACATTATTAACTTGCCAACATGGGTTTAGACTGTAGTATATCGCTTATGACTCGGCTTACGTGCTCATAACATGATTTTTGGATAATTAAATGTTAATATTGACTTAATGATATATTGAACCTGTTTTGGAAAAGTATCATGTGATGTTGATGGCACGTGGTGCATGGTAATCAACTGGGTTTGATAAATGCGACCGGGCATGTGGCAAGAGTAATCAAGGGCCATTGTGGCGTTGGGAATGTTGATTTGGTTCTTCGGTAGTCTTGCCTGGTCACTCTAAGGACTTAACCTTGCAAGCCTTTGAACTGGTCATACTTGCAACCACATGGCCGGAATGGGACGGCCCTAGTTGACTAAGTCGCTAAGGACTCACTTGTGGAGCCTCAGGGTGTCAATTACACCGCTTTGTGTGATTATGACGGGGAGCCGATCGTGGCTGGCCGGATACCCATCTAACGGTGTGTTGGTCCCATACTTCGCCTTGGCTAAGGAAGGGATGGTGTAGAGCACGAACCTGAGAGGACCACCTGTGTTGTTTGAGGCTTAGAAAGGCTTTGTTACGAACTCGCTTTGTGGTGTTTAATCGTATCTTGTGGGTAAAGTGCATAACCTCCGCAGAGTGTAGAATCTATTTAAATAGCCGAGTCCACTGCGACTGGACAATGCTGGAATTACAGTCAAGGGTTAGATTTTCTCTCGAAAATAACTTGGATTTGAAAGGTTGGTCTGGTTTAAGAATAAAGATGATGGTAATGTGGTTTAGGATGGGGAAAATGTTTATTAAAACTTCTTGAAAAGTTATTTACGCTTTACTTATTTCCTTTGCAAATCTACTTATATTACTTGTCAAATCTTGTCATCGCAAATATACCTTGAGCTATTCCTTTGTACCAAGCCATGCATATAGTATATTAGCTTGCATTCGTGATGACTTCGAGTACCAAGTACTCACCCTTGCCTCAACACAATACCTTGAAGAGGAGACTACACCACTTTGGAGGAGGAACTCCAAGAAGATCCGTCTACTTAGGGATGCGAGCCCATCAATTGTTCGTGTATATCTGATGGCGCCACGGGTTATTTGACTTTCCGCTATTATTTTTCTCTCGAATAAGTTTCCTTCAGGCATACATTTGTAATTTGACCATAAGGTCGAGTAACTTGATTTGGTTATTTAAATAAAGTACTTTATTGGTATCGTTTGGTATGATTGTGATATTTACCGATGTTAAGACTGTGTGCACTAGCGCGTTCCTGGACTAGTGCTGAATACACAGAGGGTCCGGATTTGCAAATTCGGGGTCCCGACAGAAGGCCTCAAAATTAATTTCTCTTTTGCACATGCAGTGCACATGAATTCATCATATTTTGGGAAATATGAATTTATAATATTATGGCCAACAGAACCTTTGACAATTTTATGCATCATACCCAAACCTGGATGACCTAATCGGTCATGCCAAATCTTGAACTTATCAAGATAAGATAAAATTGTCTTTAACGCAACATGTGGTTCGGGTTTAATATATGTGTAGTACAATCCTGATGAAAAAGAAGGAAGCTTTTCAACCACTTGTTTTTCGTGATCCAAGAGTTTTAGTTAAGAGCAAATACTCAACATTGCTCTCTTTACTAGTCTCCACATGGAAACCATTGATGCGAATATCTTTAAAGCTTAGTAGGGTACGTGTAGATTCAGGATACAACAAAGCATCCTCTATCACGATGTTTGTACCCATAGGGAGTATAATGATGGCTGGCCCCTGAACCAACAATTTGAGCATCATTACTGATGGTCATTATATTTCCTCTCCTTAGTTAGAGTTTGAAAATACTTTATCTCCCTTAATATAGTATTAGTGGTGCAACTGTCAACAAGACATAATTCTTCCTCCATCGGATTGTCACCAAGATCTATAAACGGAGAAAATAAAATTAACTCCAATATAGAAATAATACACACATATATTATATGTCATGTCAATATACAAGATACATATGTTCTTTACAAGCCATACCTACATGTTTGACAAGAATAAATATGTATATGCTCTTTTATGAGCACCAAATAAAACTTATACAATATGATGAGTACAATCATAAGGGATAATGAGAGACTAAAAGGTGTCTCCATACAGATCTAGGTTGGCATATTCCACCATCATATCATGGGTATCTTTAAGTTCATTTTCCTTCATTGAACCATTCCATGGTCAACAACAATCTTGTCGAGGATCTTTCCGTCCCTTTATCCGGACTCATTTCTGGATTTTCAAGAAATGAACTTCAACCTTGCCCTCTCGATTGTTGCCCTTGCGAATCGATTTGAGGTATAACTCAACCGGATGTTTAGGTGTATGGCATTCTCTTGCCCAATGACCCTTACATCCACATTTATGGCAAAGTCCAGTTTTCTCTAGGAGAATTATTTTTTGAATTTTCCTTTGCCATAAACTTTTGTTTTGCTCCTCTGCATTTTGGACTTCCACTTTGCATTATTCCTTTATAATTTTTATCCTTCTTTGATCATGGTATGCACTAGTACTCGGAATATTGGCATGTGCTTCCGGCATGTGCCATTGCCTGTCGAGCGGCTGTATGATGATTCTTCATAAGAAGTTCATCATGTTTTTCGCCTCAAGGTAGTATAAATTAAATCGTGAGTACTTAGTGTATTTTTTTGTTGACGATATTGTTGTTGCAATATCGCCATAGAAGATGAAAAGTGCAAAGCGCCTTTTCAATCATGTCCTCATCTCAGAATGTGACCTTGTCACATAATCTTAATTTGGAATTGATCTTTATGTACGCGAAATTGTATTCAAAGAATGCACTTAAAGTCTTGAAAGCGTAACATAGACCATTCCCTTTGAGCTTCGTGCAACATGACCGCTTCTATGTTGGTCATATCTGTCCTTTAAGGACTTTCACAAACTTAGTGATCCTCCTCCAATAAATATTCAGTTTTCAAGTCCGAATGGAGGTGGTGCCTGATGAAATGCAAGAGTTGCATACTTGAAATTTTCAGGTATAGGGTCCGTGCACCGAACAGATCATTGATGGAAGCAGGATAAACTTCTTGATGCCAAAGTGATTTTTACATCCATGGCCCAAGTTAAGTAATTACGCCATCCACAAGAAGTTCAAGAAACTCCTTTTGGAGATATCACCATATCTATATAATAATCATGCAATGTCTTAATTATTTACTTAGCAAAGTAAATAGATGCATGAATATTAAAAGTATAAAATGACGAGACCTTTTAGCAAATGAAGTAGATACTCCTCACTATGGACATAAAATTTATGCCATAGGACCCATGCCTTATGCTAATATTAGCACTTAAGGTAATCGTCAACTACATAATTTTCTAGCATTTTCATGAATTTATGCAATTTAAGTTAAGGAAATAACTTAAATAATACATTAAATTGACGTAGACCTTTTAGCAATGGACGAGATACTCTCACTATGGACATAGGTTTTATGCCATAGGACCCATGCCTTATGCTAGTTTTAGCACTTAAGGTAATCGTCAACTACGTAACATCAAATATAAATGCTAGGAAATAAGATGATTATAAATAATACAAGGACTTAGAACATCACATTTAATTGCGATACAAATATTTACATAGGTAACATCGCAATTTAAACAATACATGCATTTATTTGCTTTATTCTAAAAACCAAAGTACTAGAATGCAAATATAGCTATTAAAAAGAACCCATGGTCCTTTATTGGCTGGATTAATGAGCAATTGGGGTATTGCTTGGGGTCTAATGTGCAAAAATCCAATTTTCTTAATGCCCCCTCCAGCCAATGGGCCTCAGCCCATTTATATTTCATCATAGGTGGGCTAGGGTTTAACCCTAGTTTCTACTTGCTGCGCTGGCGTTAGAGGGTTTCCACCGGCCGCTGCGCTGCTCCGGCGTCCGCAGCCACCTTGCGGCGCTGGAGGGCTCACGCCAGGAGGTCTCAAGGCTGGCGCCGGTTCACACGCTCGCATTTGCAGGCCGGCCGGCCATAAGAGACAGCCGCCCGCCGCCATCGACTGGCGCGCACGCTGGCGTGAGCGCCGTTGCGCGCCAGCGCTGCTAGCGCCGACGCAGCGCGCGAGGCGGCGGCGCTTCCGGCAGGTGTGGAGTAGTAGACGGCGACCTCGTCGGCCGCTTATCGCTGCTTTCCACGCTGCGCGCCGAAGCGGTGGAAAGGCCGGGCGCGCTAACGGACCAAGGCCGACGCGGCAAGCGGCTGGCGCGGTCGCTGGCGCCATTGCGCGCCGTAAGACGACGCGGCGTCTCACCGACTCTGCATCGGCCTCGACCCGGCTTTCACGGCCATGGCGGCTTTCGGCCAGATCGCCCGGCCGCGATCGATGCGCCTCCTCTGCGCGATACTCTTGCGGCGCCGGCTGGCGCTTGCGCTATCTTCTGCGCATGCTATCAGCGACATGCGCGCCTGTGTCGATGCAAAGCTGCGCCCATACGGCGCTTGCCGCCATGCACATGCCGCTTCACGCGGATGACACGACGAGATCCGCGACGGAGAGACGCCGGTGATGCCTTGTGCGGATGGCACCGCGTGGGAGTCGACGGATGGCATGGCGAGGGCTGGAGTACGTGAAGGATGGGCTGTCAACGGCAAGCACTATCGAAAGTCTCATTCTCACCTTTTCTTCTGTGAATAAGAGCGTGCTGATAACGTGTTGTACACTATTAACTCAGAGATGAACAAGAGGAATCACAAATTCTATTGAATGATCAGCAACTTTTACAATGGGCAAAGTCCCTTTAAATACACATGAAAAAGGTGCTTTGAAAAGACACCAATGCCAAAAGGTGGCAGTTAATATAACTGCTATCTCCTCTAATTTGGCCACAATTAGCACATGCTAATATATCTCAACAGTTTGTTGTACTAGATGCGCAGCAAGTTCGGAAGAATCGTGACGGACTTAGATTTTAATAAAGAGATGTAATCTTTTTTTAGAATACCTTTACAAAAGGAACAAAAAGTGCTGAATTTTTTTAAAAATATTTCTTTCGATTGTTTAAAAAATATTCTTTTAAAAAAGTTTTAAAAATGAAAAATTAAATTTTAGGTATACCTCAAAAAAGGGGGAAAGGTGTTGATTTTCTTTTAAAAATTGTAAAAAAAATTCCTTAAAGTTTTTTAGAAACATTCATCTAAAAAAGTTTTATAGACTAAATTTTTAAAAAATATTTTTTCAAAAAAATATCTATAGTGATCTGCTCTGTGGGTCCACACGTTGCTGTCGTGATAGACAAAAGATTTTAACAAAGAGAGGAAATTTTTTTAGAAAAAACCTCTTAAAAAAGAAAACAAAAGGTATTGATTTTTTATTTTTAAAAAAATTGCTTTCAATAAAAATTAAAAATATTCCTTTGCAAATCTTTAAAAAAAAAATGGCACTGTAGCTTCGGGATTGTTAGATTACGAAACAATTCTAAAAATACTGTAGCTGCCACATGGCAGGGTAGCTTGCCTTGCCGTACAGCTCTGACAATATAGAGTTTTATATGGATAATATATGATCTCTGAATTCAGAGCCTGCGACTGCTCTCTTTGACGTCCCTGCTCTGCTCTGAAGAGAAGAGAGCACGAGAGCAGGGAGGGACGGAGTCTAAAGCTCCGCTTGTTTGCCCTGCACTGCACCTGCTCCATCTTAAACTTCACACTCACACTATCATACTCCTTTGATGTATTTATAGAGAATAACAAATACTGAGAGTCTGGGACTCGTCTTGTCGCCCTCACTATCCACATTTCTTCACAAACATCCCTATCAAATGCTTCATCACAACGCCAAGATTGCTTCCAAACTGCTTCACAATAAATCGCTGCCGTCGAGACAGGAACCGTACTTTAGTAATATCCATGCCACTTGGCATTTCACATGTTTATCCTGGCTTCAATAAGCTCAGACAAGATCCCGGAAAAGGCTTCAACAAGAGCAAAGGCAGCAGGCGAGCTCAGAGAATTGACTGTGTACATATCATTACTCCCGGCGGTTTTATCCCCAAATTTGGAGCAACAAAATCAAATATATACATGAAACAAAACAAATTTAACCTCAAACAATCCACATGTTGGGCTGCTAGCATTCACAAGCACACCACGAACGCGAATGGCCAGCTTGATTATCCAAGCTGCATTCCTGCGCCAATCTGGCCCAAAGGATTGTCAACTAGTGTTTGTTCGCAGCCGATAAAATGCATGTATCATCTACTGCTGGGTCCATTCCAAATGTGAAAAACCACCATTCTATACATACAAACAGCCACAGAGTTCTTGTCACTATATAAGCACAGTACTGCAGAATATGGTACAGTTAAGAGCCACCTACAAACGGAACAAAATAGTATTTTCCAATGACTTCAAGAACTCACAGGGTTTGCAGGGCAGTAACAGCCTCCTCCATGATTAGCAAGTGCGATGATATCAAAGTTTAAAAAAGCATTTCCAGCAGAACTTGCAAAGTTGCACTAGAAAATAAATGAAGATAACTTCATTGAGAAGTCCGGACCTGAAAATCGAAGCCCATTAGATAAAGTTCTTCTAAGTGAACAAATTATCTTTGGAACAGTACATCTCAGGAGGGAATAAATGAGGAATGAAATCAGTGACTTCCTATGGCCATAATGCTCAAGTCAACACTATAATTAATTAATTACATAACAAAATTTACCCTACAAAAATATGAAATCACTGTGTACTAACACTCAAATCCAATCGACAGACTACCTTGTACATTTTGTGACCAACACACAAGAAGTGTTCTAGAATGACACCAACAGTATCAGTGGTCTTCTGATTTCTAGTGCAAGTGCATATATGAAGCTGCAGGAGAATTTATGAGGTCCATTTTGTATGATGGTCAACTAGCGTAAACCTGACTTCATAGAATCTATGTAATAAGTCTGTGGAATGGCATTGACCTATCCTCTCAGGTATGTCAAACTACCAATTTTAAAAGCATCCTTATGAGGTGTATAGCATGGTTCATTGTAAAAATGCCGGTAAGAGAGAAGGTGAATGCTATGGATGTAATAAAAAAGGCGTACAACAAAATAATAGAAGGGTAATATTTTGAGGTACTAAAAAACCATATTTAATGGAACTCTAGTATCCTACTATACTAGTATTGGTGCAACAAACAATTAGAATGGAAAGGGGTCAGTTTAGAACAAAACTGAGAAAACTAAGTTTCATCGCCACGGTTGCGCGAGTGAGATCACAGGATTCGACAAAGCTGCTCCACAACCTCTAAAGATTGCAAACTTGAGCTCATTATACTGATCAACAACTGAGTTGTACAAAGTCTCTGAGAATTTCTCCCTGCTCTGTATGAAAGAAAGAAAGGGAAACACATTCGCTGTAACAAATTTCCAAAAGAAAAACAATAACACTAAACAAAGGCAATATTAACTAAGTAAAATTAACACCATCAGGGAGCAAAAACTGAAAGTAACTTGGATAACTTATATGCATTATGCTAAGTTTTATGTATACTAATTACTAAATAAGAAAGGGTTTCAGTCCTAGGACCTAGGGGATTAAAGTTTAAAAGACCAACAGCAATGATAAACTTAGCATTGCAACAAGGGAATCCAACCACCAATCCCAAGTGAGATCAAAAGAGTTGGTGAATATCGTATACAATTAAAAGAAAAATCAGTGGAAACAAATACTGAATTGCACAACAATGCAACTGTTGCTTGATTTTCAGTTTTCCATCCTTTAAAATAAAAGAAGAACAGGCCAATTATTTATGTCTTACAGGCTTACGGTTTCATACGTAGAAGAAGGAAGATAGCTGCAATAATGTGTTTGTTCCCTCTAAGAAGTTTTTCGTATGAAAGGGCATAGATTTGATGCATTATGCCATTACCCGACCTATCCACTAATTTCAACTTTGCTAATAGTGTAAATATCCAGAAACTTTACAACATAGACGAAGTATATAAATTTTGGCAATGACTCATCACCTAGTCTAGACTATATATGTTAACAGTAACTCTCAGAACAAAGGCAGTCACATCCATGGAAAAGCTAATCTAATGCTACTATGCTACCTGAATGTTGGATAGAGGCTACCCCGCAACCCCCCTACCACACCAAACACAAGAGTTAAAGAAGTAAACAGAATAAATAGCTTTCGGTACCTAAGCTATTTACAGGCACCAAAGATTTTGGAATATTGACTCCTACCGACAAAGAGCCTGTCACTTCACAAAAAAACTAGTGGCCAGAGCATCACCAATACCCAGAAATTAAACATAACATACAACTATCATTCAGGACAAACCTCATCAACACTCTGAGTATGAGCAGTAACATCCCCATACTTTATTTCTTCGGCTACTGACAAGCCTACTCCATGGAAGGATATTACCCTTTGCTCACCAATCTCTTTCTCAACCTATTCAAATTAAAAAAAAGGAGAATTCAAAGAGGTTCTCTGATAAAAATATCTAAAGTGGTAAGATGTGGCAAGTGGCAACCATACCTGTTGTGGTGGAGGCATAACCTCATAGCATAGCAATGATATTGGATATATGTGCCCAGGAACGCCGGAATGCTCCAGAAGCCTCCTCATATTGTCCACTGCGGATGCATCAAATGGCGCCTGCCCTTGTTTTTATAAGTAGCAGGAAAGGTAAAGATAAGGGGAAATAATACAATATCTATGGCCTTGCCAAGCATTATATTGGTTTAATAGACATTTTCTTATCAGCCATGTTCACAGTTCTACCACAGTACCATCTCGTTTCCTTTGTCAGTTAACTATGTCATTAAATTGAATTAAAAAGATGAATAATAATCTATATCAAACTCAGTAAACATGATAAGCCAATCAAACCGTATGGAAGAAAAAGACCAGCAGGCAAGAAACTCACCGGGTGCCATTCTCCTGTCAAAGGATCTGGACGGTCTCTACCACCACTTGGTGCTATCCAAATTATCTGTGAACCGCCACTACATAATATCGTAAAAGATAAACATTATCAACCCCATGTGAGAAAACAGCGTATGCCCAAAGTGATTTCAATTGAGCATATGTTTGCCTTAAAAGAGAGCAAAAGCCAACTTCATAATGGTGAATATAAAAAGATTGCTTATGGACCCATACAGTCATGTCTTTAACTCTATGTGCATTTGACCACAATGAATAATCCTCACTGCGCTAACACTAAATGCTAACTTTGACATGTTATAAAACTGACAACTCTACCATGTGTTTCACTGAAATTGTGAGTTCACTGTCACCAACTTATAGTACAAGCAGACATAGTTAAACCTCCATGTCACAGAGACATATTATTCATAGGAAAAAGGATGGAAACTAACATGTCATTGTAAGGGAAGAATACCGTAAAAGCAAAGCCATTTCCTTCAGACTTCGAGTATTTGCCCTCTTCTTCATCTCAACTAGTTCAGGGAAATCATTCATATGCTTTTTGGAGTACACACAAATGAGGTTTCTGCTGGGGGAAAAAATGCTAAGTGACAAATCTATATTTTCCAGCAATAGGAGTAGAAGCAAGAAGAATCAACAATTCAGCATTATCATGTAAGTTTCAAGGGTGGAGAAAAAGACCTTCCCATGCTAAATGGCTTGCAAAGAGAATCAGTAACAACCCTATCGCCAGCAACATAAACCTATAGCACACGGGGTATTGATGCCAACATAATTAGCTTATGATGATACACAAGTAGATTGATAGTATGTTTAAAGAACTCCCTTACTATGTTTTCGCTAATCCACGGATTGCTTTTTTCAAGCAACAAGGCAATAATTGCTGGGTCTGCTTCTGTCTGATGGTTAGACATCAGAACAACATTATGACCCTACAATGACATAAAATAATTTTCAGAAAATATTTTACATAAGAATCCTTCAGTAAACAACATTTAAATTTTGGACTGTAAGACAGAAGTATGTTAGGATAACTACTACAAGCAGCTCACATCTGGTGCTTCCACAAGTAACAGAAGCAACTCAAATATGGTGCTGAGGGCGTATCATGTGCTAACATATACTAAAAACACTCTGTCCTCTAAAACATAAAAATTGGTTCATGATGCCCTTTATATGCAAATATTGTTTGTGTCATTCTCTTCCAGCAAGCATTCCTAAAGAATTCTCAAACAGGAAAAACAAAAGTATCAATTCCAGTGTGGCCTTTCAATGGTGCTACCCATCTTACTCCTTTACCTCCTGATATGTGGTTGCTGGGCTATCAATACACAATAATGGGCTGTGTTCTCCTTTTATTTCTAAAAAGACCGTGATGGTTTGCTTTTATTAGAACTTTAAAGAGGTTTGGTGCTCAAAGAAGGTACTGATTGACAGTATACACTATAAATGAAACAAGAAATACAATGAAGGTTAGATGAATTAACCTGCCGGAGCTTCTCTTCCATGTCATGGAAAATGGAAATGTTACCGACATAAGAGTTCCTGGGCATATATAGTGAAAAAGTTAGCAGGATAAGGGAACCAAAGCAGTAGTGTAAAGCTCATTAAAACACACATGAATGTAGCAAGTCTCCTGGCATGTGATGGTAATAAAATAAACTAAAGTATGTTAATTAACACCCGTGTCCTATCGACGGAAGATATATCACTGACTAAACCATAGTTAAAAACTAAAACAGTTACTTGTTGCAAGAGAACGGAAGACATATCTTCCAGATCTGGAAATGCAGGTCAGACACTATATATTAAAGCATAGATTTGCTGGCAGCTGTAGAAACTCTGTTTTTTTTCTCAGTTTCAAAAAATGAAATTGTGGTTTCCCACCTTTTTTCAAAAAAAAAATATTAAAGCATAGTTTTATCATCTTCATCTATACAGGACATCCTATGAAACCCATCAAACTAAAACCTGCAACAAGATGATGGAAATATCTGCATAAAGCATGTGGAAGACATCAATTTGCATTTGTGTTACAAACTGTGAAAGTGTGCATGCCATGATTGAAAAAAAAAATGAAAGGGCCTTCAACAGTCTACGTTCTAGATAGTTAATGTGCACCACATGGAAGCCATAAGAGATTGTAGTGAACGAGGCTGGTAAGGCATAATGTAACACGTAGTCCATTTCAGTTTAAATGAATGATATCCTTGAAAAGTACAGGCACAGCAAATATCGTATGAAATTGTTTCAACCAAAGCCTCCTAGACGTTGTCAGCTCAGATTTTGCTTTACCTAAAATCTATCAGTGGCCTAATGTAGTTCTGACCAAACATGTAATAGTCGAATGGTTTTCTGACGGCTTTGTGATAAGGTGGAAAGGTAAATGGATTCTGCAAAAGGATGAAGCTCGATGTAAAAGGGCATCTTGGAAGAAGAAAAATGTCAGAGCAAATTGGGAGGGTAATGGGAATAGAAGGTATAACCTCTACATCCAACAGAACACGATCAAACAAAGCCATCATGTTGGAAAGCATGATCTCATATGCATTTGGATCTCCATTTTGCAGGACCTGATAAGCAGAAACGTTCAAATGTCATGAGCCATTAAGGATCTTTCATTGTAGCAGACAAGTATGACGTATTTACCGCATTCTTGTAATTGTAGTACAGCTCTTCTAGGTTGTCCGCAACATCTGCGGGCAACTTCCCTTCCTCCACCCCCTTTCTGATATGTAAAATGAGCTCTGCAGGTCACAAGAATCAACAAACTCATCAGCCTCCCTCCCCCATGCGATTTACCATAGCGATGCAAATCAGATAACCAAATGGAGGGATTAGCATCAGCGTTGTAAAAGGGTAAGGCCGGTTGCATCTGGAAGCAGCAAACCTTGCTCGTTGCGCGCGTCGAGCAGGGGCGAGGGACCCACCACCTCCTCGGCCCCCATGTCGGAGGCGAGGACGGCGCCCTTCGCTGGGCCCCGGTCGCCTCCGGCCGCCCTCCACGCGGCCTTCGTTTCGAGCCGGAGGGCCCCGCGGCGAGAACGTCGGAGCCTCGCAGGCGCCGCCAATATGGCGCCTCGAGGGGATATCCAGGCCGGCGAGGAGGCGGGGCAGGCGCCTCCGGCGAGCGCGACTAGCGGCGACGGTTGCATGGAGCGGCGGAAGCTTCTAGAAACCTAATCCGAAATCCCTAGCGGGAGATGGTGGGCCTTGGGATTTGTGCACGAGTCCAGCAATGCACAAGACCTATTTTTCTTTCTTTTCTCTAAAAAATAAAAAAGAAAAGAGAGAGGATTCTTCCGCGAACTCCTTTTATTTTTGCACTTACGTCCCTGTCATATTATCTTTCGCCTCTGCTCTGCAAAGAAAACCAAGAAAATTGGGCTTATGCCCCCAGATGTGTCCAGTTTTTAGGTACAAAGACGCAACTCACGCACAACACATGAACTAGGAATTAAAGGGAGGTTTTATAGTCTTCGAAATACCGATACCACATGCTGTCTCACTAAACGTACACGTATGTGTACTCTTTTTTTATTTGGGCACCGGCGCCGAACCGAGTTCTAATGCGAGTGGATTGAGAGCGACCACACGCTCGTTGCCAACTAAGCTACGCTCACTTCTCAAACGTGTTCGATTTTGATACCACCAAAATTCCTTGACAATATACTACCCTGTTCCCTTCTGTCTCCACTCTTGTTACCGTTGGCATGAATTTATCCTTATGCCCATCTCCCAGGTCCATCTCCTCTTTCGAATCCTCCTCTCTCTCCACTGTACTCTCCTTCTCCCTTATGCAGTTGGCCATTTCTACGGTCTTGGCTATTATTAGCCTGCTATTGGCATGTGCTTCAGACAATGATTGACTTCCTTTAAAAATCACATGATTCTTCATCAGGAGTTTATCATGTTTTTCTCCTTTTAGCAGAGCACAAATAAGCTCAGGGTACCTTTTGTATTTTGCATGATGGTACTATTGTTGCAGTATCCTCATCTTAGGCCGGATGGTGCATAATATTTTGTCGATCATCTCAGCATCAATAAATTTTTGGTTACAAAATGTTAATTTCGCGATAAGTTTGTGCATAACAGAATTATATGCTGCCACATATTTAAAGTTCTTAAAGCATAGGAGAGTACATTCGCGCTGTGCTTCTTACAACAACACGGATTTTTGCTAGTTGTAATGTTCCTTCAAAGAATTATCATCGGGTCCTTCTTCATCAAATATTCGGCCTTCAGGTCCAGATGGAGATGGTACCTTAGGAAATGCAAAGCGGTGCATTTTGCAGGTTCAGGAACATCAGGGGCACCAGCTTCAGGCTGGGTAATAGCAACTCCAAGTGCTCTAGCTATCAGGTTGATTTCGACATTCATTACCCAAGTGAGATAATTGCTGTCATCCAGTGCAAGCACAACAAAATCCCTTATGTCACATATATCATGTGTGAAAGCAATATTAGATTTTACTACTCGTAAAATATTATATTGCATGTAAACTCATTAAAACAATAAATTCGATCTATGTATATTTAGTAGATAATTATCACAATTTTTCTAGAATTTTTTTTATCATTTTTCATGATTTTTTGTTAATTATTCAGTAATTTCTAGAATTACTGCATAACAGAAAAATAGATTCCAACCTAAATTAAACATGTAATAATGCTAATAAAAATAACTCTAGTATTTTTCATAATTTTTTTTGTTAATTATGAAGCAATTTTCAAAATTACTTAATAACCTAAAAAAATAACATTCCATCACATAAAATATGAAATAACACTAAAGAAAATAAAATGAGGGACATGACATAATCAATGTGTAATTGAAAATTTTTCAGAATTTTCTAGCATTTTTTCAATTTTCTATGGATTATTAAGCAATCTTCAGAATTACGTTTTTCGAGTGTTTGGTTTATTCACGGAGCATCAGAGATAGGAGGTCACACGATGGGTTCCAGATGTCAGCAGGCTGAACGACGTAGTGCGGCGGCAATTCAGGCGTATAAGGAACGACATAGACGTAGGGAAATGGGGCGTCGTGTAAAAAAAGGTTCAGATTGCAAGGAGACGAGGCACACTTTCAAGTATTACTCGACGGTTCATAGGCCGTGAAATTGTCGTATCGACTTTGCATATGAAATTGTTGTACTTTACTTCAACTGCATGTCAATTTAGTGTATCGACTTTGTATGTGCAATGAATGTATGGGCTTTGTATGTGTAATTATCGTGTTCAAATTGTATGTTTAATTATCGTATTAAAATTTTGAATGTGTACTATTTGTAATTGTTGTTTTTATTTTGTTACTTTTGTATGTATATTCGAGTTGTACTAATATTGAACTATTGAATTACATGTATGGCGGACGTCGAGCCGTATGAGTTGCTTGACTTGGTGATAAACACGACTCATCGAAGCTGCTTAGCCACTTTGCTGCCACCGGATGGGGAGGCAGCATTCGAGCTTAGCGCTATATACTTGCGCACCCCCATGAGAGCATAGCAGATTGATCTGCGATGGACTATGAGATTAGTGCTATATTCTTATAGTTGCGTTATGATATGTTGTATGTGTTTAGCGATGTACTTACATTATTTTTCTATAGGTTGCGAGCGGCGGGGTTACTTCCTTTAGCCAAGATAATGGAGGCAACAGCCGCAGACGCGCAGGACAAACGCAGTGCCTCTAGGAGGTTCCCCTATGACAGGAGCTTACTGACCGCTATGGTGGACCACTAACGGCCGGAGACGCACATGTTTCACCTACCGTGTGGTGAGATGGCGCCCACACTGGAGGACGTCAGTTACCTCTTAGGCCTACCTTGCACTGGGGAGTGGTGGTGCCCGATGATGTCCACTCGTAGTGGCGGACTGAGCTCCTAGATCGGTTCATGGTCATGCTACCCGAGGAGGCAGGGTACACACCTTTCACTTATGCGCACAGCTTGACGCGGAAGTGGCTGGTGCAGTTCAACGCAAGTGTAGTTTAATTTGTCTCATTTGATATTTTTGTTGTCCTTTGTACTTGTGGATCTGAGCACTACCTTTTACAGCCTGAGAGGATGGCGAACGAAGCATGGGAGTGCGTCGTCAACTAACTCTTCGATGTGTATCTGCTCTGATTGTTCGGCTGGCTCTTGTTCTGCTCATTCCACAGGGACACCATCAACAAGCACATGATCTAGTTCTTGAGGACGATCGCGGACGCTAACCTAGACGAGCTCCTGTGGTTGGCTTGGGGACCAGCTGTACTCGCTGCCACCTACCGGGCCATGTGCACCGGGTTTGTTGTGTAGCGGACTCCTCCACTCTTACAGAGTGCCCTTTGCTGCTTCAGCTATAGTCGTTCGAGAGGTTCCAGATCGAACGGCCGTAGATGGACTTATCACCTTACGATGCAGGCTTCTATGGGGCATCCGGGGATAACGTTGACCATCCTACCATGGGGACGTTGTGGTGTCGTCGACGGGTTTGTACAATCAACTTTATTGTCAATTATATAATGATTTCCCATGTTTCGTACTAACGATCGCTTATTTTGCTTTTGTGCAGTCGCCTTTCACACCAGTTACGTTGCACGCTTCGTATCCCCAGTATGTAGCGATGTTTGATCAGCTGATGGATGATCGTGTCATTTGACACCCATACCTCCCAGAGCTTGTTAGTGTGCGAGCACCTCAGGGACACTCGATGTAGAGCACCAGTGACACCGCCTTCTGGCTGACACGGCGTCACATGGTGTTTGACGTGTTCATGGAGACCTACACCGCCCACCGTGTGATGAGGCAGTTTGGTATTCAGCAGGTGTTTCGTATCCCTACTGTGACATCGTCCCGCCGAACGTCCACACGTTAGTTCTCTTTTACATCACTTTTAATTGCATCAGTCTTTCGGATATCCTTGCTAATGAGGTTATGTTGCAAATCTCTTTATGCAGACAGACACGCAAGAGTTTTGTTGGTATTGCGAGTTGGGCGGCACGCATGTTGCCTCATGCTCAGCAGTGGGCGCAGGCATTGGCGGATGTGCACGATAAGGCTATCCCTTATGATTGTGGCACGTATGATGACTACATCTGGTGGTTCAGCCCACACACACGTTCGAGTTGTGCATGTCATGACTCACCTCCAAGGCATATTCTCTCCATGGCTGACACCTACCCTACACTACACGGCCGGACTCTGCTTTTCACTGATCGATTTTTACTTCTTTTCACATGTCGTATAATGCAGCGTTGATACAATAACAACTAACAAGTCTTTTAACGCGTGCGCAGAGTGATCTTGCAAGGGAAGTTTCGGAGGAGGTCGCCGCACTGATGCCCGGAGTCAACTGGGGGACAGGTTGAAGGTCACCAAGGACCACCTGTGAGGGGCTGAAAGTGCATCTAGGCCCCTCAAATTGTTTTGGTGATTAATGATGACACAATTAAAGAGTTCTAATGTTTTATCCAAGAATACTGCAGATATCGAGATTATGTGGAGCTTGAAAAGACATTGGACACCCCCACGACTACTTAAACTCAAAAAGACGGCATCAAGACCATAATTGTAATCTTATATTTATTTGCGTCTTAAGGATAGCCGCATTTATTAAGGGGGTACGACGAGAAATCGAATTTAGGATGTGCATGTGCTCAACATCATTTCTTGCATCTCAAATTAGCACTACTTCACTTGGTTTTGAAAAGTTTAAAGTTGAAACTGAATCGGTAACTCGAGTATCCGGACATTTAGTCCGGAGTCTCCGGATTCAATCCGGAGTATCCGGACATTATGTCCGGAGTCTCCGGGTTGAGCCCCTCGGGTGCCTCTGGGTTCAGTGGGTCCGGAGTATCCGGACATTTGGTCCGAGTCTCGGATAACCCGAGTCTCCGGGTTGTTTATCCGACACTCCGGCTGCACAAAACGGAGTAACGGCTAGTTTTCAAAAAGAGTATTTAAAGCCTCCACTCCACTCCAACGGCTAGGATCTCTATTGAGCTCATTCATAGCAGCATTCAAGCCATTCCTAACCATCTCTAAGCATTCAATAGAGCCCCCATCTTCCTCCCACCAATTAATTTGGTTGTTGATCTCTTTGGTGAGGAGAGGAAGAAGAAAAGTGCTAAGTGCATTCATTTCGTCTTGTTGAGCACTAGTTCATCCTCCAAGCGATTCTTCGTGGTGCTTTTACTCTTGGAGGTTGAAGGTCTCCTAGACGGCTAGGAGTCACCGGAGCTACCAACGCGTGTGGTGAGCCCTGGCTGCTTGTGAAGGCGAGTCTCGCCTCCGAAAGGGAAGAGACAAGAAGTGAAGCCGGCGAGTGCATTTGTGCAACACCGGGAGGAAAGCGGGTTGAAAGAGACCCCGGCTCAAGTGTGACCGAGCCACCTCAACGGAGACGTAGGGTTCCCTTCAAGAACCTGAACTTCGGTGAAAAATCTCGTCTCTCGCATTCTCTCTTTCTTCCTAGATTTGCTTGGTTAGATTTGAATTTGTAAAGTTAGTTCTAGCTCTTTGCTTTGAGTAAATTCAAATCTTGTCTTGCAATTGTTCTAGGTTGTTCTTGCTATTTACTTCTAGTAGTTTGTTGCGCTTGCTAGAGTAGTTTTCTTTGCGTTCGAAAGCCAGCTAACTCGAGACTCAGATTACATACCGGACACTCGGACAAGCCGAGTATCCGGACCAAAACCCGGAGACTCGGATTGACCAGCTCGGACCTTTTATTCCACGCGTAATTTTTAATCCGCCTATTCACCCCCTCTAGGCGACATCGTTGGTCCTTTCAATTGGTATCGAGCCAAATCTCCTTTACTTTGGCTTAACCGCTTGGAGAATCAAAGATGTCTGATATAGAGAAGGTTACCAAACCCATGGCCAAGAGAAAGCCTCGGGTTCCGGTATCGGGGTTGCTATTCCTTTAGATTATTCCTCCTTTGGAGTCTCAAACTCCTCATCCTATGTTTCCGCCTCGTCTGGCCGAGCGCCTCACTTCGATGGCACTCGATATGCGGCATGGAAACATAAGATGAAGATGCATTTGAGATCACTTCATCCGTGTATTTGGAAGATTGTTGAAACAGGTTTCAAGCCCGCAAACCCAAACAATCTCACCTCCGAAGAAGACAAAGCTCAACACTTCAACGACTTGGCCGCCAATGCCTTGTTCAATGCTTTGAGCGACTCCGAAGTTCAATCGGTCGATGGCCTTGACAATGCCAAGGACATTTGGGAAAGATTGATGGTGTCTCACGAAGGTGTATCAAGTGTCCGTGAGTCGAAGATCGAACTCATCATTGGGAGCTGTTTCGATTCACTTTGGAAGAAGGTGAATCGTACACACATATGTTTGATCGCTTGATGGTGCTAGTAAATCAAGCAAAGGGACTTGGAAGCACCGAGCTCACCGACAAGGCCGTAGTGAAGATCATCCTCCGAGTGATCACCCCCACCAACCGCAATCTTGTGCAACTCATCCGCGACGGCCAAATTTCGACACCCTCACTCCTCATGATGTGATTGGCCGGTTGATGACGGATGAGATGATGGTGAAGGAAGCGGAAGTGGTGGAGGAGCTCAAGTCCCAAGAAGAAGAAAGGCATCGCCTTGAAGGCCGTCAAGGTGGTGCAAGAAATCGAAGAGAGCACAAGCGATGAAGAAGAGTCGAGCGCCCTTGACAAATGAAGATATGGCCTTGCTCGTCGAAGATTCAACAAATTCTTGAAGAAGAAGGGCTACAAACCGGTAGTCACTCCAAGAGCTATGGCAACAAGTCAAGAGGGCGCCACTCCTCAAGAAAGTGCTATGAGTGTGGGGAACCCGGCCACTTCATTGCCGAGTGCCCACACAAAGAAAAGAAGGAAGAGAAGCCGCACAAGAAAGACAAGTACCGCAAGAAGGACAAGGATAAGAGCAAGAAGTACAAGGGCAAGGGTCATGCATACATTGGCAAGGAATGGAACTCGACTCGACTCCGAGTCCGAGTCCGAGTCCAACTCCGATAATGAGGGAGGACTTGCCACTGCCGCCATTGCCACTCCACCGACAAAGTCAAAGAGTCTCTTTGACGACTTAAGCGACGGCAAGGAAATACTCCAATGTGCCTTATGGCAAAGGGCACAAGGTATCATCTAAGAGCTCCACTCTTTCTATTGTTGATTATGGCTTAGATGATTGTGATGATGCTAGTGATGATGAGGAAGTAGCATTTAAATCTATGAATGATTTTGATATTGAAAAATTAGACTTGCTACTTAAAGATATTGAAAAATTGGAGGAAGTAGTTGAACAAAAGGAGGCTATTCTCGAGGCTCAAGAGGATCTCCTCATTTTTGAAAAGGAGAAGAACATTGAGCTAGAGAAGAGCCTAGCTTTTGAAAGAAAGAGAAATGAGGATTTGGTCAAAAGTTCAAATTTGACCAAAAATGAAGCAATTAGTCTTGAGATCACCAATGCTTCACTCTTAGAGCAACTTGCAAAAGCGAAGGATGCTTGCAAGGCTCTTGAAGTGAAGCTTGTTGATCTCTCGAATAAAGCTTCTACCTCAATCAACAACTCCAATATTTCATTACCTTCAACGAGCAACGGTGGCGCTAGATGCTTTAATGTTGATGGTGCTACTTGTGCTACTAACCGTGAGACTTTGAAAGTCTTAGCTCATGAAAATGAGAAGCTTAAGGTGATGCTTGAAGATGGACTTCAAAAGTCCTACAAGGCAAGCAAGGGTTTAGAGGAGTATCTCAGAAGCGCCAAGGTAATCCTAAGAGGCAAGGGCTTGGGTATGTTCCGCCAAAGGGCAAAAAGAGCAACATTGTTGTTGCTCCTTTAAGCAAGCCCATTCACTTTGTAAAAGGCGAAGGAACATCCAAGCACAAAGCTCACTCCGAAGTTCTTTGCTTCTTATGTGCTTAAAAAGACTAACCTCTACGTGTAGTTGCTTATCATGTTGGGCGAAGTCGAAGAATGCTCCTTGTGTTCGTTCTATTTGGGTCCCTAAGTCTCTTGTCACTAATGTGCGTGGACCTAACCAAGTTTGGGTACCAAAGAGCAAAACTAAATGTCATTTTGTAGGCCTATATCACCGGTGGAACAAGTTGGATTTTGGATAGCGGATGTACGCACCACATGACCTGAGAAAAGGCAATGTTTGCTCAATTGGACGCAAATGGATCAAATAGTGAAAGCATTGTCTTTGGAGACAATGGAAAAGGAGAAGTAATTGGATTGGGTAAAATTCCTATCTCAAGCAATTTCCAATTAAATAATGTTTTGCTTGTTGAGTCATTAAGCTACAATTTATTGTCCGTTGCACAATTATGTGAAGCGGGCTATAATTGTTTGTTTAATGAAAAGGGTGTGGATGTCATGAAGAGGGTTGACGGTTCAATAGCCTTTAAAGGGCGTTTGAAGGGTAAGCTCTATCTCGTAGACTTCAATACGGATAGACTTAATCTTGAAACGTGCTTAATGGCTAAATCTAGCATGGGTTGGCTTTGGCATCGCTGCTGGCCCATGTTGGTATGAGGAATCTTCACAAACTCATTAAAGGCAACCACATTCTCTGACTAACCAATGTTGTCTTTGAGAAAGATAGGATTTGTAGCGCTTGTCAAGCTGGCAAGCAAGTCGGTGCCTCCCATCCCGCTAAGAATGTGATGACGACCACAAGACCTTGGAAATGCTTCATTTGGATCTTTTGGTCCTGGCCGCCTACATAAGCATCGGAGGAAGTAAGTATGGTTTGGTTATCGTTGATGATTTTTCTCGATTCACTTGGGTATTCTTTTTGCATGACAAAGGAGAAGTCCAAGTGACATTAAAGAAATTCATGAGAAGAGCTCAAAACGAGTTTGAAGTAAAAATTAAGAGAATTCTGAGCGACAACGGCACCGAGTTCAAGAATATTGGCGTGGAGGAGTTTCTTGATGAGGAAGGAATCAAGCACGAGTTCTCGGCTCCCTATTCTCCTCAACAAAATGGGGTGGCCGAGAGGAAGAATCGAACCCTCATTGAGATGGCGCGGACAATGCTCGACGAGTACAAGGTTTCCGATAGTTTTGGGCGGAAGCAATCAACACCGCATGCCACAGCTCCAACCGCCTCTACCTCCACAAGATCTTAAAGAAGACGGCGTATGAGTTGCTCACCGGTAAGAAACCAAATGTCTCCTACTTTCGAGTCTTTGGGAGCAAATGCTATATCCTTAATAAAAAGGCTAAGTCTTCTAAATTCGCTCCTAAAGTAGATGAAGGTTTCTTACTTGGTTATGGAACTAATGCTTACAGCACCGAAGTTTTCAACAATACCACCTGTCGTTGAAATCTCGCGTGACGTGACTTTTGATGAAACTAACGGTTCTCAAGTAGAACAAGTTGATCGTGTTGTGATTGACAGGAAGAACCTCCTTGTGAAGCTATAAAGAAAATGGCAATTGGGGAGGTAAGACCTCAAAATTTGAATCTCACCCGAAGCTCCCAACCCGAGTCTCCTACCTGAAACCCGAGTGTCCGGATTAGTCCGAGTCTCCGGTCCAATACCGGAGTCTCCGGATGGGTCAGCTCGGCGACTTTCCTTCTCGTCCAATCAAGCCCAAGATGGTTCAAATGCCACCCAAGATGATGAAGGCCCTATTCAAGCCTTGGACTCATCCGTACCTCATCCTAGAGTTCATCAAAGCATTCAAAGAGATCATCCGGTGGACAACATTCTTGGAGACATCAACAAGGGAGTATCCACTGATCTCGAGTTGCAAATTTTTGCGAATTTTACTCGCTTGTTTCCTCTCTTGAACCTCTTAAGGTAGATGAAGCGCTTGAAGACCCAGATTGGGTGATGGCTATGCAAGAGGAACCGAACAACTTCAAGCGCAATCAAGTCCGGGAGCTTGTTCAAAGACCAAATCAAAATGTGATCGGCACAAAATGGGTATTTCAAACAAGCAAGATGAAAACGGGATCGTGACAAGGAACAAAGCCCGCTTTGGTTGCTCAAGGGTACACTCAAATAGAAGGTTTGGATTTCGATGAAACATATGCTCCAAAGAGCTAGGCTTGAATCTATTAGAATATTACTTGCCTTTGCTACTCACCATGATTTCAAGTTGTATCAAATGGACGTGAAGAGCGCCTTCTTAAATGGACCACTTTCCGAAATGGTCTACGTTGAGCAACCACCCGGATTTGAAGATCCAAGACATCCGGACCATGTCTACTACCTTCACAAGGCACTCTATGGACTTAAGCAAGCTCCAAGGGCATGGTTTGAATGTCTTCGAGACTTCCTTCTCGGACAAGGTTTTGTAGTCGGAAAGGCCGACCCTACTCTCTTTACTAAGCATATTGACAATGATTTATTTGTATGTCAAATATATGTCGATGACATTATATTTGGATCTACTAATGAACATTTGTGTAAAGAGTTTAGCAAGATAATGACCAAAAGGTTTGAGATGTCCATGATGGGTGAGTTGAAGTTCTTCCTGATTCCAAGTTAAACAACTCAAGGAAGGAACTTTCATTTGTCAAACGAAGTACATCAAGGACATGCTCAAGAAGTTCGAATGGAGGACGCCAAGCCCATAAAGACGCCAATGCAAGCCAACGGGCACCTAGACCTCGACAAAGAAGGTAAACCTGGTCATCCAAAAGGTATATCGCTCGATGATCGGTTCTCTCCTTTATCTTTGTGCATCTAGGCCCGATATCATGCTTAGCGCTTGTATGTGTGCACGTTTTCAAGCCGCTCCAAAAGAGTGCCACATGGTGGCCGTTAAGAGAATCCCCGAGATATTTAGTGCTTACTCCTCATTTCTGACTTTGGTATCCGAAAGGATCCTCCTTTGAGCTTATTGGCTATTCGATGCGGATTATGCCGTTGCAAAGTGGATAGGAAGAGCACCTCAGAACTTGCCAATTCTTGGGTAGGTCCCTAGTCTCGTGGTCTTCCAAGAAACAAAATTCCGTGAGCCTCTATCCATCGCCGGCCGAATACATAGCCGCGGGAGTTGTTGTGCCCAATTACTTTGGATGAGACAAACCTTGAGTGATTATGGCCTATCCTACAAAAGCTGCTCCACTTCTGTGTGACAATGAGAGTGCCATAAAAATTGCCAACAATCTTGTCCAACACTCCCGAACAAAACACATTGATATTCGCCATCATTTCCTAAGAGACCACGCAACCAAAGGCGAAATTGATATCCAACATGTAAGTACAAACGATCAATTAGTCGATATCTTTACCAAGCCCCTTGACGAGAAAAGGTTCTGTGAATTGAGAAGTGGTCTAAATATTCTAGATTCTCGTAACGTGGCTTGATAAGTGCTCATATATTGGTTGGTGAATGAAAAATGAAGTTCAAAACTTTACTTATTTTTTTCTTTAAATTTACCATGTGTTATTGGCTCTTGATCTTAGGATCGCATCATTACCATGTGACTATAGTCTGATTGCTTGATTGTTAGCTAGTCACATGGTGGATGGATGCCCTAGGACTCCTTTCTCTCTCTCTCTCCGCGGGTCTCCGAAGCTTTCCTTGAAAAATTCCTTTTCTTCCCGAGCTGGGGAACCCGGAGTATCCGGATTTCTATCCGGACTCTCCGGGTAGGCCGGAGTCTCCGGACATTTCGTCCGGAGTGTCCGGGTTGTTCCGGAGTATCCGGACTAAAGTCCGGAGTCTCCGGGTTGGGGCGGTCGGTTAAACCCCAAGTATCCCGCGCGGTTTAGTTTCTTTCTATTCCTTCAGGCGCCTCTTCCTCTCCCGTGCTCCTCTCTTGGCTAGGGCGTGTTTCTCACCTTCATATGCTTCTCCCAGGCTCGTGGATCCCCTTCCTCTCCTGGGCGTTGAAGATCTTGGTACGACTCCTTGGCCCTAACCCCCTCCTCTTCGGGATTGGATTCGTGTCTTCGTTTCTTAAGGCCTCTCCTCTTGCTTCATCTCTTCTAGGGTGAGGCTTGACTCTTCGTGGCCCTCAAGATCGGAGACTCATTAACCCCAACTCACCCGCGTTCTTCAACTTTCAAATCTTCTTGAAGTGAGTTCTTTTTTGTGCCCTATTCCCGCGAAATTCATTGCTAGAGTTTGCCCTACTTGGTTCTTGAACATTCTTGTGGCACTCTAGATTTGTTTTTGATCGCGATTAGGGTTGGATTCCGTGAAATCCTTGGCCGCCTGCGGCGTTCCTTCCGCACATCCGGAGTGTCCGGACTCTGAGTCCGGAGTCTCCGGGTCCATCCGGAGTATCCGGACATTTGGTCCGGAGTCTCCGGATGCAATCCGGAGTATCCGGACATTTTGTCCGGACTCTCCGGGTTGGGTGCCTCGCCGATTCGATTCGCCGCTGTTGCTGCCTCTTGGCTAATTCCTCTCGTTCGCTCTGTCTGGTCAGATGGATCCTTCCCAGGGAACTTCCGGAGGCAGCACTCCTCCTCCGCAGGCAGCAGGTGGTAGCGATCCTCCTCCGCAGTACCGGGGTAGCGATCCTCTTCGCAGTACCGGTGGTAGTGCTCCCGCCTCCGGCGCTGTCTCCCACCAATTCTCCTCCGCATCCTCGCAGCCTCCGCAAAAGGCAGAGAATTGGAGGGCCAAAAGGCCCATTTCCTGCACCTCGAGGCCAGCTAGCTTCAGGATCAAGACTCGCCCGCCTCCTCCTCCTCAAAGAAGTTCCTCGATCCAGATGAGCATCCACCGATACCCATGCCAGGCTTCGTGGATCGTAAAAGAAGTCGGCCTGCACTGGGCACTTCATTGGTCCTCTCGATCAAGGCCAAGCCAAGATGGAACTATCCCTTGTCCGTGAATCCAATGAGAGTAATTGACTACCGGACAGGACTCGGTAAAGGGAAAGCCATAGTAGAGCAAAGGAAGAAAGATCCTTTGGAGCTCTACCAGATGAGTATGTGGACCGGGTTTTGGAACCTAAGCCACTGATTACTATGAGACGGTCCTATACCCTCTTGAGCACCCAAAGTGGTTCGCATGAAGACCATTGGATCGGGAGTACATGGCCGCAGCAGTAATCCAGCTTTTCACTCAGATCATAGAGATTTGCGAGCCGTGACGATCAAGAACATCATGGCATACAAGTATGATCGAACAATGAGGTCATCATGCGCTTCTATGCCACCTTGTATTTTGACAAGAATGATGAGGCCATTTGGTGGATGACTGACAGACCGTATGTGGCTAGCAAGAAGAGATTTGCCAGAGTGCTCAATCTCGTGTACAATGCCACCCAAAGCTTCATGAGAAGAAAGTGTTGACTCTCGAGCAGATTGAGGCTTTGTATGACACTTCCAGGAGCTTCACAGCTTGGGACCATCAAGGGTCTAAAGGACATTCCAAATTGCCCTCAACAGGATGTTGAGAGTCACTCTTTCTCCCAAGGAGGGAGATGCTTCTGCTATCAGTTCCTATGGTAGGAACCTGCTGTTTCACCTCGTTGAGAGCACTGAGCCTTTTGACATTGTCGATTTCTTGTGGGAAACAATGAGGCAGAACGCGCAGAGCAACATGGCCAGTTGCAGCTATGCACCTTTCGTGATGACCTTGATCTCTTCAAAGGAGTGGGTGAAGTTTGTCGAGATGAGGAGCATCTTTCTTACAAGGTCCGCCCTCGCCTACTCCAAATTTCTCCAAATGCTTCTCCTCGGGTCTCGCTGCTAGGCTTCACGAGGTCGTGCTTCGGCCTCTACCTCTCGCCTTCCCGCCTCCAAATTGTGTCTCCGGGCCACTCCTTCCGAAAGGGCACCGAGGTCCCAAGCAAAGACTCTTCAGAGGATGCTTAAGCACGTCTTTCTTCTTTGCCGCGACATCTCCACCAAGCGTAAGGTGATGAGTCGACAGATCAAGAAGAATGGTCAAGACATTCGCAAAGATCCGCCGCCACAATGGCGCAGGCAGCTTCTCCCAAATGACTCCTCCGGTCTTCCGAGGAGAGTAGCGACGACACTTCGCAAATGCTTTGTTTGGGATTGCTTCCTCCTCTCGCTTCCTCCAAATACCGGTGACGCATTTACAAATGAGGGCTCGAGTATGAGGCCTCCGACGACTGAGATGACGAGTGATTCCCGTGACTTCCTTTTTGGTGTCTTGATGCCAAAGGGAGTGTTCTTCAGCGTTGTCTTTGTCGTGGACTTCTTTAGCGTTCCGTCGGTCGCGTGTGGGTGGGTGGACTTGTGTGTTGCTTCAGTTATTTTGTTTATTTTATGTTGTGAACTCTGTCTGTTCGTTGTGATGTCGTTATTGCTCATTTAATGCATGGATTGCTTTCAGTTATTTGTGATGAGATGCTTGTGCATTTGAGGGGGAGCTCTCGGTTATTTCTCGTTAAAAATGTGCATTTGATTCCACTCAATTTCTTCTAATGCACACATTTAGGGGGAGCTTCTCTTTTTTATCTTATGCCTAAGTATTGTTCTCGTTATTTTATTTGCTAATTAATTGTGTTGTCATCAATTCACCAAAAAGGGGGAGATTGAAAGTGCATCTAGGCCCTCAAATTGTTTTGGTGATTAATGATGACACAATTAAAGAGTTCTAATGTTTTATCCAAGAATACCGCAGATATCGAGATTATGTGGAGCTTGAAAAGACATTGACACCCCTACGACTACTTAAACTCAAAAAGACGGCATCAAGACCATAATTGTAATCTTATATTTATTTGCGTCTTAAGGATAGCCGCATTTATTAAGGGGTACGACGAGAAATCGAATTTAGGATGTGCATGTGCTCAACATCATTTCTTGCATCTCAAATTAGCACTACTTCACTTGGTTTTGAAAAGTTTAAAGTTGAAACCGAATCGGGTAACTCCGAGTATCCTGACATTTAGTCCGAGTCTCCGATTCAATCCGAGTATCCGGACATTATGTCCGAGTCTCCGGTTGAGCCCCTCGGTTGCCTCTCGTTTTCAGTGGGTCCGAGTATCCGGACATTTGGTCCGGAGTCTCCGGATAACCCGAGTCTCCGGTTGTTTATCCGACACTCCTGCATACAAAACGGAGTAACGGCTAGTTTTCAAAAAGAGTATTTAAAGCCTCCACTCCACTCCAACGGCTAGGATCTCTATTGAGCTCATTCATAGCAGCATTCAAGCCATTCCTAACCATCTCTAAGCATTCAATAGAGCCCCATCTTCCTCCCACCAATTAATTTGGTTGTTGATCTCTTTGGTGAGGAGAGGAAGAAGAAAAGTGCTAAGTGCATTCATTTCGCCTTGTTGAGCACTAGTTCATCCTCCAAGCGATTCTTCGTGGTGCTTTTACTCTTGGAGGTTGAAGGTCTCCTAGACGGCTAGGAGTCACCGGAGCTACCAACGCGTGTGGTGAGCCCTGGCTGCTTGTGAAGGCGAGTCTCGCCTCGAAAGGGAAGAGACAAGAAGTGAAGCCGGCGAGTGCATTTGTGCAACACCGGAGGAAAGCGGGTTGAAAGAGACCCGGCTCAAGTGTGACCGAGCCACCTCAACGGAGACGAGGGTTCCCTTCAAGAACTCGAACTTCGGTGAAAAATCTCGCCTCTCGCATTCTCTCTTTCTTCCTAGATTTGCTTGGTTAGATTTGAATTTGTAAAGTTAGTTCTAGCTCTTTGCTTTGAGTAAATTCAAATCTTGTCTTGCAATTGTTCTAGGTTGTTCTTGCTATTTACTTCTAGTAGTTTGTTGCGCTTTGCTAGAGTAGTTTTCTTTATGCTCTCGAAAGGCCTAACCCGAGACTCGGTATTACATACCGGACACTCCGGACAAGCCTGAGTATCCGGACCAAAACCCGAGACTTGGATTGACCAGCTGACCTTTTATTCCGCTGCGTAATTTTTAATCCGCCTATTCACCCTCTCTAGGCGACATCGTTGGTCCTTTCAATTGGTATCGAGCCAAATCTCCTTTACTTTGGCTTAACCGCTTGGAGAATCAAAGATGTCTCGATATAGAGAAGGTTACCAAACCCATGGCCAAGAGAAAGCCTCGGGTTCGGTATCGGGTTGCTATTCCTTTAGATTATTCCTCCTTTGGAGTCTCAAACTCCTCATCCTATGTTTCCGCCTCGTCTGGCCGAGCGCCTCACTTCGATGGCACTCGATATGCGGCATGGAAACATAAGATGAAGATGCATTTGAGATCACTTCATCCGTGTATTTGGAAGATTGTTGAAACAGGTTTCAAGCCCGCAAACCCAAACAATCTCACCTCCGAAGAAGACAAAGGTCAACACTTCAACGACTTGGCCACAATGCCTTGTTCAATGCTTTGAGCGACTCCGAAGTTCAACTGGTCGATGGCCTTGACAATGCCAAGGACATTTGGGAAAGATTGATGGTGTCTCACGAAGGTGTATCAAGTGTCCGTGAGTCGAAGATCGAACTCATCATTGGGAGGCTGCCGATTCACTTTGGAAGAAGGTGAATCGTGACACAAATATGTTTGATCGCTTGATGGTGCTAGTAAATCAAGCAAAGGGACTTGGAAGCACCGAGCTCACCGACAAGGCCGTAGTGAAGATCATCCTCCGAGTGATCACCCCCACCAACCGCAATCTTGTGCAACTCATCCGCGACCGGCCAAATTTCGACACCCTCACTCCTCATGATGTGATTGGCCGGTTGATGACGGATGAGATGATGGTGAAGGAAGCGGAAGTGGTGGAGGAGCTCAAGTCCGGCAAGAAGAAAGGCATCGCCTTGAAGGCCGCCAAGGTGGTGCAAGAAATCGAAGAGAGCACAAGCGATGAAGAAGAGTCGAGCGGCCCTTGACAAATGAAGATATGGCCTTGCTCGTCAGAAGATTCAACAAATTCTTGAAGAAGAAGGGCTACAAACCGGGTAGTCACTCCAAGAGCTATGGCAACAAGTCAAGAGGGCGTCACTCCTCAAGAAAGTGCTATGAGTGTGGGGAACCCGGCCACTTCATTGCCGAGTGCCCACACAAAGAAAAGAAGGAAGAGAAGCCGTACAAGAAAGACAAGTACCGCAAGAAGGACAAGGATAAGAGCAAGAAGTACAAGGGCAAGGGTCATGCATACATTGGCAAGGAATGGAACTCTGACTCCGACTCCGAGTCCGAGTCCGAGTCCAACTCCGATAATGAGGGAGGACTTGCCACCGTCGCCATTGCCACTCCACCGACAAAGTCAAAGAGTCTCTTTGACGACTTAAGCGACGGCGAAGGAAATACTCCAATGTGCCTTATGGCAAAAGGGCACAAGGTATCATCTAAGAGCTCCACTCTTTCTATTGTTGATTATGGCTTAGATGATTGTGATGATGCTAGTGATGATGAGGAAGTAGCATTTAAATCTATGAATGATTTTGATATTGAAAAATTAGACTTGCTACTTAAAGATATTGAAAAATTGGAGGAAGTAGTTGAACAAAGGAGGCTATTCTCGAGGCTCAAGAGGATCTCTCATTTTTGAAAAGGAGAAGAACATTGAGCTAGAGAAGAGCCTAGCTTTTGAAAGAAAGAGAAATGAGGATTTGGTCAAAAGTTCAAATTTGACCAAAAATGAAGCAATTAGTCTTGAGATCACCAATGCTTCACTCTTAGAGCAACTTGCAAAAGCGAAGGATGCTTGCAAGGCTCTTGAAGTGAAGCTTGTTGATCTCTCGAATAAAGCTTCTACCTCAATCAACAACTCCAATATTTCATTACCTTCAACGAGCAACGGTTGCGCTTAGATGCTTTAATGTTGATGTTGCTACTTGTGCTACTAACCGTGAGACTTTGAAAGTCTTAGCTCATGAAAATGAGAAGCTTAAGGTGATGCTTGAAGATGGACTTCAAAAGTCCTACAAGGCAAGCAAGGGTTTAGAGGAGTATCTCGGTAAGCGCCAAGGTAATCCTAAGAGGCAAGGGCTTGGGTATGTTCCGCTAAAGGGCAAAAAGAGCAACATTGTTGTTGCTCCTTTAAGCAAGCCCATTCACTTTGTAAAAGGCGAAGGAACATCCAAGCACAAAGCTCACTCCGAGTTCTTTGCTTCTTATGTGCTTAAAAAGACTAACCTCGGTCGTGTAGTTGCTTATCATGTTGGGCGTAAGTCAAGAATGCTCCTTGTGTTCGCTCTATTTGGGTCCCTAAGTCTCTTGTCACTAATGTGCGTGGACCTAACCAAGTTTGGGTACCAAAGAGCAAAACTAAATGTCATTTTGTAGGCCTATATCACCTGGTGGAACAAGTTGGATTTTGGATAGCGGATGTACGCACCACATGACCTGGAGAAAAGGCAATGTTTGCTCAATTGGACGCAAATGGATCAAATAGTGAAAGCATTGTCTTTGGAGACAATGGAAAAGGAGAAGTAATTGGATTGGGTAAAATTCCTATCTCAAGCAATTTCCAATTAAATAATGTTTTGCTTGTTGAGTCATTAAGCTACAATTTATTGTCCGCTGCACAATTATGTGAAGCGGGCTATAATTGTTTGTTTAATGAAAAGGGTGTGGATGTCATGAAGAGGGTTGACGGTTCAATAGCCTTTAAAGGGCGTTTGAGGGGTAAGCTCTATCTCGGAGACTTCAATACGGATAGACTTAATCTTGAAACGTGCTTAATGGCTAAATCTAGCATGGGTTGGCTTTGGCATCGCCGGTTGGCCCATGTTGGTATGAGGAATCTTCACAAACTCATTAAAGGCAACCACATTCTCGGACTAACCAATGTTGTCTTTGAGAAAGATAGGATTTGTAGCGCTTGTCAAGCGGCAAGCAAGTCGGTGCCTCCCATCCCGCCAAGAATGTGATGACGACCACAAGACCTTTGGAAATGCTTCATTTGGATCTTTTTGGTCCGGTCGCCTACATAAGCATCGGAGGAAGTAAGTATGGTTTGGTTATCGTTGATGATTTTTCTCGATTCACTTGGGTATTCTTTTGCATGACAAAGGAGAAGTCCAAGTGACATTAAAGAAATTCATGAGAAGAGCTCAAAACGAGTTTGAAGTAAAATTAAGAGAATTGGAGCGACAACGGCACCGAGTTCAAGAATATTGGCGTGGAGGAGTTTCTTGATGAGGAAGGAATCAAGCACGAGTTCTCGGCTCCCTATTCTCCTCAACAAAATGGGGTGGCCGAGAGGAAGAATCGAACCCTCATTGAGATGGCGCGGACAATGCTCGACGAGTACAAGGTTTCCGATAGTTTTTGGGCGGAAGCAATCAACACCGCATGCCACAGCTCCAACCGCCTCTACCTCCACAAGATCTTAAAGAAGACGGCGTATGAGTTGCTCAACGGAAGAAACCAAATGTCTCCTACTTTCGAGTCTTTGGGAGCAAATGCTATATCCTTAATAAAAGGCTAAGTCTTCTAAATTCGCTCCTAAAGTAGATGAAGGTTTCTTACTTGGTTATGGAACTAATGCTTACAGCGTCACGAAGTTTTCAACAATACCACCTGTCGTTGAAATCTCGCGTGACGTGACTTTTGATGAAACTAACGGTTCTCAAGTAGAACAAGTTGATCGTGTTGTGATTGACAGGAAGAACCTCCTTGTGAAGCTTATAAAGAAAATGGCAATTGGGGAGGTAAGACCTCAAAATTTGGAATCTCACCCGAGCTCCCCAACCCGAGTCTCCTACTGAAACCCGAGTGTCCGGATTAGTCCGAGTCTCCGGTCCAATACCGAGTCTCCGGATGGGTCGCTCGGCGACTTTCCCTCCTCGTCCAATCAAGCCCAAGATGGTTCAAATGCCACCCAAGATGATGAAGGCCCTATTCAAGCCTTGGACTCATCCGTACCTCATCCTAGAGTTCATCAAAGCATTCAAAGAGATCATCAGGTGGACAACATTCTTGGAGACATCAACAAGGGAGTATCCACTGATCTCGAGTTGCAAATTTTTGCGAATTTTACTCGCTTGTTTCCTCTCTTGAACCTCTTAAGGTAGATGAAGCGCTTGAAGACCCAGATTGGGTGATGGCTATGCAAGAGGAACCGAACAACTTCAAGCGCAATCAAGTCTGGGAGCTTGTTCAAAGACCAAATCAAAATGTGATCGGCACAAAATGGGTATTTCAAACAAGCAAGATGAAAACGGGATCGTGACAAGGAACAAAGCCCGCTTGGTTGCTCAAGGGTACACTCAAATAGAAGGTTTGGATTTCGATGAAACATATGCTCCAAGAGCTAGGCTTGAATCTATTAGAATATTACTTGCCTTTGCTACTCACCATGATTTCAAGTTGTATCAAATGGACGTGAAGAGCGCCTTCTTAAATGGACCACTTTCCGAAATGGTCTACGTTGAGCAACCACCCGGATTTGAAGATCCAAGACATCCGGACCATGTCTACTACCTTCACAAGGCACTCTATGGACTTAAGCAAGCTCCAAGGGCATGGTTTGAATGTCTTCGAGACTTCCTTCTGACAAGGTTTTGTAGTCGGAAAGGCCGACCCTACTCTCTTTACTAAGCATATTGACACTGATTTATTTGTATGTCAAATATATGTCGATGACATTATATTTGGATCTACTAATGAACATTTGTGTAAAGAGTTTAGCAAGATAATGACCAAAAGGTTTGAGATGTCCATGATGGGTGAGTTGAAGTTCTTCCTGATTCCAAGTTAAACAACTCAAGGAAGGAACTTTCATTTGTCAAACGAAGTACATCAAGGACATGCTCAAGAAGTTCTAATGGAGGACGCTAAGCCCATAAAGACGCCAATGCAAGCCAACGGGCACCTAGACCTCGACAAAGAAGGTAAACCTGGTCATCCAAAAGGTATATCGCTCGATGATCGGTTCTCTCCTTTATCTTTGTGCATCTAGGCCCGATATCATGCTTAGCGCTTGTATGTGTGCACGTTTTCAAGCCGCTCCAAAAGAGTGCCACATGGTGGCCAAGTTAAGAGAATCTGAGATATTTAGTGCTTACTCCTCATTTCGGACTTTGGTATCCGAAAGGATCCTCCTTTGAGCTTATTGGCTATTCCGATGCGGATTATGCCGGTTGCAAAGTGGATAGGAAGAGCACCTCAGAACTTGCCAATTCTTGGGTAGGTCCCTAGTCTCGTGGTCTTCCAAGAAACAAAATTCGTGAGCCCTATCCACTCGCCAAGCCGAATACATAGCCGCCGGGAGTTGTTGTGCCCAATTACTTTGGATGAGACAAACCTTGAGTGATTATGGCCTATCCTACAAAAGCTGCTCCACTTCTCAGGTGACAATGAGAGTGCCATAAAAATTGCCAACAATCCTGTCCAACACTCCCGAACAAAACACATTGATATTCGCCATCATTTCCTAAGAGACCACGCAACCAAAGGCGAAATTGATATCCAACATGTAAGTACAAACGATCAATTAGCTGATATCTTTACCAAGCCCCTTGACGAGAAAAGGTTCTGTGAATTGAGAAGTGGTCTAAATATTCTAGATTCTCGTAACGTGGCTTGATAAGTGCTCATATATTGGTTGGTGAATGAAAAATGAAGTTCAAAACTTTACTTATTTTTTTTCTTTAAATTTACCATGTGTTATTGGCTCTTGATCTTAGGATCGCATCATTACCATGTGACTATAGTCTGATTGCTTGATTGTTAGCTAGTCACATGGTGGATGGATGCCCTAGGACTCCTTTCTCTCTCTCTCCGCAGGTCTCCGAAGCTTTCCTTGAAAAATTCCTTTTCTTCCCGAGCTGGGGAACCCGGAGTATCCGGATTTCTATCCGGACTCTCCGGGTAGGCCGGAGTCTCCGGACATTTCGTCCGGAGTGTCCGGGTTGTTCCGGAGTATCCGGACTAAAGTCCGGAGTCTCCGGGTTGGGGCGGTCGGTTAAACCCCAAGTATCCCGCGCGGTTTAGTTTCTTTCTATTCCTTCGTGCGCCTCTTCCTCTCCCGTGCTCCTCTCTTGGCTAGGGCGTGTTTCTCACCTTCATATTCTTCTCCAAGGCTCTTGGATCCCCTTCCTCTCCTTGGCTTTGAAGATCTTGGTAAGACTCCTTGGCCCTAACCCCCTCCTCTTCGGGATTGGATTCGTGTCTTCGTTTCTTAAGGCCTCTCCTCTTGCTTCATCTCTTCTAGGGTGAGGCTTGACTCTTCGTGGCCCTCAAGATCGGAGACTCATTAACCCCAACTCACCCGCGTTCTTCAACTTTCAAATCTTCTTGAAGTGAGTTCTTTTGTGCCCTATTCCCGCTGAAATTCATTGCTAGAGTTTGCCCTACTTGGTTCTTGAACATTCTTGTGGCACTCTAGATTTGTTTTTGATCGCGATTAGGGTTGGATTCCGTGGAAATCCTTGGCCGCCCGGCTCTCTCCGGCACATCCGAGTGTCCGGACTACGAGTCCGAGTCTCGGTCCATCCGAGTATCCGGACATTTGGTCCGAGTCTCGGATGCAATCCGAGTATCCGGACATTTTGTCCGGACTCTCCGGTTGGGTGCCTCGGCCGATTTGATTCGCTGTTTTCGCGTCGTCTCTTGGCTAATTCCTCTCGTTCGCTCTGTCTGGTCAGATGGATCCTTCCCAGGGAACTTCCGGAGGCAGCACTCCTCCTCCGCAGGCAGCAGGTGGTAGCGATCCTCCTCCGCAGTACCGGGGTAGCGATCCCCTTCGCAGTAGCCGGTGGTAGTGCTCCCGCCCGGCGCTGTCTCCCACCAATTCTCCTCCGCATCCTCGCAGCCTCCGCGAAAAGGCAGAGAATTGGAGTGGCCAAAAGGCCCATTTCTGCACCTCGAGGCCAGCTAGCCAGGATCGGCACTGTCCAGCCTCCTCCTCCTCAAAGAAGTTCTGATCCAGATGAGCATCCGGTGATACCCATGCCAGGCTTCGTGATCGAAAAGAAGTCGATTCCGTACCTCTGGGCACTTCATTGGTCCTCGATCAAGGCCAAGCCAAGATGGAACTATCCCTTGTCCGTGAATCCAATGAGAGTAATTGACTACCTGGACAGGACTGGTAAAGGGAAAGCCATAGTAGAGCAAAGGAAGAAAGATCCTTTGGAGCTCTACCAGGATGAGTATGTGGACCGCCGGTTTTGGAACCGGTTTGATCGATTACTATGAGACGGTCCTATACCCTCTTGAGCACCCAAAGTGGTTCGCATGAAGACCATTGACTGGGAGTACATGGTCGCAGCAGTAATCCAGTTTTCACTCAGATCATAGAGATTTGCGAAATGCATCGTATCAAGAACATCATGGCATACAAGTATGATCGAACAATGAGGTCATCATGCGCTTCTATGCCACCTTGTATTTTGACAAGAATGATGAGGCCATTTGGTGGATGACTCGACAGAATGGGTATGTGGCTAGCAAGAAGAGATTTGCCAGAGTGCTCAATCTCGTGTACAATGCCACCCAAAGCTTCATGAGAAGAAAGTGTTGACTCTGAGCAGATTGAGGCTTTGTATGACACTTCCAGAGCTTCACAGCTTGGGACCATCAAGGGTCTAAAGGACATTCCAAATTGGCCCTCAACAGGATGTTGAGAGTCACTCTTTCCCCAAGGAGGAGATGCTTCGCCATCGGTTCCTATGGTAGGAACTCGCTGTTTCACCTCGTTGAGAGCACCGAGCCTTTTGACATTGTCGATTTCTTGTGGGAAACAATGAGGCGTAACGCGCAGAGCAACATGGCGATTGCAGCTATGCACCTTTCGTGATGACCTTGATCTCTTCAGTGAGTGGGTGAAGTTTGTCGAGATGAGGAGCATCTTTCTTACAAGGTCCGCCTCGCCTACTCCAGCCTTCTCCACCGCTTCCCTGGTCTCGCTGCTAGGCTTCGGCCGAGGTCGTGCTTCGGCCTCTACCTGCTGCTCCGCTCCACTGTGTCTCCGCCACTCCTTCCGAAACCCGAGGTCCCAAGCAAAGACTCTTCAGAGGATGCTTAAGCACGCTCTTTCTTCTTTGCCGCGACATCTCCACCAGGCGAAGGTGATGAGTCGACAGATCAAGAAGAATGGTCAAGACATTCGCGACATCCGCCGCCACAATGGCGAGGCGGCCTCTCCCAGCGACTCCTCCGGTCTTCCGAGGAGAGTAGCGACGACACTTCGCAAATGCTTTGTTTGGGATTGCTTCCTCCTCTCGCTTCCTCCAAATACCGGTGACGCATTTACAATGAGGGCTCGAGTATGAGGCCTCCGACGACGGAGATGACGAGTGATTCCTCGTGACTTCCTTTTTGGTGTCTTGATGCCAAAGGGGAGTGTTCTTCAGCGTTGTCTTTGTCGTGGACTTCTTTAGCGCTCCGTCGATCGGCGTGTGGGTGGGTGGACTTGTGTGTTGCTTGATTATTTTGTTTATTTTATGTTGTGAACTCGTCTGCTCGTTGTGATGTCGTTATTGCTCATTTAATGCATGGATTGCTTTCATTATTTGTGATGAGATGCTTGTGCATTTGAGGGGAGCTCTCGGTTATTTCTCGTTAAAAATGTGCATTTGATTCCACTCAATTTCTTCTAATGCACACATTTAGGGGAGCTTCTCTTTTATCTTATGCCTAAGTATTGTTCTCAAGTTATTTTATTTGCTAATTAATTGTGTTGTCATCAATTCACCAAAAGGGAGATTGAAAGTGCATCTAGGCCCCTCAAATTGTTTTGGTGATTAATGATGACACAATTAAAGAGTTCTAATGTTTTATCCAAGAATCTGCAGATATCGAGATTATGTGGAGCTTGAAAGACATTGGACACCCCTACGACTACTTAAACTCAAAAAGACGGCATCAAGACCATAATTGTAATCTTATATTTATTTGCGTCTTAAGGATAGCCGTATTATTAAGGGGTCTGACGAGAAATCGAATTTAGGATGTGCATGTGCTCAACATCATTTCTTGCATCTCAAATTAGCACTACTTCACTTGGTTTTGAAAAGTTTAAAGTTGAAACTGAACTGGGTAACCGAGTATCCTGGACATTTAGTCCTGAGTCTCGGATTCAATCCGAGTATCCGGACATTATGTCCGAGTCTCCGGTTGAGCCCCTCGGTTGCCTCTGGTTTCAGTGGGTCCGAGTATCCGGACATTTGGTCCGAGTCTCGGATAACCCGAGTCTCGGGTTGTTTATCCGGACACTCCGGCCTGCATAAAACGGGAGTAACTGGCTAGTTTTCAAAAAGAGTATTTAAAGCCTCCACTCCACTCCAACGGCTAGGATCTCTATTGAGCTCATTCATAGCAGCATTCAAGCCATTCCTAACCATCTCTAAGCATTCAATAGAGCCCCCATCTTCCTCCCACCAATTAATTTGGTTGTTGATCTCTTTGGTGAGGAGAGGAAGAAGAAAAGTGCTAAGTGCATTCATTTCGCCTTGTTGAGCACTAGTTCATCCTCCAAGCGATTCTTCGTGGTGCTTTTACTCTTGGAGGTTGAAGGTCTCCTAGACGGCTAGGAGTCACCGGAGCTACCAACGCGTGTGGTGAGCCCTGGTCGTTTGTGGAAGGCGAGTCTCGCCTCGAAAGGAAGAGACAAGAAGTGAAGCCGGCGAGTGCATTTGTGCAACACCGGAGGAAAGCGGGTTGAAAGAGACCCTGGCTCAAGTGTGACCGAGCCACCTCAACGGAGACGAGGGTTCCCTTCAAGAACACGAACTTCGTGAAAAATCTCGTCTCTCGCATTCTCTCTTTCTTCCTAGATTTGCTTGGTTAGATTTGAATTTGTAAAGTTAGTTCTAGCTCTTTGCTTTGAGTAAATTCAAATCTTGTCTTGCAATTGTTCTAGGTTGTTCTTGCTATTTAATTCTAGTAGTTTGTTGCGCTTGGTAGAGTAGTTTTCTTTGCGTTCTCGAGCGGCTAACCCGAGACTCAGATTACATCTGGACACTCGGACAAGCCGGAGTATCCGGACCAAAACCCGGAGACTCCGGATTGACCAGCTCGGACCTTTTTATTCCGCTGCGTAATTTTTAATCCGCCTATTCACCCCCCCCTCTAGGCGACATCGTTGGTCCTTTCAGGGGCGTTGCAGCGTGTTTACGTGAAGGCCTCTCGCATCGTCCAGCTTACATCCTATAGGAGGCCTAGGGACGAAGGCGTGGTACAGGTCCCCGACTGTTCCTCTGTTGTATGTGGGTGATAGATGACAAACACCGCACCCCCACAACGCAGACGCAGATCACCTGTCCTCCCGACGTCCCGGGGGGCTCTAGCTGGCACCGTTCCGCGTCGTTTGTCCACATGACTACAAGTACACCTCCGTGGTCTCCTTTCATTTATTATGTTCTTTTACAATATGTGATGTACTAACGTGAAATCTTTGTCAGGAGCCATCGATAACTAAAGTGCTACCTACTCCGGTGACTCATTCCTTCGACGACGCCGTTATCAAAGATTGGCTGACGGACCCCCCACCAGTAGTCGCCAACCGGTTGTCGTCCTTGGTTCGTCTCAACACCCTGATGCTCCCGGATCGAGTCAGCCTTAGCAGGCCGCCTTTGCTACCCCGATAGCACTAGTACGCCCTGCTAGGAGTGCTCGTAGACTGCCGTCGAACCACCTAACGTATTCATCTGGACATGTTCAACATCGTAGATAGCCGGGAACCACAAGAGGTGTCGCACCGCGTAGGGGCGCTAGCTAGTTTTTTCTTTCATACCTGATATACTAATTGGATATGATATATTAGTGAAAATTTAGTTCGATTTCTTTTGTTTCGATGATTCCTTTCCTGTTCGAGTTGTCTATTTTACTGTGATTTGACAACACGCAGACAATAGATGTGTCCTACCGATTGGATAACATGCACCAGCAGCTTTGTAGAGCGATTTGACAACACGTAGACAATAACTGTGTTCTACCGATTGGACAACACACACAACAACTTTTGTAAAGCGATTTGATAACACTCACCAACCAGTTTTGTCATACAAACATGACAACACATTGCAAACAACATTTTCAGTTAGATTTGACAACACTCTGCGCACCGTGGAGTGACAATACAATGTATATTTCTCTCTCATCTAGAGTGGAGTGATATGGCCTATAAATACCACTGGTCACCCAGGAAACACTTATTCACTACCCCAACCTCCACTATATTATAATGACAGACAGAGGAGGCACATCAAGACGTGGGAGGGGGTCGAGAAATAAAGGGTAATACCGCACCTCGAGCCGCCGACCCTTCATGGTTTCGAGGACGAGACCCTTCACTTGACGCATGTGAAATCTACGGTCCCTATGACACCGATCCCCCAGCCCAGATATTCCCATTCGAACATGGGACTACTACACCCCCAAAAATCCAATCATCGACGGCCGGTCACTCCACCCCGTGAAATGGCTAACATGTAGACCTCGACACCATTGTGCAGGTTTGCGATAGGGTTAATTCCTACCCAGGACGTCGTTTCTACTGATGCCCTCTATTCATGATAACCAGGTACAACTCTTACATACCATAATATAACATGTATCGTTGTGTGACATTTACTCTTACTTGTAGACCGAGGATTGCAAAATCACTGAATGGGTGGATGATCCGTATCCCTTAGATGCTACATGTTATATGGCCAGATTGATGATACGCCTTGATGAAAAGAAAGAGGAACTCATCGAGGTGAAGAACGTGAATGACCAGCTTCACAGGTAGAACTTAGAACTCCAGACCCAAAACGACGACCTACGTCGTCAAAGGCTCAGGGAAATGAACAAAGAGAAGGTCGTTCACCTCGGCAGCGACTACTACACTTACTGCTACTGCGGCAATGCGAGTTGCAGTTGTACTTGCCACTGTAGTGACCAGCAGCTCCGTCCACGCCGTCCCGATGATCAACACTTCATGTGGGTTCCATATGGTCACTCATTCGAGCCTTCCGAATAGGGTCTACGACAACCAGCATGAATTCTTTATAATTCCAAAAAGCGTGCATGTATCTTAGCTGTAGTTTCTGTTCATGGTTCATCCATGTCGCCGCGCCATGTCTCTTTGCATATTTTCTATGTTATGTTATGTACACTATTATTTCTATGTCATGCTAAGTAAGGATATATTTATGCACGTTTCCTATATTTTCTACATTATGTTATGCCATTTTCTTCCTCCTCTCCCTTTCCTTTCTCACTCTCTTCCTTTTTTTCTCCTCTTCTTTTTCTTCCCTCTTCCTCCTCTTTCCTACCCCCTATTATGCTCTAAGCTGGGGCCTCTCTATCGCCAATTGAAATAACGACAGAGAGGTATCGCCATTTCAACTGGCAACAACCTCTTTGCCGCTGTTTGAAATGACTACATAGGGGTATTTTTGCTATTTTTTAATCGTTTATTATTTTTGTTAATTTTCATTAAAATATTATTATTTAAAAAATATCATTACTTGAATAACATAAAATAAATTCCAGAAAGTATTAAAACATGAAATTATGCTAGAAAATAAACCCATGACGTGGAACTTCCAATGTGTGCTAAATATCAATTTTACCAATTTTACGGAAACCCTTAAACCTAGAAATCTAATTTCTATCATTTAATACCAATTTTTTTGAATTTATTTACTGATTTTTACAATTACAGAAAAACAGAGGGACATAAGGGTAAATTTGTTTTTTCATTTTTTTCTTCTAAAACTAATATGCTGGATCAACTCAATGGTTTTACAGCCCATTGGGCAACTGCATTCAGCCGCGGAGGGTAGCCGGCGGGGCCGCAAGGCGCGCAAGGGAGCGGCCACGCGTGGAGTTTCGTACTGATAACGTGTTGTAAAACGTAATTGTTCTCCCGTATCAATCAACGGTACGCTCACAAGAACACACGGACAAAGGTAGAAGCGCAAGTAGAAACACACAATGTAGAGGACAAAGTACTATCTTTATCAGATTGATTTTTTTCGTTACAAAGGAATGCTCCACATACAGTAGGAAAATCTTGGAGATAAATTCCAATTCACCCATCAATTAATAGAGTCTTTTCATACTATGGGTGTCAAAATCTCTACTATTCTAAAGCAGCACTTGGTGACAGTGGTCCGTTCTTTCCACGTCATTAATTGCCGCTTAATTGCCCTGCTTAATTGCCATACTTAATTACCCTGCTTAATTGCCCTACGCAAGAAACAAAGCGTTGCTTTAATTAGCCAGCTTTCGCAAGAAACGAAGCGTTAAAGATAGATGTTTGATTTTGTGAAATAATATTTTTTTTAATCTTTATTTTTTGTTATCAATTTTGTTTTTTGTAGCAACGCACGGGCATGTAACTAGTAGAGTACTTACAAGGGAATAATATAAACCAGGCAACAGGGGCGGTAAACCGAAAGGAAATACGGAGGAAGACGATTTCACCCGGTGGCTCCAGTTGCAGCCTTACCACGTCACCTGTGAGCGTAGTCGGCCAATAATGCACAGAAATGGAGATGGGAAGATCTGGTCTCGGACTCTCGATGGACGGCTGCGTCTCGGGTACAGACCGTTGACCGCTGGTGTGAACCGTCCGATAGTTGGAGTCGCCGGCAATTTGCTTACGGCGCAAGAAAAGAGGAACTTGGGCGGACCCACATGGCGGCGAGGGCATCGGGAAAACGATAAGGCCAGTAGGCGTCACGACAAAGGCGCAATAATTCCACCGGCGCACGCTTCCCCTCCCCCTCCCCCCCTCCCCTCCCCTCGCCGCCGCCGCCGCCGCCGCCGGTTAGGCCTTTGCTCTGACCAGCCTCACGTAGCCGGAGAAGGAATCGCCAGCGGCCACCGCCCCCCTCCTCCCGGGAATAAAGTGGCGTCCGGAGGAGACTCATAGGGGGGATAAAGGGGGGTTGGATCGGGAGAGATGAAGCGCTCGACTTCGTCTACCGTGTTCCCTGCTGACGCTACTGCTAACCCTAGGTAAGCATCCGTTGGTGGATCCATCCGTCGTCGATTCGTCTTCCCCTCGTCTCCGTCTGGATCTACGTGTCTGCCTGATTCTCCGCTCCTGATGATGATTCTACTATATTTCTATGTTCGATCTGGATAATTTTCTTTTCTTTTGTAACAACTACGTTTGGTTCGTCTTAGAATTTTGTGGGGGCGATCGAGGAGCCGATTGTTAGGGGCTTCACTATAGTAGATTTAAGATTCTTCAAGTGGATTCCGTGTATATGTTGAAATTTTGGAGCTTGTGATGGGAATTCTTGGGAATTTTTCGTTGACCTGTGGTCGGCTTGCGATGGGGGAAACAAGTGGGTCTAATAGATTCCCGGAGGTGTTATTTCTGTCAGAATCCTGGTTAATTTTACGTTATGCTTCATATGCCTTTGTTAGTTTCTGTGATTGACTGTTTCGAATATTTGCTTTATTTTTTAGGCATATTTTCGCCCTCTCTGTTCGGTGACGTCGATTAATAACTATGTTAGTTCAGGATGTTAAAAGGCAAAATATTGTCGAATTAATTCCGCAGATTAGTCAAAGCACCGTGTTTTATAGATTAGTAGAAGCACCATGTGTACTCGCTGTATACATCATTGGTTTGACCCTTGTCAGTCGATTGCTTTTTCATGGGAGGAAGTTATTGCGCAATCACACCAAAAGAGAACTCTAAAAACAAGGCCTTAGTGTAACACAAAGTATGTTTCACTGCTGGGAGCAGTGTGAAGCGATCGTTTGAGGAATCATTGACTTGCATGTCCAGTGTACTCTTGATTTGAAATACACTAGCGTTGCGTTTTCACATCGCTTACATATATCTGCTAATTTCCCTTTTCAGGACCACTTTGCTTTTGCCTCTCTCCAACCCAACTCTTTTTGGTTTTTTCATTATTGATAATGAAGCTGAGTATATTTAGAAGCTTCTCTGTTAACTTAGTGTGAACAGTAGGCTTGTTGGGGTTTAGTTTGGTAGAAAGAATTAGTCTCTGGTTGGTGTCCATATCTGCTAGCAACAATGGCTGCGATGAACGAAAAGGTGTTGGGTAAATGTGGAAAAAACATAAGTAGCCTCAAAAGAAAGCGGGACAGCCCCGCTGCATATTACGCTGATGTCTGCCGCACCTCTGAATTGCATCAGCGTCCTGCCGACAACTCTGCTATTAGGTTGTATGTTGATGAGGATCACAAGGCGAACATCGCATGCCACTTAAACAGGCAGATTTTACAGGGCTATCAGAATTTCATGACTAGTGCATTGCCAAAGCGTATCTTGCTCCGCCAAGGTGGTGACTGGAAAGATTTTCCAGAAAAAATCATCAAGCTGGCCCAAGTTGATTTCAAGACAAAGAAGACAATCACTGAAACAGGATATCAGGGCCAGCTATTTTTATTGGATTTTGTTCACATGGCATTCATAGACTCGAAGACAGGTCTTCAGAGGCCAATAGCCTGGGTTGATGAGAATGGAAAACGCTACTTCCCAGAATCATTTATTGAAGATCGGATATTATATAGGAAGAAAGATTGTGGCAATGGAGATCATGTGTACATTAGTGTCGAGCCTAATGGGACACGAGAAATGAATGTCCAGTTCGAAACATCAGAAAGCTCTGCAGAAAGCTCAAACTTTGAAGCTAGTACTGAAGATGTTTCCGGTGCTAAGAGAGTTAGGGCTGAGAAGAGCCTCTCGGGGAAAATATATGGTGATGCTGGAGAAACTATTGGAGAAAATAAGCCACACAATTTGTCTCCTGCAGCCTTCAGTTCTGTGCTGCATAAAGGTAAGCAGGCTGGGCATTCACATGCTCAACGAGCTAGTTCTGCTGTGCAGAAATTGTTGCTGAAGGGGATGGGCAATGTTATTGGTTACGAGGACATCGTTGGGATCTACAGAACACCATTACTGGATTATTGTAGAGAAGTTCGTTATAATATTTTCCAAAAGCAGGTAGAGGTCACTAAATGCAAGCGTGGCAATGCAAATGTCCGTTATGCCTGGCTCGCGTGCTCCAAAAGTACCGTGGATGAAATGATGTTGAATGGCGTCCTGAAAGTTAAGAAGCCCGTTAGGTGTCCAGCCTACGGAATTGGCACACTCCTTGCACCAGCCAATTGCTCCAATACCTGGTATAGTCCTGGTTTATGAATCAGCTCTTGAGCAAAACTTTAATGATTATTATGGACACTAAAACATGTTATCCTCACATCTATTATCTTACCATATTTATTATATTACTTCTAGAAATAGTTGCTCACATGTTGCCGTAATCATTTATTTATTTTACATGTTGTTCACATGTTTTTAGATGGCAACATTAACTTACCGATCCATTTGTTTATTTTCATTTCTTAGCAATTTTTTCTCTTCCTAACCGTTGCAAAATTCAATATTTGCATTACTTTCTGCAGTGTGAATTACTCTGATGTTGATGAAAATGGCATTGTCCATATGATGTTGTGCCGTGTTATTATGGGGAACGTAGAAATAGTTCACCATGGATCTAAGCAGCACTGGCCTAGTATTGAGTATTTTGATAGTGGTGTAGATGACCTTAAAAACCCGCAACATTACATTGTATGGGATATGAATCTGAATAGTCACATCTATTCTGAATTTGTAGTCACCATCAAATTGCCTTCTAAAACCAAAGGTAATTAATCGCAACTACTATGTTATTTTTAAATTTTTATTTAGCTTTGTGCGATTTGTAATCTGTGGCAATCCCAAATTTTCTTATGAGCCAGCGTTTTCATTCTGTGCCAGATTCCCTCTTCACACAAGAAGACCGTCACAACTCATCTGATGTTTCACTGGTCTTGAGTTCTAGTTGGTCTGACAGTGTTTCACAGGTAAGATACATTACGTTGAGAGTTAATAAGATGATATCACACTAGAGTCAACTTCTGTTCTCGTACAGACAAGTTCCACTGTTGGAGCAGCATGCAGTAATTCTTGTCCTTGCGTTATGAGATTAGAACTTCGAGCTGACTGTAGTCTTTATCTTTGATAGAAACCTCCAAATATAATAAGTTTCCTGTTACAACCGTGCTATGTCACTTATTTTAGGGTGAGTTAAAGCATCAGTTAACAACATCCTTCCATGCATAAACAGGACATGAACCTTCACGCGTCTCCAGCATTGGGAGCTCAATGTGAAGCCCCCATGTCAGGAGATTCAATGGAAAGAGCTCCAAGCTCACCTTGGATGCCTTTCTCCATGTTGTTTGCAGCAATTTCAACCAAAGTTTCTCCAGAGAATATGGACATGGTCAATAGTTGTTATGAAGAATTCAAGGTCTGCCCGTTCTGTTGGTAGCATTTTGTCAATTGAATTTGCCTGCCCATTCTGTTGGTAGTATTTTGTCAATTGAATTTGCATGCCGTTTCTGTTGGTGTCCTAGCTGACTTGAATTTGTGCTGTGCGTGTACATGCCAGAGCAAGAAAATAAGCCGAGTCGACTTAGTGAAGAAGCTGAGGCATATAGTTGGTGACAGAATGCTGGTATCCACAATAATGCGGCTCCAAGATAAGGTGCATCAGCTTTTTATTCATGTGGATATGTGAAGTAAGCTATGCTATGCTGTCAGCGGAAGTTGTTGACTGGAGTTCTGGGATGATCACAACTTTGTGTTCCCAAAGCAATGCTCCTTTGCACGCTTCTCTGAGAATTAATCTGCTTGTGTTTGCGTTTCAGCAGTTGCCTCCAGTGGGGAGGACTAAGGTGGTGGCCAAATCGTGAGTCGGTGGCCCACGGTGCAGGAACCAGCCGACTTGACGAGAGTTGAGTCAAACAAACTGGGAGTCCATGAACGAAATCTTCCGAGCTGTTTGCTTCTGTGTACGAATGCCGGTTCGTCTCTCTGTCGTAGGATTCATCTTATTTCCCTTGCAAAGGAAACCATTCAGCTCGAAAACCTAAGGTTACAAGAGAAAAGGCTCCTTGTTTACTTACCCTCCTGTTTTGCTTTTGCAAAGAACCTACCTCTAGTTATATATTGATTAATATCGTGTCTTCATGTTCCTCGCAGAATGTTTTCATTGGGCATGTTGTGATGTTTCTATTTTCGGCTGCGCCTATTTTTCTTCATTTATCAACGACGCCGGTACCTGGTCTTAGCCGGCCTTGCCTGCAGCCGCATTTTCATCTCAGGGCCTGTTTGGATCCACTAGCAGCTAATAGTTAGCTAGCTAATAGTTTCTATCTAATATTAGCTAGCTAACTATTAGTTGGAGGGTGTTTGGATCCACCAGCTAATATGTGGCTAATAGATGCTATTGTTCAGAATACCCATGCTATTAAATGCTATTGGTGGTAGATGCGAAGGGTATTTTGGTTAAATGCCACCTATTAGCTGCTATTAGCTAGATTTGGCTAGCTAATGAGATAACCATTAGCTGGGTGCCCAGCTAATAGTTAGCTGATCTATTAGTTGGGGGTGTTTGGATCCACTCCAGCTAATTTTTAGCAGCTAACTATTAGCTGCATGGATCCAAACAGACCCTCAGTCTAGTGCATTCATCCGTCAAATGTGTAACCCAACAAACAAGCTCACAAAATACGACGACCATCCATTAAGCTATCGCTTCCATGGTTTTGTTTACTAGGCCAATAAGCGTGCGCCGCATGAACGAAAAATGATTTTGTGTATTTTTAGAGGAAAAATAGATCTAAATGTATTTTTAAAAATTTTGGAGGCTCGAGAAATATTAGAGATTATGTTGAAAAAAAAAGTACAAATATTTTCGTTGACAAAAATATTTTTTCGGGGAAAACGGAGAAATGATTTGGATGTAAAAACCGGGGGATTGTTTGTTATATTTTTAGATCTAACCGTTATCCCAAAAAGTAGAAAAGGACTTGTTCGCCATTTGCATTTAACGAGAGGGCTTTTTTGTAAAGTAACGAGCGAGGGACCCAAACGCGATTCGGGAAAGTTTTTCTTGCCCCCACAAAAAATCGTGAAGGACCTTTTCGTAATTTTGCAGGGACCTATGCATAATTTAAAGGAATGGGGAGGGTTTTTCGCAAAAAAAAAACAGGATGATATGTGGATGCTTGAGGAACTCTCAAACCTCCGGAATGTATTGGAGGGAGTATTTACGAAATTGGCTTTGCCATGATATGTAACTTACTGTTTTCGAGCCTCGAGCTATGCCTCCGTTCAAGTTTAACGTGGCAAAATTATTCCCCGATGCAGAGAACCCACACTAGCCTTTTGAGACCATTTATCTCAGAACTTTACTTCATGTTCAGATTTTTAGCTCCCAGTTTTAGCAGAACTTCATTTTTTTTTTAAAAAAAAAAAATCAAGGTTTCAAGGAAATCCACTAAAATTGTTTTCGCTCATGGTTTGATGTGACTTTTCGTAAAACACAAGTTGATGGCTCCGACGTCAGATTTACGTTGCTGTTTTTTTAATATATATAAAACTTCTATGCTCTAGTGTCGGCCTTGTCGGTCATATTGTAGCTCACAATTGTCGACAAATTTAGCTTCCAACTTTACTTCATAGTTTTAAACAGGAAAATCAAAACTATAGCTGCTCACAACTCTGAGATAGATTTTCTTAAAATTGTACTCCGTGGTTTTGGTGTCACATTTGTCAGGCTGATAGCTCAAAGTTTAGTGCAATTTCAGTTTTGCTTGAAAAAAAAGAGCTTTAGGAAAAGATCTGCAAAGAATCTTATATAAGCAAATATGGCATCCTACAGTCGTATAACTCATGGTTGGATGCGATTTCGATCAAATTTAAAGTTTTAGGGCAAAGTTAGCAAATTGTTTACACCATATCTTATCATTTTGAAGCAATCGTTGAAGACGATCCTTTGACAATAGTAGAGGCTATATAACGATAGAGTAAACCGGTGGAGAACACGCGAGCCGGGCTTTGCCCGGTTGATGAGTGCGAGCAAGCTCATCTTGTCTGTCAGAGTTTGAGCATCGCTCGACGCTGGCGCGCACGACGCTTGGTGTAAGCGTGTGGGGATGTATGTGGGGATGTGTGTGTTTACATTTATAGTTTAACCATTGTTCTTATTTTTTTAGTGAATGTCAGATCCCCTAATCAAATTTAAAAAAAAAGATCGGAGAACAAAAACCTTCTTAGATTGAAGAAAGGATGCTAGAATAAACTGGCTAGTGTTTACAATACATTATTTGAAGATTTAAAAAAAGTACATGATATGTTTTTGAGCAATGCTTCTATGCTTTTCCTCTCAATACAAGTTATAAAAATATTGAAACAAGCGAAGAGGAAGTAATCACTATCTACCACTCATTCATGCTTTAATATTTGTACAACTTAAAAAAAAACACAGAAGCATCTCTCTATGTTTTTTTGGCCTGGGCATCAGATTCAGGATCCCAACCTTGATGTAAAGGCTCTTCTTCCCAGCCATGCCAACCTGCCAACCACTGTTAGCACGACAACCAAGGCCAAGTATCATCTAAACTACGAGCTCTCATCAACAAGCTCAGCTAACACTTTGGCTACAGGAAAGTATGCAAAGGGATCTAGCGACCCTCTAGCTATAGAAGTAACTGAAATTGAAGATGACAAAGTTGCTGCCACAGCTGAAGAAGGTACACAATCTCAATATGTTGGTGAGTCATCTGCCCCAAAAGCAAAGAAAGCCAAGACAATCCCAAATGAAGAGGACACGGGGCTGCAAACAATACTCCAATTTTGCCTTGATAGGCTTGCCACAGCTATCAAGAAGGTTGCTACCAATGACAATGAGCTTCCCAAAGATATGTGGCAAAACATAAAAAGCCTTCCAGGTTTTGATGGCGCCCATCTTTCTCACTATTATGCCTATTTAGTCGAGCGTCCTCATATTGCTAGAGCATTCAACACACTTGATGTGTCAGATAAGGTAGTTTGGGTTGCTAGGTATGTGGCCAATCACTTCCATGGATGATGACAAATTGGTAGTTGTATGACTTCTTTTGCTTCCAACCAAAGACATTGAACTATGATTGCTAGTTATTTGTGTTTACTTTTGGTATGGACCGAATCAAAGAATCTTGTATGTCTATTTAAGAAACTTGGTGTATGTTGTTGCTGAACTTGGTGTGTGTTGTGGGCTAGAAATTTGGTGTATTCTATGGTGAAATTTGGTGTATGTTGGTGGTGAGAAACTTGTTGTATGTTGTGGGCTGAAATTTGGTGTATGTTGACAAGAGGCTCATTACTATTTCTATTCCAACATTTTTCACTTGTTATATCACTTGTTAGGTTGTTATGTCATTGCTATTATTCCACGCAATAACATTTCTAATTATGTCATTTGTTAGGTTGATTTGGCACATTAATTCAATGTTGCTGAAATCTATTGCATGAAGAGGTAACCTCACCAAGAGGTCATCATAACTAGCCAATCCATTCTCATCCATCCAACCAAACAAAAAATTAGCTCATCCATCCAACTAAACAAAAAATTAGCGCATCCCTATCCACCCAACCAAACAGCTACCTGGATGGATCCATCCCATTCAGGCTGGATGGCCATATCCTATCCAGCCTCATCCAAGCAACCAAACGCATCCTAAGGCAACGAGGCACCCTCCCAGGGCAACAGCCCACGGGTGGGTCCCATCCACCCAGCTTCACTACTACATCTGCTTTTGCGTACAAACATATCAAGGAAGAATATCCCAAGGTAATCAAATTTGCATATTAATGTGTTAGTATGAAATAACCCTATCAAATTACCTTTGCGTAAGAGCTAATTAAATTAAAATAACACGCCTAATTAAACTAAACGATAAAGTTGAATCACATAATTCAATTATTACAGATTGAATATAATGGAATAAATTGTAAAACTCAACAATTCATTACATTTTAGATAGAGCAGTTCACAAATAATTAATTGCAAATAAAGTTATTAAAATAAAATAAATCATATAATTAAATCAAACTAATTAGCAAAGAATTAATATTACAACTCAACTATTACAAATTGAGTGCTATGAATTATAACGTGAATACTTAATTACAATTTTGATAGCACATTAAGAAATGAATAATTACATTTTCAAAAATAAAAATTACAAGAATTTAAATTATAAAAAAAATCGATGATCTTCTGATCTTTATTTGTAAACCCATCACGACAGTAAAACTGTATTAATAGATAAAAGCAATAAATTAATATGGCAAGAAATTTAAAAGAATTAAGAATTAGAATTATCGTTAGTCCCGTATGATTTGGTATCGTGCACTGATATTCCAGATTTGTTTGGGGTCAAATTGGCACATCTTACGAATTTAGGGTTCATCATTTGGCAATTATACAAACTTGTTTATTAATTATCAGCGTGCGTATATTAAACTATCGCGCGGTAGAAGAGTGATTTTCCTACGTAAAAGGGTAAAAATTTCCACAATAACTTTGGGATAGCAATGAGTTACTGTGCATTAGGATAACCAAGGCAAATATACAGGAAACCTTAACTCATAAGGCAATGCCCGAATCATATAATGTAGGCCTTAGAATAAGGTCACCCAAAGCAAGTCATCAGCTAAGTCTCCCCAAGCATTCAAACCAAAAAGCATAATAGCCCACAGGAAAGCACCAACCAGAGAACAAAAGAAGGCAAGTGAGCCACTATCGCAAACATCCTCAAGACAAGGAGTTAGGAGCATAAGCCCCAGGAGCAAGCAAGAGGACGAACACAGCAGCACCTCTGTATCACCATCATCAGCACAACCCACTTATCACCCATCATCACTTTTCATTTCTCACACCACAGGTAATCCCCAAACCTCCATAGCAGTAGCATCAGCATAGAGCAACAATAGCTTGAATCTAATAGAGCCTAAAAGCAATGTCTTTGTAGATCCATACCAAAAAGAGAAACCGTTTAGAGCATAAGATATTGAATACCTTGGTGTACATTTCATACAACCGAAAGATGTGAACTAGGTACCAAAAGCTGCGAGAGCAAGGCTCTAAAGGAAAGAAGTCCAACCCTTTGATCCTAGAAGAATATCAATGGAATAATGAACGGTGAACATCAATGATGAACCGGTTCATAATGGCGGTACTAGTGGTGGTGATCATCTAACTTGGGTTCATGTTAATGAAGCCATTAGTGCTTCGTGCAATAAAAGAGGTCGCAATTATGCTAGGAGTGCTCGTGGTGATGTTGTTGCTAGAAGGTCCAGTGACCGGCCTATAGGCCCCCATATCACTTATGCTAGGCGTTCAAAATCAAAAGGTGTTGTTGATAATGTTGATGAGTTGGATAATGAGAGTGAAGATGATCAACTCATCATCATTCTTACAAGTAGGTCATCAACTCATCATCATTCTTACATTGTTTTTCTCTTCATTTCATGTGTTACAATATGTATATGTGTTTAAATGTTGCTACAACTTAGTATTTAACATGTCCTACTAATATACTTTGTGGTCTACGAGACTGGTCACCCCTCCCCCAGGGCGACTCGACTCGACGACTTAATAACCTTGTTTGGAATCAATGAACTTATTCATTTTCTAGGAAACATTACGGTCCTACAGGAAATAAAAAATATATTCAAAACGTGCAAAAATCCCCGCACTCCAAACGAGATGTTCAGTCAACAGTACCAAAGGCAAACCAACACAGCATTCCATTCCAAACGATGTTCGAAAGAATGTTCCACTATTGAATATTAAGCTGCAGATTACTTGAAAGCGTATAAAAGAATACAGTTAGCTGTAGAGTAGCAGCAGCAGCTAAAGTTGTCGTTGAGAAAAAGAAACAAACATGGGGAAGGAAACACAGAGGGAATACAACAGCTGCTGCTAAACAAGACTTGCAGAATCCAATCGAAGGTCGCGAGGTCCTTTGTATTCCGTCCGTCCGTCAGTCAGTCAGTCAGTCAGTCACAGGTAGTAGTGCACTGCTGGCATCAAAGAGCAGCAAGCAGCGACTCAGGGCCTCAAACAACAAGAATCTGTCACATAAACATCTTCTAAGCGTGCCCAGCTAGGCCTCAAATTGGAGGCCAGGCATGCTGCACAAAGAATTGATTAACCAACCACCCTTCTAAAGTCAGCCAGCGACTGCGCTAATCAAACTGCCACACACCTCAACTCATCCAACCCAACCATGTCTATCACTTGGTGTAGTTAACAATGCACCTAAACAAAGAATTATATCTGCTGAGGTTAGCACCTGTGCGTCAGCATTCCCTAAAATGTACGCGACTTGTCATCCCCAATAAATCTCTGCCCTGAACTGCCCTGCTGAACCAGCCTGCTAGTGCTACTAGCTAGCCGGATCTTCAGTCGCTTTGGCCGCTGCTGCTCTGCAGCCGCCTCTCTAGTCGTTTCCACAAACTCTTCCCGGGAACAACCACCGGTAGATGGGTACACCTTCGGCTTTGCATCGGCTTGTTGAGTTTCCCACTGCCGCCGCTTCATCCTCCAAGAGATGGGAACCATGTCCTCTCTTTCTTCATCAGAAGAGGAGGCAGAATTTGCCTTCTTCTCATTCACACAGGCCGAGGGAACTGAACAATGATCAGAGTCTTCTGGTTGCTTATTGTCCTGTTGTATTTCAGGACGCACCTTTTTCAGCCGCCTCAGAACCTGATTACATTACTTCCATTCAGAAACAAAGCACAGACTATATATGTAAACCAGGAAAACGAAATGCATTTGAATGTTCCTGGGTCTAAAATTATCCTTCATTACTAATTCTGGGCTTTAAATAAATTAGATGGTGAATAACTAGAGCTGTAAATTTTGTGTCCGGTAACCTATAAGACGATTCCATTATATATCTAGGCGCCTAACCACATTCAGAACATGTCAGCACGGCAGGCAGGCAAGGCAGCAGCAGCTCACCAGACAGCAATAGCAATACACACACGTGGCTACTTACAAAAATGCTGCTACTGTGTCAAAGGACAAAGTTCAAATAAATTGGTTTCATCACTTCCAGAATATATTTTCATATCTAAAGGATGAAACTGCAACATACCTGCTGTTCAGACAAGTTTGAAGCCTTTGTGTCAGAAGCAGATTTTCCTAATATACCAGACCTGCGTTTCACTCGGAAGATTTCAGATTCGGAATCGGAATTGCCGCTGTATTCCATGGGTGAAGTATTACAGAAACCAATTCCGTTACAAGCATCAGCCATGCTAGATGAATTCACATCCAGAGTGTCAGTTCCTTTGACTAATGACGTATTAACGGCCTGCTTGGCAGTTGAGTAAACTTGGTTGGTTTGGGTGGCGCGGACCTGAAAAAAATAACAAGAACATTAACTCAACCGAAAAATAACAGTTGGAAACATCATTCAATATAAGCATGGTAAACCCACCCTTGATTCTGCAGGCACAGGCACCTCATGATGTGCAAAAGATGTCAATGTTGATGTTGCAGTATAACTCTTTCCAGCATCAGCAGCGGTTGCCCCTGAAATGACATCATCGAGCAAATTTTCTTCAATGTTGCTGGAGTCCCGTGAAGTCCCAAAAGATAGGTCATGCTCGCCATTAATATCAGAAATCTCAGCCTGCTTATATGACCCATTACCACTTCTTTCCTTATCCAAGCGAATATTCGGCTCAAATTTTCTTGATAGAGCCTCTAGTTCCATTATGTCCTCTCTAACGTAGACAACCCGGTTAGATTTACAAGGGCAGCTCCGCAGTTCTTGTTCTGCAGTTCAATCAACAAACTATTACATAAAATATAAACAATAAGCTACAAAAGCAGCAATTATATAACATTCCCTACCGTGATGAAGGCAGATAGGATCAAAGTTGCATCCACACAGCACATGCGCAATGTAGCAATCACGCCGGCAGATGCTACAAGACAGATTTGAATACGTTTTCGGCTTGTAGCATATTTGAGAACCCATTTTAGCAAGTAGGCCACGTGTACGTCGCTGGAATCGCATCAACCGCACAAAGCAAGACTTGACACAATACTGGGAGTATGGATGTTCAGATTTATTAAGTGACTTTGGGTCGCTGTTTAACAGTTTGTGGGACAGAAGCACTGCTGAGCGGCAAAGTAGCTCCTCATGTGCAAGCAAGGGTGTTCTGTTCAACAGTGAGTAACGTTTGCTAGCCAGGCAGCCCAGAGGAAACCAGTCACCGATAGCAAAGTTGACAGCCTCTCCACAATTGAAGCCTGGGGTAGTTCAAACATTGCTTAGAATATATGCACATCATACATACGTACATACTGAAAATTAAAAACTTTAAACACATACCTTGGCTGAAACCTGCATGGTAGGAACGAGGGAAAGTAACAACAAACTCTCCAGGTTTTTGCACAGCTTTATAAACAGGAACATTGTGGTCTAACAAGATGTTTGGAGGGAACATAGTTGTCTTCCCCAGCAGAACATCAAATGCTGCATCTTCTCCATCACCAATCAAAATATCCTTGTTGTAGACATACTGGCTAGCCACCTTTTCAAACCCAGGAGCAGCATCACCTGGTATGCCATACCATGTCTTAAATGCCCCACAATGATGGTAATTGATGCTGGTCATGCAATCAGAATGTCAGCACCTCATCCTCAAAAACAAGTATAGTAATGTAGCCATGATCAAGAAAATTGAGAATTCCTACCTGTACAAATAGTGATCTTCCACATGCCATGCAAACATGCTGAAGAGCATCCCAATATAAAGCATTGGATCTGTCACTCCCTGTTTTGGATCGAAGGAGTCACAATCATGACAAATGCCGTGTTAAGGAACACAAAACATTAGGCAATAATTAGATTACTCACTGGAATTGGCGTCTGCAGAAGTCTCAACACAGAATTGGACAGCCGTGAAAAATTCTGTAAGCACAAAGGAAACGATCAATAAAACCCATATAGCAAACAACACACACAAACACAGAAGTCTTTGCTCTTTACCTTGAGGTTCCACTTGCTTTTCCCAAGCTGATCGTGGGGAGAAGAAGAGAAGGCACTTCCATCAACATCGCAAGCATACTCAACAAAATCCATTTTACCAAAAGCAATTTCACGCCAAAACTCCTCCTCCACGTACTTAGCTGGGAGAGAGCTAGCACTGGAATATTTCTTGGAGAACACTTTGTTGGCCATTTTCTCGTAGTCTCGGAAAGTATACTTCCTGCAAAGCCATTCCAAACATGATGAGACTTGGAAGACAAACTAAATAAAACTGGCAATGGAAATAGACAAACAAAAAAAGAAAAAAAATGGCACACCTTCCACTCATAAAGAAAGTGACTGTATCGTCTTCAGCCCATTCGGCAAGGCGAAGCGGCTGAACTCTAGTCATGAACTTAAAACCAGGTTGCTCCTTCATCAGCACGACGCCAGCAGGAACAGAAGCACTTACAGGAGACACAATTTTGCAGATACCTGAAATGCAACGGTCATTACTAAAAATCTGGACTGATAGATCAATGGGTAACAGAGGATTCGAGGCCAAGGGGGCTGTACCGTATTTTGCAGCCACCGGCGCGATCTTCTGTATATAACCGATGGGATCCTCGAATTCCTCCTTGGTGGGACGATACACAGGGCACTCTGGCATCTTGTCTATCCACTCCAGGTTAGACAGATCAAACTTGTCAACCCTGCGCTTTGCAAAAGGATCCTTGCCCTGGACACTGCTAGGCAAGCCTGTAGCATTGTTCGCATGCAGTCTCATCCCACAGTTTGCCGGAGTTCGTAAGGCATCCCCCCCGCTCCTTGCGGCCACGACAGGATTGTCCCCCGCTTCGTTCTGCGCAGCCATCCTCTCAAGCCGCCTCCTTTTCAATGTCTCGAGGCCATTCCTGACCTCTGCAGGGAGACAGCTCCTGCCCTCCACCTGTGACATAGCCCCCAGGTACAGGTACATTAGGGAGTGAAGAAGAAAACGAGCCATGGCAATCCATCTTGCAACAGGGACAGCAGGCTCGGTTGGCACCAACGGTTTGGATGCCACGAATTGGTCGCAGGCAGCGCCGAAAGAGCGGCAACTCCCAACCAAGTCAAGAAAGCAATCTTTGGTATTGGAATCAAACACGGCACATTGATATCCCCGCGGTGGTTTCCCTACCACGGCCATCCGTCGCAGTCAGTCGGCCGCGAGATCTCTCCAGCCAGTGCATTGCTATTCTATTCTCGACCAGTCAAAGAACCTACTGCATCAAGCACTAGTAGTATCTCCGAACAATTCACACCACTGCTCGCCGACTCGATGCCATTAATTAATTAATTAATTAAATCAACAACAAGAGCGGATTGGGGATCAGAAGAATACACACATCAAAGGAAGGAAGGAATATACAGCGGGTAGGCCCTTGGGGAAGGAAGGAAGAAGGAAAAAGGAAATTTCCAAGCAGAGGACGCGGTCAAAGGAAAAATTAGGCACATGTGGTATGACCATGGGAGTGAACTAGTAGAAAGAAATCGTCAAAAGGAAGATGCCGCGGAATGGAATGGAACCCCACACGGCAAGAGCAGCAAGACCTTAACTTCTCTTGCTTCTACTACAGTAGTCAATCAGAGCATAAGCGAGCGAGTAGCCAAAAAAAGAAACAAGTACAGCCAGGGGAGGAGGGGAAGAAGAATTGTCAAGAGAGACAATCAGGCGGCCAATGAGGGCAAAAACTAGCCTTGCGGATGTTGACTTACCCGGCAGGGTCTCTTGGTACTAAGTAAATCTAACAAGGCGATGCCAAATTAGTACTAATTGTCAATGCGTAGGGAGTAGTAATTTAGGAACAACCGCAAAGAGAAAGGAAACAAAAAAAAACTCCAATTTTTCCAACATCGAGGGCCTCGACAGCGGTAAGAAACAAAATTGGAGGCAAGATAGAAGAGCACTAGGCGGATACAAGACGCTAATTCGGAAAAAAAAAACTCCTGATCTGAGGCGAAACCTATCATCAATTGGGTATTTTCTCTTTAGAGGGGCGAAGAAAAAAAAAAGGAAAGCGAAGAACAGAACAGTAATCAATGAATAAAAAAGTAGTAATCATTAGGGGAAATTAAGGGGGGGCGGGGCGGGAAGGAAAAGGCGCGAAGAAGAAACAGAAGAGAGGAGGGCGGTCTGACCATGTCTACGGGCGCGGCAGCGCCGGCAGCGGGCGGATGTCTAGAGAATTCCGCAGCGGCGCGGGTCCCACATTCCCCTCCGGGGCGAGAGGGAGGGGGATCCTTCCGACGACGCAGGCGACGGCGAGGCGAGGGATCGCCGGAGGAGGAGGGGACGGTGGGACGGGACGGAACGGAACGGGATGGGAGGTTGTGCGTGGGGAGAGGAGGAGACGTGGGAGTCGTAAATAGTAACGGAGAGTTGGGTTGGGTTGGCTTGGGTTGGGGGGAGGAGAGGTCCCACCCCCCTCCCCTCCCCTTTCTCTCTTTCTTTTTCTCCTTAATTTCGTCGGTTCATAAACGCGTGTCGTTCCAGGTCCAGGACATTGCATTTTCATCGTAAATATAAATATTGCTCTGTTCGTTAGATCACCTCTGGTTCTTTCCATTGTGTGTCCTAACAGTATTTAAAAAAAGGGTCACCTTAAAATTGTAGAATAACGTATGTAAAAAAATTGATAATACCAGCAGCCGCACCGATGAAATTGATAATACGGTTTTATTAAACTATACGTTATATTTATGGTACTACTACTACTGCTGTGTATTTGGAGTAATGTTATAAATGAGATATAGCATACATATTATTAAAAAATATATATATACATTCATAAATATATATATATATTATAAATGAGAAGCAAAATATACTAAGGAGTAGTAACATTTTAAAAATGAAACCGTTGGCTAGGTGCTGACCAGCGTTGGCACGAGGTTGGTTGCCACCTGCAGCTGCGTGGATGCATATGCCATCCATTTACAGCTTATCCACCTGGGACAGCTGCCCTAAAAAAGCTTCCGTCCAGCTACTACGCCCAGTCTAGTTTAATGCCCTGCACGCAGGCTGCTTCTGCCGCCTCATTACTTCTTCCAACTCTCTGCACTACTCTAGGCCGGTACATAGTACTAGTTGTTATCTCAGAATACGGTTTTTAAAAGATAACTTTGACTAGTAGTTTACATTATAATATATTTATAAAATCCGATAAAATAATATAGTAACTAAATCTATATTTAAAATGAGATTGATAATCAAAGTTTCAAAAATATAATTATATCTATATTTAAAGTATATGTTGATATTATGATTAGTTCGGAATAGTTCTAGAGCATCACCAATAGCATTGTCGTCACCGCCTTTCCTTTGCTTCCCTCGGCTATCATGTCATGCAATTTCCTTTTTCTGATTTTTTTTAATCAACACTACTCTGATTATTTGAGGACATTAATTGTATCATCTTAATTACTCCGTTTTCAAATACATGATAGTCTAACTTTCAATTTCTTATTCTTAAATGCATGTTAATTTGTAATTTTGTGGTGAATTTTTATCTTCTTCTTCTTCTCTTTATACCCCTCCCATTTAGCTATTTTTAATATCATTTAATACCACAGACTGCAATAAAACACAATCTAAAGTTATAATAAAGGAAGTTAAATAACCTTTTGTTTAAAACAGGTTAATTAACCTTGTACTGATAGGTAAGCTACTCCATATAGTATATGCGGTTAAGAAACCGATTGGTTTGGTTTCAACGGTTGGTGGGTGGTCCAACTCCCAACCCAACGAAACCTAAACTAAGAATAAGCTGTAGTAGAGTAGTCCCTCCCTCCTCCTCCGGTCTATTTCTTCCTGGGATATGGATCAAAAAAAATATTAAAAATAATTAGATTATCATAATTATTATCACCGCATATTGTATTAAGATAATACAAATGTTATATTAACATATAAAATAATACGCTCTGTTCTATATTTACGGAGTTGGAAAAAAAAACAAAAAAAAAACGTGTGACGGGAAGCAAGACCATGGTCTTGTGTTGCTGTCGTTGACGGCACCACCTGGAACAGTGCAACCACCACACCACACATTCATTAATGTCCGGGCGGGCAGGCATCCGAGGCTGCGCATCCCTCGCTTTTCAGCAAAACACACACTTCATCGCAGCTAGCCAGCAATGTCCCGGCCGCTAGATGAATCCATACCAGCTGTCTATAAAAGATGTTATATTATGTATTTGTTAAATGAAAAAGAAAGAAGCTGTCTGTACATTTGTAATCGACTGTAGCATGGAAATCAAACTGATTATGTGTAGAAATGAGTTATCTATAATGAAAATAATTGTCTGTGCCACTGTATAGTTGTCTTTAAGATTATCTATAGACGACATGGTAACTTGCTATAGACAGCAGCTGTCTATAGCACTGTACATGCCCTTATGTATATGTTTTCATCAAAAGCTGGTATTGTATTTCTTGTGCAAAGTTGCAAACTCTTATGCTTACTGTAGAAATATAATTGTATTCTATGTATGACTGTAACAACTATCCTACTTACATCTAACTAAATTTAGACTCACTACAATTGGCCATGAGAAAAGAAACCAAAATCCAAAGGAGATACTCTCCCCGTTCCACAATATAAGCCTCAAGCATAGGAATGGCAACGGGTATATACCCAGCGGGTATCACTACTTCTATCCGTACCCGTGTTCATAAAATTCACCCGCTACAATATCGGGTACCCGAGGGTAACACACACCAGCAATCTAAACGTGGAGAGAAGACCTTGTCCAGACATATAAAAACTACACCTATCATCTTCACGCTAGACTTATATTTTGGGACAATGCATGCTTTCCAAAAATTTAGACTTATATTGCGAGATGGAGGTAGAGGTAGTAAGAGAAAAAATACATAGCCGCGTGGGTAGTTCTATGTGTGTGTATCTATGATCTATTATTATATATAAAACGCGCAAATAAGACATATATCATGGTATCTATATATGATTTCAAATCCACGGATTCAATTCAAGTTGGAGTATATTTTTGAAAATTTTTGATCGTAGGGTATTATGTAACAATTGAAATGATAACAGGCATCTTTGAAAAAAAAAACACATGAATTCAAAGACTTTTAAATTAATTTTGGTAACGTGCTTTGCTGATTTTATAAAATCAGTACATACATATATACCACTAAACTATCGTCCAAAAAGATAATTTTATTATTTCAAACTTATTCGAACTAGTTAGTAAACAATTTAAACCCGACGTCGCGTCCAGAAATTTGGAAAACTTTTCGGACCTTCGTGAGGAACTAGTTAGTAATATATATAGATGCATGTGCAGGAACAGGAGCGCTGCTAGCTAGCCTTGCCTCCTCGTCACTAACGTTGTATTTGTGACCAGGGTTCCACTTTTCGTTTTTGGAAAAACCGAACGAAATTCGAAATTCGAAAATCGGTAAAAACCGCTCGAAATTCGTTCGAAATTCGCTCTAAATCGAATGGTTCAAAAGTCAAACGAATTCAAAAGCTGGTCAAATTGCCGAGCGAATTTCGCGAAATTTGAACGAAAATCGAAAATCGGTAAAAACCGCTCGAAATTCGTTCGAAATTCGCTCTAAATCGAATGGTTCAAAAGTCAAACGAATTCAAAAGCTGGTCAAATTGCCGAGCGAATTTCGCGAAATTTGAACGAAATTCGTTCGAAATGATCGAAATTCGATCGAAATTCTCGAAGTTCGATTACAGTTGAAAAATGTCTTCAAACTTAGTTTTTTTTCAAAAAATGTTAAAAAATTATAAAAAAAATCTTATAAAATCCCATTTCATCTATAAAACACTTGAGAGAAATTTCAACAATTTTTGAATTCATTAAGTGCTTTTATAAAATCAGAAACAACAATTAATAAATAGGAATAGATACACTTTTAGATTTTTATAAAAAAAATTACATGACTGATCACTCTCTGAAATTGCAAATAAAATTTTGTAAAATTTGTAAAACTCAATTCACATAATTAAAACTTGTCGCATATCAATACAAGTGCAAAAATAGGCATTCACATAATTAAAACTTGTCGCATATCAATACAAGTGCAAAAATAAGTATTCATATAATTAAAATATTAAAATATACCATAGCAAGATAACACTAACATATTAAATAAACTTTGACGGTTTCACCCCTAAATGATCATTTATTACTCCATTGATTTTTATAAAGCATCCATACATTTCAAGATTCGAAATTTTTAATTCTTATTAACAATTAGTCCAACAATAAATATGTTTCATGATGCAAAAGTGATATTAAATATTACTACTTGACATACTTGAACAAATATTGCTACCATAATTAAAATATACCATAGGAAGATAACATTAACATATTAAATATACTATACAAAAACAAGTAAGCTTTTCAATATTGGAAAACATTAACATATTAAATATACCATACCTTTGCTATATTTTAAATAATTGAAAGTTGTCACATATCAATACAAGAAAAAATTTCAATATTAGATAACATTAAAATATACTTCAAAAAATATTATTACTAAATATATTTGAACAAACATTACTACTAAATATACTTTAATAAATATTGCTACTTAACATAATTGAAGAAATATTGCTACTTGACATACTACAACAAATTGCTACTAAAAATACTTCTAATTTCTTTTCTTTTTTTGCTTTTTTTATTATCTATATTTGAATGGCTCAAAAATATCTTTAATTTTATTTTTTTCAAAAAGTATTCACACCAGAGGTCATAAAAATATTAATACTAATTATAGAAAAATTTTGGATAAATTTTGTCAAATTTCTAAAAAATTTTAAATTTGAATTTGGACGAAAAACCGATCGAAATCTGATTTCGAAACCGAGCGAAATGGTCGAAATTCGCGAAATTCGAACGAATTTCGTTGGCTTTTGCAACCCTGTTTGTGACAGGCTGCAGCCTGCAGGTGGAAATTAAAAAATGATGGATGACTGACATGGGGCTCCTTGTTGGTGTGCAATTGCATGCTTGTTTAATTCGATCTGCATACGTACGATACGATACCACGGGCCAAAACCGGGGCCTTGTGCTCGTTGGAATCGATTAATTAATCCTTAATTAAACACCAGCACGCAGTACGGATTACTGTTTTGTTTTACTGGTAGCAGTATGATCGATATCCCATTCCCGTCTCCATCCAGATTCGTCCGTGCCTTTTCAACCATCACTATTACCAGCAGATGATACTATCATATAGTATATATGTGACCAAGTCTTGATATAGTACACAGCTGAGCTGGCCTGGAGTATGTAGCAGCCTGCCTGCAGTATGATACTAGCTGCTCCCTAGCTTCATCCCGCAAAATGTATAGTTGTCTATAATGAAAGTGATTGTCAGGGCCAAAAAAAAGTTTGTGCCAATTAACGCTTTACCAATCTTCTCACAAATCTGATTTATCTGACCTTAGCTTTAATATAACTTGTTGCACTCTGATATCCCTTCTTATGTGCCAATATTGATCTTGATTTTGCGCCACCTAACGCTTTACTAATCTTCTCACAAATCTGACCTTAGCTTTGATATAACTTGTGTAGGATCGATATGGACTAATATGGCAATCAGAGGGGGTGAATGATTGCGCTGAAGCTAAATTCAAATTTTTAGTGATTATCAAAACACCCCTAAATAAAATATAACGGATTGCTTCGGTTTCACGCAAAAACAGATCGATGGATGTTCACTAAATCGTGAATTCCCGGAGATCCAACCGTCGGAATGATGTGAAATTTTTACTGTAGAAATTAGATTCAATTTAGAAACTAACCCAACAATAATCAACTCAATTGGATCTACGGATCAAAAGTTATAAGCTTCGCAAGTTGACTGTGTCAATAATGACGTGAATTGATTAAACCCTAATTTCGTGATTAAGTAAAATCTACAAGGAATTAAGCAATCAAACTTTGTAGATCACTAACTTGATGCCCTAGAAAGGTTTGGAATAGATCAAATCAAAACTATCATAATGAAATAACGAATCAATCTAGGATCAAGACAGGCGACAAACAAGAATCTAGATTACCGGCAAATCACTGTGGCAACTTCTCGAGTTACTGTTCACGCGGGTTACTGTAGCAGCCGAACAACCTTCGGGTGGGAGCGATCTGCTGCTGCTGATCCTTTCCTTTGCCCAGCACTCGCGAGGAATCATAATCCTAATCCTAATATGATTCATCTAGTACATCTTTTTAAATTCTAAAAGACTAGATATGAGTCACCATAATCAACAATATGCAAGTTAGAGTCGGTAAGGGGCACTGCACTAGTGCCGATTCGAGCCAAGCTGACATGAAATCCCAACCCAAGCAGCTAGGTGGCTACCTGATGGCTGATGCTCGATCATCTCGAGGAATTGAGCAGCAGCTACCAGCTAGGCTGGGCATAGAAAAGGGTAGACGTGCTGCGTACACAGTAACGTTCGCTAGTAGGGAATGGGCGGCCGGCCGGGTTGCCATCCCATCGGAGAGCAGGTAAGGTACGTACGTACGTGAGACTTGTTGTAGTAATGGCCGGTGGCGACTTGTCAGTCTGCTTGGCTTGGCTTGCCGCTGGTCCTCCATAGCTTCCTTCACCAGCGGCAGCCTAGCCTACAGTTGCAGGCCTCGGCGCGACCATCCCCTATTGTCTGCTTCGCTTTTGCTTCTACGGCTTCGATCAAATCTGAGTTCCGAATCAATAAGTCTCGCATCTCGCGGCTGTTGTTAAGCAGAAGCTAATCAAGCCAGCGTACATTTTTTTGGTAGTGTATATATCCAAATGCATTCCCAATTCGATCGGTGTGGATTGGATGATGGAAGCAGCCAACAATATGCTCCAGCAGGAGCAGATTCCTGGAGAATTTGAGCCGTTGCTTTTTGATACAGGCTCAAGCTTGGGATGCATAGACATATGTATATATGTAGATAGATATATATATGATAATATGATATGACGAATCGCATGCACGTTCGTCTGCAGTACTAGTCGAGTGATGGTTGTTCGGCCGGCCAGTGATGGAGGGGCAAAGGCACGTCAACCTCCACAGGGGAGGCATCTTCTCCGGTCCGGTCATTCCGCATGCATGGATGATGGATGGAGTGGAGGAGCTGCAATGCAAAGCCACCTCTGTTTTCGTTTTCCTACGCCGGCCCCTCGTCGCCCTCCCTCACGCATCATCCTACTTAAGCAGAAAAAAAAAGCATTCTAAAAACTTAAGCCCACCAGCATCGGTATCACCTAATCCATATGAGTCATAATGTGGTTACTAGCGATGTTCTTATCGTTGAACGAGATAAGGTTCAGAAACATATGTACTACGTGTATGAAGTTTTACATGGACCAAATGACATATTAAGATACTATTTTCAATCTCATCAGATTACTGTGCCCTCATCATTTGCTTTTGGCAACATTCTCTATAACCAGAAAGCAACTGGTCGGATTATTAAATGGCCAGTTGAACTTGGATCCTTCGATATCCAGTTCATCTCCCGATCAGCAATCAAATACCAAATTCTAGCATATTTTTATCGCTGAGTGGACTAACAGTGAGCCTTCTGTAGAGTAGAATTCCACTGATACCGATCACTGGACCTTACACTTTGGTGATTCTAGTGAACTAAGAGGTTCGAGGGTTGGTATAATACTGGTTATACCTTAGGGTGATCAGTTACAATACGTAATTCAGATGAAATTTCCTGCTATCAATAATGTAGCAGAGTATAAAAGTTTTCTAGTCGGGCTCCGAGCAGCAAAATCACTTGGAGTTCATCGGTTTTTGGCGAAAGTTGGGTTGTAATTAGTCGTAAACCAGGTTAGCAAGAACATCACTAGTAACCACATTATGGCTCACAACAGAATAAGCGATATTAGCTACTACTTGATCACTCTGTCCAGTCGGCAGTCACAACAGAATAGTTGAAAGGAAAGGAGGCGGCCGACAGTGTGCCAAATTAGTACTACTTGCACCCTTTTTTTCTAATTATAAAAAGAGCCAATTCCCATAGCACGAAAGCGTAAGCAACACCAATTGCACCTGAAACAGCGGCCTGCCAGGTGCTAAGCACCACAGACGTGGCAGCAAGGCAACAACGGCTTGGCAAAAGGTGCAGCATAAGTGCCACGACAGGGAGGCTCGGCAGCGCGGGTGCCGTGGCAAGGAGCTTGGCAGGGAACCTACTTTGCTGCCCGAGCGTGCCAGGTTCCTGCAACGCTGCCCTAGCTCAGCGGCACCATCCTACTGCGGTCGATGGCCTACTGTGGTCTTCGCCTCCTACCGAGGTATACGGGCATGGCATGTGACACGTGTCATTTGTTGGTGTTTCTATAACCAAGGGAGAAACTATTTTTATAATTTTATTTGTATGAAGGCTAAATTTGAAAAAAAAAAAATTGCAAAGAGGGCTACAAAAGCTAGGGCTTCGGCCGTGCGCTGATCATCAATTCAACTAACCAATATACGAGTATATATATGATCTTCTGATCTCTCTAATCTGATATACGAAAATTAATGAGAAGAAACTAATGAAATTAATGGTCTCCATCCACTCCAACAAACTACTCACAACAGGAGAAAAATCTTATAAATGCATTTTTTTTATTATATAGCAGAGATGTACTTTTATGTCTGTGCAATTTTAAAGTTATCTTGTAAAGTGCCATGGTGGTAGTTCTATCAAATTCAAATGTGTAGTATCGTTACGGTTGAAGAGATACTAACCGAAATATCTTTACATCCTATCTAAGATATATTTTTGATCATACGATGGAGACATACTTGTATGTCTCTATATAATTTTAAAGGCATCTTTTAAAATACCTGGCTGGATGCACGTCTGCCTAGCTGGCAAGTATTTATTCTGTCTTGTCTGAGGCTTCACAGGCGCTTGTTGCATGTGTGGCCTCTTTTCGTCTCCCTCTTGTGAGGCTGCAAATATCTCTGGACGCCAACTTTGCCTTGCTTCCACGCTTGCTCACAGGGAACGCCTGCCCGACCAGCTGATCGGCGGCAATGACCAGACGATCCAAAAGGAGTCAAAGCAAAAGTGTAGGGATATTCTATAAAGCAAAAGTAAAAGCAAAAGCCAACTACTCTAATAATATTATAATTTTATTATGTTTATAAGTACGCTATAACGCAGATTAACAATGAAAGTTGTGTTTTCAAAACTACGCCAACATATAAAAATGATATATATTAACGACATATGAGTTCGACCTACAGGTCTATAGGATGTGAAGCAATTAGGGAGAATGCAGAGCAAAATTTGCTAACCTTCTAACAAATTGTGCGCAGAACACGGAGCAAAACTTGCTACCTTTCTAACGAGTTGGTGATATTCATTGTATGAAACAATATATCAGGAGTTTATTAAATTTGCTACGCATGCTTGTTCAATGAAAACCAACACAGAGGATAAAAACATCAAAGTATCAATTCAAGTGGCGTTTGTTGTTTAAGAAATTAGAGTTACGTTATGATGAAAAAAATAAAATATCTATATATGTGTAATATACTCTCGGGAGTACATACTCCGCATCCAATATACCACTTAAACAAATGCATTATACTCATTTATCACTTTTGGTATACTCTAATAATAGTTCGAAGATACTTCAACATGACATAGTTGTTCACCAGGCTCAGTATCAAATATATCCCTCTTTTCTTCGCTGAGAGAGAGAGAGAGAGAGAGAGAGAGAGAGAGAGAGAGAGTAACATTGTTTATGAATGTTACATTGTTTTTGTGACTTGGTCTACACTGGCTCAAATTTTATCATTAGTTGCACCCTAAGTTATCATCTAGACTTTTTCAATACTAACGTGACTGATCAATGGACCCTCCCACGTGATTGGCATGTGCGCATAGCGGGATCAAATTTCAAAATCTCGCCGAGATTCCAAATCTTAACGAGATAAAAAATTTAAAAATTACTACAGTGATTTCAGGTTTTTTTTACTAAGTTGATCACAAATCTGACTGGTTTTCATATTTGTAGGACCGGATTTAGCACCAAATTTTTTATGGTAAATTGTAATGCCTTTTTTAAGGAATACATGTGAATATTTTGCAAAGAAAAAAATACATTTAGAAATTTCGATTCTACTAGCCGCCAAAATACATTTTGCAAAAAAGTCCATGTAGCTCTGTATATTCGCGAAACAGGTCCTCCATCGGTTTTTTACAATCGCTGATAGGTCCTCCGTGGTTTCGCAAAATCACCGACGGCTTATAGTGTAACATCCCTAATTTTGGTCTTCTGTCAAAAGCTAATTTAAATTAAATATTCTTTAAGGGTATACTGAAAGTAGAAACACATACTTATATATATATAGGCATGTTTATTAGTTAGTATTTGAGTGGGCCGCGGGCCCAACCATTCAATGGATGGATGGATCGTATAGTTAGTATTCCAGTTTTGGCAGCAGCCTGTGCGTGCCTACTGATTCTATGCGCCTCTGATTTGAATGTCTTCTACCTAGCGCTCGCTAGACCATGAGACTAGTATCACAAGTTTCTTTGTACAACGTCTCTATAAATGTATAGACGTATAGTAACTAGGATGGGATTGCGTGCTACACCGCGTCGAGCAAAATATGGTCCACGTGTCAAGGTTCCTTGCAAATTTCTACAACTCTTAGGGCTTTTTTGAAAAATTGAGGTGTCAAAAGAAATGTTGCCTCCTTTACAGAAATGACAAAAGTAAATACATTTTGGAACATTAACTGATATAACTGTATCAATTAGGAAGACAATAAAATCTTCCTAACCCTACAAATAACACATTGATACATTCATGTGGAAATTGATTAAGGATGTGGGATGATTTGAAATAAAAAAACTTGGTAAAGCTATGAATAATGGTAATTGTTTACGCTGCTTTAGAATCTAGTTATGATTATTTGTTAAATGTTGCTTTACTGCAAAAATAATCCTGTTGGCCATTCCATTAGAATAAGCCTAGCATGTAGTATATTAGGTTGCATTCTGTGCATAGCTTTATGAGTATACCTCTCTAAAATACATAAAGGTCCAAGCTTTTCCAATACCCTCTAAAATTGTGAACCACATATTGATCTGTATAGATCTAACGGGATTATAAGTCTCCATATGGGCAATGTAGATATAAACACAGTGAACATGGGCTACTCCCATTGAACCGCCCAGCTGAAGAAATCACAAATTTTCCACGGCAATAGCTGGACACTTGTATGAGCTTGTCGAACTGCTGTTGCTGTTTATGGTTTCAGTAGGATCTGCAAGTGAGCAAGCAAGGCAAGGAAATTCAAGTGAAAAAACAAAGAAACTTGTTCAGGAGTGCTACATATGATAGTTTCGTAAATATATAATCACGTCAATCTATTGCTGTACTATATTTGTTGCGTATATCGACGATAGGACTTGTCAACACCCAGCGTGAAATTTTAGTTAGTATACAGCTCTTATCTCACACAACTACAGATTAAAAAAATTATCACAACACTATATATTTTAAAATTTATCGTTTCTCATAACGGGCTAAACAATATAAACTCACATGGTAAGCTCATAAGTTCTCATTTCTCATTTAACTTGCACATGAGGCCGCCGTATAGTTCGACACTGTCAGACCCGTTATAAGAAACGATCAATTCTAAAATATACAGTTTTATAATACAAACTCTTCTTAAAATATGTAGGTTTATAAAATAAAAACTAAAATATATATTTTTACGATAATTTGTTAAAAAAACAAGTGGTTTTGTGAATTTTACTCTTAATTTTTCTAGCAAGCAAGTGTACGTCAGCAGTTGAATATCCTAGCTCGCTCTAGTCTAGTCTCTACGCGCACTCTTATAATTCAATCAATCTGATGTCACCGACTTGACAGATTGAAAGAGAAGGAAAAACTTAGCATTTGAGAATTAGTCATTCAACGGAAGTTTTGATATACTAGATGTGTTTGTTTGGTGGAATAAGATTGAATGATATATGATAATTATATACTATTTGGTTTTATTGTTTTGGGTGGATAGAATAATTCAGTATCTATGAAGAATATTTCTTAAATTTGTAAACCATCATCCAAAATGGGATGATTTCATTCAAGCAACCAGTCACATGAATGATTTTTTTTCTGGAATCATTTGATACAAACAATCAAACACACCCTTAATTAGACTAATTGATGATTTGCCCACATTTGCTTATGACATTGATCATTTATTCTATAATATCTCTCTAACATGCGAACCATATATAGAAGCTGGTACAGAACAAATGATCAATTATCCCCCTTACCCAATACTCCGCCGGGATCGTCCAGTAGAAGCCAGCGATACGCCTGACCTGACAAAATTAACGATCGAGCATTTTGCATGCAGTACAGTCAGTCAGGTCAGGTCAGGTGGGGATGCTGTGCTTCCATGGTACTAGGTAGGTTGTATATCAATATATATATATCTAGATCTAGGAGAAGACGGGTTCGGTCGGCTTGGCAGGCCGGCTGGGCCGGAGAGGCTCGCAGGAACCAGGTCGAAAGCCCAAAAACCAAGGAAATCGGCCCAAAGGTAAATCTAAATTAAATCCAATTCCAAATTCAAAAGAAAAGCAAATGAAATTCCAAATAAAATTTGTTTTGAATTTTTGGGTGATTTCAAATATGCTGTGGCCGCTTCTACAAAAGCTTAGCCCTACCCAGCTGATTTTCCAGCCAGGCCTACCCGATCCGATCGAACTTCACGATTGAAGCTGCTAGCTAGCCGGGAGAAAAAGAACAAGAAACAGATCATTCCAGGAGGTGTACTCCTTTCGATCGATTTTAAAAGGCTGATGTTTTGAATACGATGATGGTTAAATTTTTGAAACTTTGATTATTGATATATTTTTAAATATTTAAATTAGATATATAAAAATTATATGAGTAGACTTGTCTGGATAAGTAATTTCGTAATATTACCATTTTGTTGAGTTTTATAAATATATTATGATAAAAATTAGTGGTTAAAGTTGTGTTTTGAAGACAGCGTCGATGTCCAAAACGCCGGTTTTTAAGACCAAAGGAAGTATTATATTAGTAGTATATAACAACGGATAGTTAGTTAATTTGATCTATTGGACCGAGAAAAATAAACGATTTGTATTTAATGCAGTGTACAATGAAAGAACTCTGTATTAAAGAAAAGATGGCATATAGTACTGTTATATACTCACTCTGTTCAGGTGTATTTTGAATTTGCATAAGAATTTAGGTTGTGTTGGAACTGAGAAAGGTACGAGAGAAAAAGATTTAGATGACCTCACTTAATTGTCTTAATCGGAAGATGAAATATATACTTTGTGTGGGTGGTAATAAATAAATACATATAGTTGAGAGAGCATAAATAAGGGTATAGAAAGAAAAAGCGTATTAAATCTTTATTTGAACTTTATATTTGTGAATAAAACCATTAAAAAAATAAGGGTGAAGGGAGGGAGTATTGACGTGCGTGCGCACGGGCAGGAGCTGATCGGATCAATATATGCGGGCGCCGCCGATGGATGGAGAGAGGGAGAGATGGAGCAATATAAGTAAGGAGATGGAGCTAATATATAGGTTGCAACCTAGCTAGGCCTGCCTCCACGAAAGAGCTAGCTTAGTTAGTAAAATCACCGAAATCTCGGCGAGATATAAATTTCGGTCCAAATCACCGAAATCTCGGCGAGATATAAATTTCGATCGATCCACCATATATGCTCTAGCTAGTAATTACCATGGCAATTAGCGCTGGTGCCCTTCTCATGAGCTGGACTACGGCGCTTCTCGCCGTCGCCGCTGCAGCTGCGGCGCTCGACACATCGCCAGTGCCCTTCCACGTCGGCTGCTCGCCGCTCTTCGGGGGCGACAACCTCGTCCCCTCGCCGGACGGCCGGACCGTCCGGCTCAAGCTTGACCGCCACACCGGTAAGAATCCAATCCGCTTAATTAATTTCTCTCTAGCTAGCTAGCTCCTAATTAATCCGCTTAATTTCTCGCTAGATCGATCCTAATTAACCTGCTGATTAATCAATGATCATGATGACCTGCAGGTTCTGGCTTCGTATCCAAGTCGGCGTACCACCACGGATTCTTCAGCGCCTCCATCAAGCTGCCCGGTGACTACACCGCTGGTGTCGTCGTCGCCTTCTACGTAAGCTATATATATATCGAGTTTAATTTCGCTGTATATATATATATATATATTACGGATGGAATTGCTTAACTATATATATTTTTCACTGTTCCATTGGTGCCTTGTTTGGTTGCTCGATTCTTTCTCGCAACTTGCATATGGGTGGGTTTTTTTTTTTTTAAAAAAAAATTCTTTGTTTTTCTTTGCGTTAATATTGAGCCTGGGGCCAAAAATCCTATCTACTCTATATATGTTGATGGAGCGAATATATATACATATATACTGCGTTAATTCCTCTTCATTTCAATCGTTTCATTTTCACAGTTGCGGTAAACTGCTCGCGCATCAGGCAGTTAAATTGTATGGGCAGTGCTGGTATGCATGCATGGCGTGCCCAATTAATCGTCGAGAGGTGAAAATATCCTCAAGAAATAATTCTGTCTGAGTTAGCTAGCTAGCTACCACACGGTTGGATGGATGGATGGATGGACGGACGGAAGGAAGAGGCCGGGATTTCATCAATCTAGATCCTTAATGAGAGGTAGGTGTTGCTCGAGGGAAATTAACACATCCGATCCATTGAAAGGAGCTAGGGATATTGGTTGGTCATCACTCGATCGATCGCTTTAGATCGATATTGGTCATTGTCCGTCCAAAATAGACTAGATAAATAGATAGATAAATAGATTGATGCACCACACATCCATCCTTCTATGGGAGTAGGAGAAAGAAAATATGGATTAGGCAGCCTGCGGATGGTGGGATATGTCGACATATATGTCACGCCTTGCGTGCTTTTCTGGTTTTCGTTACTACCTTTGCTAGCTAGCTAGGCCCAACACCTCCCTCTCAGAGATTGATTGTTAATTTGATGGTTAGTTACGACTTGTAGTTGTTGTCTAGAGAAACAAGGATAGAAATTAAGCAAATTAATTGACACGAGAGAGAGAGAGAGAGAGAGAGAGAGAGAGAGATCTAGAGAGAGAGAGAGATCTAGAGAGAGAGATCTAGAGAGAGAGAGAGAGAGAGAGAGAGAGAGAGAGAGGTGCAAGGGCTCGCAATGCATGCGTGTGATGTCCATTGGCCGGCCGGCCTACCTCACTGTCCATCGGTGGAAAAGCAAAAGCTAGGCCGGTAGGAGAAAAGTACCTGTCGCGCACATATATATATCTCAAAGTGCAGTAGTGTATGCATGATTCCGTAAGCTAGCATAGCAAGCAAAGAGGGGCGGCTACTCTAGAGCTCACCAGAAAGATCAGCCTAATCTTTGGCGGGTATGGTGGAGCGTGTCCTGGACCTCCAAGACAGCATTCGTGTTCCCATCGGTTCGGTGAGGAAGAAGCTCTGCAATTAGGTAAAACGGGCTCGGCATTGTATGGAGAATAAGGATTCAAATTTCGTTTTCAGACTCCATCTCGGGCCTGGCCGAAATCCGAAATTTCGACGAGATTCGGAAATTTCGGATAAAATTCGGACGAAATTCAAAAACCAAAATTCAAATCCGGTTTTTTTTAACCGAGAAATCCGAAATTTCGGTCCAAAATTACGAAATCTCGATGAAATTTCCCGGTACTATCACACTTTCAATTTTTTAGGGTTTTTTCAACTTCGCGAAAATTATGATCTACCGACTGTCCCACATGAGAAATGACGTAAAGAACCCAATCCAGTCAACTTTTATACAAAATTTGGTCCATTTTACCGAAATTTCGGTCCAAATCACCGAAATCTCGGCGAGATATAAATGCATTGTATCACTTTAAAAAAAATTAAGATTTTTTAATTTCGCTGGGATTATGAAACTCGGAGGGGCCCGAAATCCGAAATTTCGCCGAAATTTTGAACCCTGATAGAGAAGTCGAAAGATAAGACGAGCGGCGATTCTCCTTGTGACCTTCCTCTCAACCGTGAGCGTCTGATGGCCATCAGATGTCCAGTTTACACGCGTCTGATGGCGTCTGGTAGGCGGCGTAGTGGTGATATCAGGTAGGGGGCTAAGGCGATGTGACAGGGTGCAGGCACGCGGGCCAAGCGGCAAGGTAGAGCATGAGGGAAAAGCTTTGCGTACGTAGCTATGGTAGAGCTCATGGAGGAAAAAGCTAGCAGGTGTCCGCGATGAGAAGCAGGGAGCCTGAGAGAAGACGTATCGGCGAATTCATGCTTTCTTACGGGAAAAATAGTCAACAGATTCGTTTAGAAAGGATGACAGCGGCTGACGAGTGGAGTCAGCATGTCAGCAAGAGCAAGTGCTGACGCGCTGGCCCAAGCTATCAGTGAGAAGAGAGGGGATTTTGAAATTTGTAGCCTCGGTTTTAACATACAGTATAGTATTTGATTTTGCAAAAAATAGCAACGTAATTCCAAAATTCACTAAATTTTTTGAAGAGGCACTTCAGATTATCCATAACCTAAATACAAAATTTGAGACTTTGCATAGTTTTGAATTTCAAATTTAAAATTCGGAAATAGCAGATAGAGAATAAAAAGTTTTTTTAAACGCAGAAAATTATGCGAATTCATAGTAAATACAGAAGAATAATTTAGCAGCTTAAAATTTAATTTGTGGGCAGAATTTAGGACGTTTCATTTTTTTGAGTTGAATCAATAATATCCATAGTCCACTTAACTGCTTTGATTTGGGTTCATCACGGATTAATTAGTGTGTACCATTCCATGATGCAGCTATCGAACGGCGACGTGTTCGAGAAGAACCACGACGAGCTGGACTTCGAGCTGCTGGGCAACCGGCGCGGCCACGACTGGCGCGTGCAGACCAACGTGTACGGCAACGGCAGCACCAGCCGCGGCCGCGAGGAGCGCTACCTCCTCCCCTTCGATCCCACTAGCCAGCCGCACGCCTACGCCGTCACCTGGACGCCCAACAACGTCATCTTCTACATCGACGGCACCCCCATCCGTGAGGTCGTCCGGAGCCGCGCCATGGGCGGCGATTTCCCCTCCAAGCCCATGTCCGTCTACGCCACCATCTGGGACGGCTCCGCCTGGGCCACAGACGGCGGCAAGTACAAGATCGACTACACCTACGCACCCTTCACCGTCGAGTTCTCCGGCATCGTCCTCCGCGGCTGCCCCGCCAGCGACTCTGTCCTGGGGGGGTGCGAGGTGGACCTCATGACGGCCGACTGCGCCGTGATGACCCCCGCCAAACGCGCCGCCATGCACAGGTTCCGCGAGCTGTACCTGACCTACACGGTGTGCCACGACAGGGTGCGGTACAAGGACACCGTGTTCCCCGACTGCGACGTCGCCGACGACTCGGAGCGCGACAAATTCCACGTATGGGGCGAGTCCAAGCGAGTGACGCCGCGCCACCGCCACGAACCTGCTGCTGGTGGCTCGGAGGCGGAGATCATGTCGTCGCGACTGCACTCGAGCAGTACATTTTGAATTCATGACTGACTGGATCGCACACGCTACTTAATATTCATTTGATCGTCGATCATCACATACGGACGGAGTAAATGACTGGAGATGGATCCATGTACCTGTTATTAAATAATTTGTTAGGGGACATTTTGACTTTGCCGTACATATATACGTGTGAGCAACTACTCTTCCAGGTCTAACTTATTTGCACTATTGCGACGAGAGAAAAGGAGCGGAGACGCACGGTGCTCCTTAGTACAAAGACTTATACATTGCAAGAAGCCGCTCTCTCGCCTATTTTTCTCTCTCTAGTCTGTCTCTCTTAGCTCTCTCTCTCTCTCACATTCATCTCTCTTAATCTCTGTCAGCTCTTTGTCTCGCTCGTCTCTCTTGCCTCTCCTCTCGCTCATCTCTCTCAATCCCTCTCAGATCGCAAAGGCAATTTTGCGAAGCAATTTTCAAGATGCTGAACCTAGCCTAAAACTTAGAACCTAGCTCAAGCAAGCAACTAGACAACACAAGGATTGCAACCCAAAAAGATGTAATTCTGGTTTTTTTTTTCTTTTCTTCTTTTCTGATTTTTTTAAATTTCAGTGTGGCTTTTAATTTTGCACTTGCCTTTTCCTTTTTCTATTCTTTTGTGTGGCTCTTTTCTTTGCACATTTGCCTTTTATGTTTTTTTTTTAAGAATCAAACTCTCACAATGAGCACACTCTAAAATATGAACGGGAAATAAGGATTACACAAGTTATAATGAAAACAAACTCAAACTAGACATCAAATGCTCGGCGAAAATGGGTACTGAAATTTCAGAGGCTGTTTTAAGGCCCTAAACGATATTTTTTGGGGTCGACACTTTTTTAGAGCCTTGCGAAGACCATCAAACTTCATCGTGCCCTTCGATTCGAGTATTCGTACATCAAAAATGAACACCGTATGCAAAAGTTATCGTCGTTTTAATGATAGATGCACGAATGCTACTTCTCGACTCAGATTCGCCCAACAGACAGTAGAATCGGATTTGGCAAAGTAGAGACCAACTCGACTTGGACTCAAATTAGTTCGTGTGCAACTCGGACAGGGGAAGAATTAATGAACCCTAGCGGCGATGACCACCAGCAAAAACGAACTAGTGCCGCTCCCCTCACCTGATAATTCAACTATCGTGCACGTGGTCGTGTGATTGGTCCTTGTACAACTTGTTGAGGAGCAATAGGTATGGTTGTATCAATGGAAGAGATATCCTCATCACCACATCACAACCGGTTCTGAGCAAAGAACCCTTTGTGATGACCTTGAGAACCGATTGTTATGTGCTCGGGATAGTCTTTGGTGGGATAGAGTGAAATTTGGGTGCTGAACGGGTTCCAGTTTCAGAATAATTTTGCTGCATTCAAAGAAAAGGAAAAACTACTGCACACATCTCTTGTATATTTATGCACGCCCTTGTGCTCACCACTCATCTCCTCCACTTGCTCCTCTCCCTCTCCTGCTCTGCCTCTCCCTTGTGCTCTCCACTTGCTTCTCTCCCTCTCCTGTTCATATTGTTGCAAGAATTGTAATTGCAAGGCATGCCTACGAATGAGAGGAGTTGAAGAGGTTTGCATTTAGCATCTCATCTCATCTTTATGGTTTTTCCATTTCTTCTGCTGGTTTAGTTTGTGTTCAAACGATTTCATTTTAGTATTCGTCCTTAATGACTTATCCTATTCCTCATGAACCAGCCTAAAAAAGAAAGAGATTTTTGAAGAATATCAAATTCATTATGCTTGTTGCTTCCTTGGCTGAGAGAATGACCACATGATCAACTAGAGGAGGAGTTAGAAGGTCACATACAAGGTGTGGTGTTCTATGACATGATCTGGTAATGAAGGTTGCTTTAAATGCTGATTTATTTTTGTTCGCACGTGTTTTGATAAATAAAGTAAAGTTGAAATAAGCTGAGTCTTACAATGGCATTACCGAGCCTTACAAAAATGTATCTTTGAGGAGGCACATGCAGATCCCAAATGTTGAGCCTTACAATGGTATTGCTGTTGTTGAGGACCCAAATAACCATCTGCTACTGTGATTTAGTATGAATATATGAGTTGATATACTCTAGTGATATAACATGATTTCTAATGTTGTGTTCAAGACTATATGTATATGTCTGGATAAAAAAAATAGCATGAATATATGTGTGTGGCTTTAAAGGTATATTTGTTTTGATATATACTTCATCCATGATTTGTTATAAAAAAATAGTGGTTAATTAATTAGTTAATTATTATCTATATAGTGCCTGCAATTAGATGGTAAAATAGAGCAAAACATGTGATGGATACCACATAACAATCGGTTCTATCTCAGGCCGATTGTGATGAGGTGTTATCACAATCGGCTTAAGATAGAACCGATTGTGATGCAGGGGACATCACAATCGGTTATGAGTTTATACCCGATTGTGATGATCATTTATCGCTGTCGGGCGAAAACCGACTGTAATAGCGTCTACTTATCATTGTCTTTGGATTTTGTATCACCACCAAAATCGATTGTGATGACGAAAAAGAACCAATTATAATGCATATTCCTGTAGTAGCGGCGGACCGTACGAACTGATCTTTGAGATTAATTGTAAATTAGTAGCATTTCCGCAATAATTTTGCTGGACAAACGAGAAATAGAGGAAGAGGCTACTTGGGCCTCAATGTGGAGCGTGGCCCACCTAAGCGACACAAAGGCCCACGGCAATATGGCTCGGATTGGACCACGCAACGGTCATATGACCGTTGTACTGCGCTGCTGCCTCGATCCCTTCTTCTTCCCTTTAAAACCGAGCCGCGCCGAGCCAGCCGCCTCCGCCTCCGCCTCCGCCTCCGCCTCCCTCCCTCTCGCGGCCGCCCTCGTCGACATCCAAGATGGATACGCCTCTCTCCACCAGGAGGATCACCCGCTCCCTCGCCGCCACCCGTGAGTCCCATCTCCACCTTCTTACGCTAGGCTGCCCTTCCAAGATCGATTCTTGCTGCTTAACCCTTCTTGCAATTCTTCTTTGCTGCTGCAGACAGCTTCTCCAGGACCAAGAACGCCGCCGCGCTGCACGACATCACCAACGACTCCCCCATCGTCGGCCTCGCCGCAGGGGGCCTCCACGCCGACAAGACACCCGCCTCCAAGACCCGCCCCAGGCCCCGCCGCACGCCCGGATCCGGCGAGGCGCTCCTGCGCGGCCAGGTCAACACGCTCCTCCGGAATGTCAACGAGGGGGCCTGCGCTGCCGCCGTCGTCAGGCCGGCCCGCATCCAGGCGCTGCTCGGCCTCTCCAGGTCCCCCGCTCAGCTCCTCGCGCCCACGCCGGCCAACACGCCGCAGCTCGGGGCCGTGTCCGCCGCCAGGGAGGGCTTCCTGCCGCCTGATGAGGATGGCCTCATGATGATGCCCTGCGTCCTCGAGGAGGAGGAACTGCTTCCCAAGCTCCAGGTACCTATCAATTGCATGCGACAGCCCAAAGACGAATTCTTTTCAAGTTTTGATTAGCTACCAATTCTGTCTGAATAACCACGCGTGCAACTGTGATCACCCAAGATTTCTCGTCTCAATGCGTGCACTGCTAGTCCCATCTTATCGTGAATTTTTATTTTATTGAGAGGTGCTTCTTGCTGCCTGACATGTCAAATGTAGTTGTAATCTGCTCCCGTTGGTTGTGCAGGTCATTGCAGCTTCTCTGCCACCGCCGCCGTCGGCAGAGGAGAAGCTCGGCGAGTGCCAGTTGAACCGTACTCTGGTGTTCGACGACTCCCCTGGGAAATCGGGCCTATCTAGCACGTCGGTGGTGTCGTCATCGCTGACGTACCGGGGAAGCAGCAGCGACAGATCACCAGACGATGACAGCTCATCGGTTTGGTCTATTCAGGTACACGCCAGCTCCGAGGAGCTCGGCGAAGACACGGAGGAGGAGTGGCAAGGAGATGGTGACTGCTTTGATGACCTGTGCGAGGGGATGGGCAGGATGACCGTGTTTGATGGGCTGCCGGCCTTCGAGGGGAGGCACACCCGGTTCATCTACAACAGCGATGACGAGGTGGAGAGGGAGGAAGTGGTGGTGGATGCAGCGGCGGGGCATGGCGCGTTGGTGCTGAGGGGCCTGCCGGTGCCGGAGGGGAAGCATCTCCGCTTCCACGAGGAGGAGGAAGAGGAGTAGGAGGCCTGCGGCGACCCGATCGATCTACTACTACAGTGGTTGTCACTCCCTGACACCAGCCAGCCAACCGATGAACAACAACATTCTTCTCTGAATTCTTCTACTCTTCCCAATGCAATGCAATAGTATACATCTCAATCCTCCAGGGGGTTGGGTTACTGAATAATGTACGTCTCAGTTCTCGTCTAGCTAAATGCTCGTATTTCCTCCAGTGCTGTTTGATTCTTCGGTTTGATAAATCAGCGAAGCGACTAGGTTTGTTCAGTCCATTAGTAGTGCATTCGTAATTGCTGGTCTGATGCACTTCATTCAGTTGTGTGCGCGCTTCAGTATTGGATTGGATGCATTGCATTACCCAGCAGATGCGGATGACAAATTTCCAGGTTCAGATGCTGATGCTAAAAATTCTAATGCATGTGTAATTTCATAATCCCTTGAATATATAATGGGTTGGATGGATGCCGGCCGGTCTTTAGAGACGTTTCGGGCTTGCATTGCATTGCAGGTGGCTCAGAAAAGAAGAAGGAACTTCGATCAGGTGCACAGGTTCAAAATCTCGCCCCAAATTCGGCGAAATATCGGATTTCGGAACCCGAGTTTTACAATCCGATAAAATTAAGAAAACATTAAAAACTTGAAAGCACTACAGTAAACAGCTTTAAGAAGAGTATTCAACTCTCGATCGGCTCCACGAATTGGAGGAGAAATGAGAGAGAGAGAGAGACGCATGACACCATCGATACGACCGAAAACGACAGCTTAGGCAGGCTCGCACTCATACAGATGTTTGACCCTCGTTTTGTTTCCTTTTGCTCAGTTTCCTTAACCTTGCGTTAAACCTGCTTGATTTCTTTCCTGGCTCACTTTTGTCCTCCAACCATCCATCCATCGGGCAGATACAATACATGGATGGATGCATGCTAGCTGCCAATCTGGTTGGGCTTGGCTTGGGCTGTATTTTATTAATTCTATATTGAATATAGTACTCACAGGAGTTCATCTTTTATCTTCTACGTCTTTGTTTAAAGAGAATATCTGATTAAAGATTGTGTAGTTCGCTGATTCGTGATGCCTTTGCATAACGTCCAATTAATTACATATGTAGGCTTAACCTACAGAATACTTCCGATTAAGCTACGTTGTGGTAGTCGTCTTTATACTTATATTGCTTGTCTATATGCGTGTATGATGTTAGTAAAAATGCATGTAGTTAAGATGCAAGGTGGCTTTATTTCGCCGATAGTCGATCATGGTACGCCATCGTTGTGTCAATTTACGAATAGGATATGTCGATGAAGAGGATGACTTTTGCCTCGTCGGCGCCTAGTCATATGTACGCCTGACTTTATCGTACGCGGACGTGTGTGTTGCCTTTGCCTCGTCGATGCCCAGCAACGGAGTGTCCAATCTCGTTCATTTGGGACGTGTTGATGGAGTAGTGACGAGTACCCATGCCATGGGTACCCCCATCAGCCCGGAAGCACGAACGGGCTGACCTATCACGGCGAAGGCCCAGCACCACCGAAAGGTACTTGGGCCGCGGGGAACGAGCCCTGACCTGTGCGGGGCCGACCTGACGGTCGGCGGACTCGATTCGCGGTCGGCATGCGCCGGCCGCCTAAAATATTGAAGCTCAAGCTCCACTGCAAGACGAGCAGCCAGGCCACGCCCGATGTCGGCGGCCGCTTGTGCGCAGCGTGGCCCTCGACATCCGTGCCAGTGGCGGCTCCTTCCCAAAGTGTCGGAAGAGCCACCGAAGAAGTCAAGCCCCGCCCCGTCGCTGGCACACCGTGAGGAGTACGCCCACTCCGAGGCCAAAGCAAAGTCAAGCGCCATTAAAGCCACCGAGGTGACAAGAGCACCACGCAACACGCCACCCAGACAAAGACTACGCAGTATCAGACGAAGAACCACCAACCCTGCCTCGGGACGGGCAGGGGTCGGTCGGACAAGACAGGAACCAGACGTCAAGACGTGCAGACCCCTTTCCTCGTAGTTTTCACAACTCCCGTGTAACTTGCCTCCTCCGTCTATATAAGGAGAGGCAGGACCCGAGAGGGGGGGGCGGAGAAAAACAGTCTTCTAGGTAGCTTCAACTCCCTAGCGAACACATCAAGGGGATCGGACAGCCGACCGTCCGCCTCGCTTGTACACCCCTTGTCCATCTCCCAAAGATCAATACATACACACCGCACGAACTGGAGTAGGGACATTCGGCCCGAACCAGTATACATCTTCTGGCTCCTTGAGTCGACCATTCGGGGAGAGGGAGCGCGCGACCCCATCCGACCATAAATTCGTATTGCCGGTGCACGAAACACCGACAAGTAGTGATCTTGCCTTTGTTAAATCTTTGGGTTCTATGAATAATTAACTAGCCATTCACATGAACACCTAATGCGGAAATTAAACATATGATCTGACCTTGATTCGGCGAGGCCATCAGTAGATTGGTAGGCTCGGTGGAGATGGTGTGGCAGTGGTCGTCGACGATGACGTAGAAAGTCGAGGCCGTAGACGTCACAACCGTAGTGAAGGAGTCACCGTGCGTCCAGAAGGCAGAGTGAAAGCGACGGTGAGGTCTTCGGGCCGATCCGTGCGCCTCTTAGGATCGGGACGGAAAACTTATGTTGGGTTTGCCTCTTCTCAGGTTGATCATCACACAAACAAATGAGAGCTGGCTTTCCCTATATATGTGCGCACGTACAACTCGGGACCGCACCAAACTTGAGTTGGTTGCACCTTCGATCGTGGTGCAGAAATCTCGGGAGTTAGTTAGTTAGCCGAGATTAATTCCAACAACCTTGTCGGCTCTTGGACATAATTTTGTCTAGCCTCGTCGGTCGTAAATATATGGTAATGTGTATGATAAAGTGATCCTTTTTCTCTTGTCGACACCCGGCCAAGGTGTCGATGTATGAAAATTATGTTGTCTGCGAGCCTCGGCATTGCAGCAGTTGATGTACATATGACGCATTGGAGCTTGCTTTGAAGCATTAAATAATTCTTCTCCCAATCGAGGAGGAAGAATAAACACAGTATGGTATTCTTCTTTATCGATTTACATGGAGCTGAAGTTGCTTTTCTAACAATTGGGAACTCGAACTATGATTTTTAGTAGCTAGTTCCGTCTTATCGAGAAAATTCATAGTGTGTCGATGAGGCCCTTGGTGTATATGTGCGCCTATGCCTTGGGAGTCTGCCTGCGGGCTACGGTTGCATCTTCTGCCTTGCCTGCTCCCTGTTGTTGGCAGTTTAACTCATAACCAATCTAATCTCCAGTTTGGACGCTGCCCTGTCGTCGACGCCATGCCGACCAATCTCCTCACTCTGCAGTCAATCAATCAAGCAATCAATCTCTCTCTCTCTCTCTCTCTCTCTCTCTCTCTCTCTCTCTCTCTGCGCCACAGAGTCTCTCTCTCTCTCTCTCTCTCTCTCTCTCTCTCTCTCTGCGCCACAGAGTCTCTCTCTCTCTCTCTCTCTGCGCCACAGAGACACCCCATATCTGTGCTGCTGCTGAATGCAGAATTCAACAAATCAATCAACACTTGTGCGGCAGGCATAGCATCAGCATTTCCTATGGGAGGAGCGATTAAACCTCATCATTAAAGACTTTAATCTAGGAACAATGGATGATTTGCCACCGCAAAGCCTCAGGAATTGTCGGCGATACGTGGTCCTGGGAACCTCGTGTCAGCAAGAGCCAGGATCTTTGGAGTGCCAAATCCTCCGATTCCCTCTCTTAATTTGTTGCGTATTTGTGCAGCTAGATACTCTAGTATAGAGCTCTAATAATTGTGGGTATTATCTTAGTTGATAAATATAATGTGTATTTTGACTTTTGTTTAACAATTAAGGTTACGATGAAATTAAAAAAAAAAACATGAGAGAAAATGACTTGCATATCACTCTTAATTATTTTGGAAGATGAGAGATGATTCTTTGTGCATGTGGTAATGAATAAATGCATATGGTTGAGAAAGAATGAATATAGGTACGGTAGGAAAAGACTAATTAAATCTATATGCAAGCCTTATATTTCTAAATAGGGATGTGATCGGATCGGATACGGTCGAATATCGTCCTATTTATATCCGTATCCGTATTATTTATCGAATACAGAATCGAATACGAATTATACAGGATAATATCGGTTATGAATACGGATCGAATACGGATCGGAATCAACATGGATACGAATAATATTAGTCGGATATTTTAAAATCCAATTTCAGTTTTTTTTTCCAAAATCGGTCCAAATTTAAATTCAAAATTCCAAAAGAAATATATTTGTATGTCTTTTTTTGCCTTTTTATCCCTAGCTTGTCATACATGTGACTCTGTGAGTAACAATGTACCCCATTGCAATAATTGAACCAAATGATTTGCAGCTGGCATATGCTGCTGAATTCTAAGTAGCCCTTCTGAAACGCCACTTGCCAATTTCTGTACCACCTTTACCCAAATATCTCCAAATTAGCCAATTTCTGTACCACCTTTACCCAAATATCTCCAAATTAGCATCTAGCACACATGAACACATTATATCTTGTCATCCAATGCAGACCTCAGTCTCTGAAACAGTGAAACATGTTAAATTGTTAATGTGTTATTCTGAAACGTGTTATTCGGATAATATCCGTATGTCATATTCGGATATTATCCGAACAAAAACTCGGATATTCCGTATCCATCGGATAATCAGTGTTCCATATCCGTATCCGTATCCATGTAAATTATCTGTATCCATATCCTTATCCGAGAAATCAACTGGATATCTGTGAAACTATCCAAATCATCATCCAAATCAATTCGGTCGGTCGGTCGGTCGGAAAATATCTGTACCAGTTCCATCCCTATTTCTAAACAAGATCATTCAAACCAGAGGAATTAAATGGTGAAAGTACATATATGGTGAAATCATGAAAGTAAGCAAACAAGGACATTGAATCGAAATTGAATGGTCCAGGTCTAGGTGGAATCCCACCTCCTCCACTTAAATACGTTTTACATATAAACCCCTGTAAACATTACAAAATTCCACACCTTAACTGGAGGAGGTGTGATTCCACCTAAATCTGAATCATTCAAGTTTGATCCAACGCCCCTAATTGTGTACTTTCATGCTTTTCACCATATATCTATTTGCAACATATACTTCCTCTTCAAACTATATGCCTTGTATTTATCAATGGAGGGAGTGTTTCTCAAGAACGAAAATAGCTTCGATTAATATGATACTTGAGACCACGCAGGAAGAGACAGGGTGTTTTAGACACGTTCAGACATTCTCTAGAGAGAATAATAATCCTACTTCTCTTGTTATCGTATTGCCAAAACCCAACGCATTAGCTCGTATCATACTAGAAGCCAATGCATATGCTTATCCTATTTGCAACACATGCAAATTAGAGCAATATGCCAAAACCCAACGCATTAGCTCGTCCCATATGCAACACATGCAAATCAGAGCTAATATGTGAAAAACCAAATACAAGTAAGATTTGAGCTCGAGTGAACACGGGATTGAGATCATCAACACATGATGAAGCTCAAGCTAAGATTCAACCCCTCTTAATAGTACGGCGCTAAATCTAGACACAAAGCTACGAAACATCCTTAGCCTATCTAGTTATACTTTGTGCCACACGCAAGCAATCCCCTTTTGGGGTCTTAATATCTTCAATCTTTTTCTTCCCCCGGGAACAACACTTCGCTCTCTTTCTTGAAGTCTTCATGATCTTTAATCATTATTTCTTTAAGATAGTCACCCAGCTCTACTTCTCTTTTCCGGGATCATCACCCGGCTATCTCATCATCTTGTTCATCACTTCCTGGTGAACCTTCTCATCTTTTCAACATTTGGACCTAACCCTATTTCATCACAACTCATAGAAAATGGTTAGTCCAAAACACATGGTTATCTCAATCATCTCTTGCACTCCATTAACCCATAATGGATGCCACTTGTATCAATTGAGCACAACCTAAATCAATTTTAATGAATTTAAATGTGTCTTGAGTACATGATGTAACTGATGCTTCATACTACTCAAGAACTCTCCATTTGTCCTTTAATCGATCATAAGAACACCATCAACATATAATGAAATGTTCTGTGATGATTAATAAGACAAACGGACTCAATTTAAATTTTTATTCAAATTGCTTTGTATATCAACATATTGATCATTTATATATGGAGTGAACAATAGATCAATAAATTGAAACATCAAGTTCAAGTGTGAACTCCCCCTAGATATGTGCATCCATGTAACATATGGATTGAAAAACATAATGCACATTTTATGATTAATACATTGGGGAAACTCATACATAAACTTGAATTCAAAGTATGTAATTAATACTATAATGAATATGCATTCATACTTTGGTTTACCATTTTCCATCCAAATACGAGACTATTGAATATAAATCAATAAACATGTTAGTCTCTTTAAGATTAGATTTATCATTAAACAAAGATTAAGCATTAATCTAAACCAATCACCAAAACAATGGAGCTTGAACTTACAACAAGTTGAGAGGAGTGTGTGTGTTATGGTGTGTTTGTATTAAATGGTATATGTATGAGATGGTTTAAGAAAAAAAAATATTCATGCGTTGGGTTGCTTGAATATAACTATCTCATCCTAGATGATAAGATACAAATTTAAGCAATATTTTTTATAGATATTAAACCAATCTATTTACCTAAAATAATAAAATCAAATAGTATAATCACGCACGAGAGTAAACAGGAAACAGAAACGCGCTCCACTAGTCAGTCGCACGGTGGAAACACATTAGTGGAGTACCCCCTTCAGTCTTAAAAAAGATGACGTTTTGGATATAGTGATGGTCAAACTTCCAAAACATTAACTATTGATATAAATTTAAATATTTAAATTAGATACATAAAAATTATACGTGTAGACTTGTCTTGAAAAGTATTTTTATAATATTATAATTTTATTAAGTTTTATAAATATATTATAATAAATATTAGTAGTTAAAATTATGTGCACTGCCTGTTCAGTCCAATGAATGAATGCCAATCTATTATATATATTAAAAGCTCATGAGAGTCGCTAATAAAAGAGAGAAATATGCTAGAAATTCTCACAAAAAAGCAAAACATCTGGTCTTTATCTGGGCGAACTGGGATTATAATGGCTTAGATTGAAAGAAAGAGTTCAAGGAACTCCACAATCAAATACTATTATTTAAAAGAAAATATCTAACCGTCTATCTAGCGGATCGGGGTTACAACGATTTAGATTAAAAGAAAGAGTTCAAAGATCTGCACCACTTCAGATTACAATGGTACATATTAATATATTAGAGTTATATAAAATAAATACATAATAATAAAAAATGTAGTTACTATTATTTAAAAGAAAATATCTAACCGTCTATCTAGCGGATCGGGGTTACAACGACTTAGATTAAAAGAAAGAGTTCGAAGATCTGCACCACTTCAGATTACAACGGTACATATTAATATATTAGAGTTATATAAAATAAATACATAATAATAAAAAAATGTAGTTATATTTGCTAGTTGCAAGTAAAGAAGGAGACAAACACACACACACACTAGGCCGCCTCCATTCATCCCCCTTGCTCCTCCGTCCTCTCGCTTGCGGCGGGCGGCTCCATCAACCTAACCAGCCCGCGCGGCGCCCAAAATTGACCGCCAAATCGGCCTCTTCTCCACCCCGATTTTCTTCGCTGCACCACCAGCATGGACCGCAGCAGCGGCGCCCACAACTCGCACCTCGGTGTCAACAAGCTCGGCCGGAACATCCGCAAGCCCACGCCGCCGCCCCCCCAGCCCCAGCCGCCGCCGCCCGCCCGCCCGCCGCAGCCCCAGCCTCAGGTCTACAACATCAGCAAGAACCAGTTCCGAGACATCGTCCAGCAGCTCACCGCCGGCACCCCCTCCCCTCCGCCGCCCCACCAGCACCCCAAGCCCCCCTCCATGCGCCTCCAGAAGATCCGCCCGCCACCCATCGCCACCCCCGTCGCCCGCCCCCCTTCCGTCCAGAACCACCAGATTCCCAACCCTAACCACAACCCCGTCTTCCACCGCCCGCCACCACCGCAGCACATGCCCATACCTGGACCCGCATGGGCCGACTCCCCCGTCTCCGCCTACATGCGCATCCTCGAGAACTCCCTCTTCAGCGCCACACCGCCGGGCGCCGTGGCTGCTGTTGCGGCGGCGGCTGCAGCTGCAGCTGCAGGACAGGCGCCTCCTCTGCATCCTCAGCCCCCACCTCCTCCGCCGGTGCCGTCGCCTGGGATACTCCCCTCGCCGAGCGGATTTCTCAACCTGCTCTCGCCGACGCCCAGGTCGCCCTACCCGCTACTCTCGCCGGGGTTCCAGCACCCGCCGCCGCTGACGCCCAACTTCCCCATGCTGTCGCCGCTGCCGGGGACGGGCATCCTGGGGCCAGGGCCCATGCCGCCTCTGTCGCCGGGGCTCTGGTTCCCGCAGTCGCCCTCGGGGCTGCTCTCGCCGTCCGGCTTCTTACCAATCCTGAGCCCACGGTGGAGAGATATGTAGCGCGGGGCACTCCCCCCGGCGGTCACCCCTGTGAAGGCGGCTGTGTAACATTTGACGGTAGGAACGACGTAGCTACGGTGCGGTGAATTGGGACGTCGGCCGGAGGTAGACACAGGTGGGTTGTAGCTTTCGACACCACTGTTTGTTGCTGTTACTGCTCGTGTGTGTGATCAATCATCAGTTAGTCTGTCTGTATGTTGTAAGGTTTCGGTAAAGGCTGTTGGTTATATGTCTGTATTTGCATAGCTGGGGAAATTTCGATTCATTCGCTTTCCAAAAGCCGGACAGGAAAAACTGGGCATGCTGTAGTTTAGATTCTTGAGTGACTAGGCTTGAAACATGTAATTGTAAACCTTTAGTTCAAGAAAGATTAGCTCTTTCTGGCGATTATTTTCCTCATGATTGCTGTTAGTTCACCTATTCAGGGAAAGGAATGTTTTTCCTTTCATTTTCCTTTCTTTTTGGGAGGAAACAAGATAACTTGTTAGACATCAGCCTGCCAGAAGATCAAAATAAGTAAATTATCTTACTCGCACGAACAACTATCAGATTAGATTTTTGGTTTACCACGTCATTGGTGTGATTATTTCTTTTCAAGAGCATCATGTTTTGTTGCGCTAATCATGCTCATATATGAGATATCTCCAATTGTCTGATATATAGTATTGCATCTTGATAGACAGTGCAGCATTATTGCTTTTGGGATCTGCGCAATACTAGCGTGCATATGTATGCCTGAGTCTTTTGAAGCAGACATGCAGCTTGACAAGCTTGGTCACAAATCCATGGCTTAAAATAATTGGTTCCTTGTTTATGCCACGGATATACTTGTTTTCCTTACAGTTATTAGCATCCAGCGTCAATTCATAAGGCAATACTGGTCCGTTCGCGTGTTGGGATATAATAGGAATTCAATGCCACTATTTGCACGGTGGTGTACCGTACACACCTTTGTATGCTTTACTAGTTTACTTTCTTCTGTACCTATAATGACTTAATGAGTGAAGGACCCAAAGGTTATGCAACATCATGATTAGAGACACACTACTCCTTATTTAGCTTCCGATGGAAGTTTCCACATGTGTTAAAATCATCAGGGCAAATTGATATTGTTTAAATGGTGGCACTGGTGCGCGTTGTGCAGTGATGCCTAAAAATGCAAGTGCTTCAAGTGGCAATTATCTGGCAGTCCGGCTATCTGAATGCTCTTTTAGGTTCTGAGTTATGTGGCATATTATAATTTGATGTTCCTCTGTTTGAGGTTTAATATGACATTTTCTGCTGGACCCCTGGGTGTGTAATGCTAAAGTAGGGAATAACTAAAGGGTGGTTCTTATTGTTGTTCTGTAAGCAACTAGCATCCTTTGTGTACCACTAAGTTAAGATTATTGTAGCAATCAGTATAAAATTTATCATAATGCGTTGTTAATTTTGTAGTTTATTCTTTCATAAATTTATTTATCTTACTATAAAAATGTCTGACTAGACTAGATGTCTTTGTCATGCTTTCTCATCAACGCTAGAGTAGCTTCCAAACAAAACCCTTGCACAATTGTGATGCTAAATCCGTACTCACGATCAAGACTGGAAATTTGAATTTCTGTATATCTGTTTATGGTTTCTGTGCGAGTTGTTTTGGGGTTCAGGGTTTAATGCGGATATTTCCATTTGTTATACGCATGGTACATGTTGCTAGTTTGTATATTTAACACTAGACCTCCTTGCTTAGGCCTCGCATGCATATTTGCATCGAAAGACACCCGTACTGGATAAACATAACCTTTCCATAGCCTATTGTTTATCTGTTTACTTATGCTGGTCGGATCATTCTGCAGATGTTTACACTCTTTGTAATCTGGTTGCAGACGTCACACGTCAGTCCTAAGACAAAATGTTGGGTGTCACAGCACTTCACCATTCTACCCACTGGAATGGAAAAGTATGTTGTATATACGAATCTTTAGTTAGCTTAGCTGGTAAAAAAGCAATATATATGTCTCAACTGTGTTGGAAGGAATGAATATAAGCACTGTACTTTCCGTATATTTGCTGCTGCAAGTGCATTTTCCTGTTGTCTCTGGTTGGAGTTTGCCATTTCAGGTGAGTGCCTTCGCAGATTGCTAGGGTGTTTGCTCCTCCATTTGGCTATGGCAACAGAGTGACAGACGAACTCGGTATTAGCAATGTGTCAGTTTTGATCCTTGCATAGTACTGTAGTTCGAAGGCTTATGTAGGTTGGCCAGCGTGTCTGTTAGTATATTGGTTAGCTTGGAAGCGTTAAAATCGTTTTCACTCATCGAACAATTAGCTTCCCCAAAAATTTGCGTAATTACGTGGGCGTTTCCGTCTGTGGTCAAGCAAGATGGGAAGTGGTGTGGCGTATTCCAGTTGGCGTTGATGAGAATGAGATCATCCCGTAGTATTATGTTATCAATTTGAGTTTTGTGGGTCCTGTAAATAGACCGTTGACTTGGACATCTGGTTCACGGTGAGTGGACTGGCAGCACAGCAGTAGACTTGCTGCTCGATGGGGTCAATAAGATCTGAATCCAACCTTTCAGCTGCGTGCCACCCGACCCGAGTGGTAATAATTAAACTGGAGTGGAGTGGCTGTCAATGTCATCATCGTGCACCTAGCTTGTTTTGCTTTCTTCTTGCGGAGAAACCAGCAAGCAAATGCCATACGAGTACCCGGCCCAGCTCAGCTCATCGTCCATCTTTGACCTGACGACGCAGCCCAGCCAGCAGCATCAAATGAATGGTAGAGCAAAGGCCATTTGGCAAGGCTACTACAAGACCAAGGGGACGTAATGATAATGAAGCCTTAATTCCCTTCCACATCAAGATGAAGACATCCACAAAACTCTTTTAAGGGAAAGGGATACCACTAAATTACCATTAAATAAAATTTTGTGATGTATCCATCCTTTAAATTTTTGGTAGCTCTTGGTACTAATTCGATGTATATTTTGGTATCTCTCAAGAATAAGAATAAGAATAAGAATAGTAAAACGACCCAGAACATACCTTGCTGGCTAGATATATATATTCTCATAGCAGCAGTCCAGAACGTGATTCAGGGATAATACAAGCTCTGAAAAGGGCTGAGTTTGACAATTAACAACACATATTCCAATTTGGAAGGGAATGATCGACTTTTACCAAAATCGATACCGTATGAGTTGAGTCAGGTAGGCAGGCTGCTAGCTAATAGTAGCCTAGGAGTGATTGCTCAACCTGGTGAACTGAGCTTTCTTCTTCAGCAGGTTCCCGAATTTCTTCAGCAAGGCCTTCTTCTTCTTCTGCTTCTGCTTCTTATGGTTGTGCTGCTCCTGGTTGAAAGATGATGTCGGCCCATGGATCAACAGTCCATTCATCTGATCTACAAGTACATCGTCTCCCTGTGACTCAACGTCATCATCGTCACTCGACTCGTCGTGACCGTTGCCCCTCCCTTTGCTCAGGTCATCTTCTACCAGCTTCCTCTTCTCCAAAGAGTTGGCCTCCACCGCTGACACCTCCTCTTTTTCGTGCTTGACCGTCTCCACTTCGACGTGCTTAATCTCCTCCACCTGGACCATCCTGTCGCTATTCTTGCGTGGTTCATCATCTCGTACACTTTCCATGGGCGAGCAGATCATCTTCAGGAACACATTTGGGCTCCTCACAGCTACCACTCCATTTGACTCTCCTCCTTTCGTGGCTGTGGCCTCTGCGAGCAGTGAAGAGAGCTCATCAATCTTCGCTTGCGCGGCAGCTTCTCTCGTCCGCAGGCCGTCGTTCTCCCGTGCAATGCTCAGCAGCTCCTTCTCCTTGTAAGCCAGCGTCTCCTCCAACCGCAGGCTGCCGATCTTTTCTTCTTCGGCACTCAGGTTGGCCTCGGTGATCTTGGACTCGAGCAGCCTCAGCGTGGTCTGCAGCTGCGCCTTGTCATCCTTTGCAGCCTTCGCCTCGCGCTCAGCGGCTCTCAATGATTCACGCACCTGGTCCATTTCCAGCTTGATGAGCAGGGCCTTGGACTCGTCGGTGCTTTTCGCCGCACCTTCCTCTTCGGCTTTCCTTGCCGTCGCCTCCGCGAGCAGCTTCGAGAGCTCGTTGGCTTTTGCCAGATCGGCTGTCTCTCTAAGCCGCAGGTCAGTGACTTCATGGTTCAGAACAAGCACCTCCTCCTCCTCCTCCTCCTCCTCCTCCTTGTTGGGCAGCTGATCCTTGAGATGTGAGCTCTCGACCTTTGTCTGTTCCGCGCTTGAGCTGGCGTCCATCGTGTTATTGCTTTCAAATTCTTTCAGCTTACTGCGCAGGTGTGTCTTCTCTGCCTTGAGTTCTCGCACTTGCTTCTCTGCAACTCTGAGCGACTCCATCAGCTTGCTCACCTCTGACTTGATAGAACGTATTCCATCGTCCGATCTCTTGAGCATGTCCATAAACCCGGCCTCTTTAGATACCCACTCATCCTTGGAACTCCTAGCTTCTGAACCCAGCCTCTCGACAGTTTTCCTGAGGCAGGCAGTCTCGTAGTTTGTTCCGTCAACCACCAACTGGTATTTGTCTTGTGCATTCTGCGCCGCCGCCTTCAGTTCTGACACCTGAAACTGTGCTTGGTCTAGCTCGGTCTGTTTTTCCAGGACCTTTTCTTTCGCTTCTCTTGCTTCTGACGACACTTCACGGAGGGCAGCCGCTAAATCTTCGACGGCCTTCTTGACCTTATCCCTCTCCTCCCTGGTGTCATCAAGCTCCCGCAGAAGCCTGCTCTTGTCCTGTGCGAGTACGCCGACCTGCGTACTCACCGCCTTCTCATTGCTGACGACCCGTTGATGTGTCTCATGTAGCAGCTCATGCTCAGACCTCAACCTATCAATGGCCACCTGCAGTTCAGATGCCTCTTTCCTTACAGTGTCAAGGCGCCTATTCGTCTCGAGGAATCCCTCCTTGTATTCACCTGCTTCGCTCTCCAACCGTGCCACCTTCTCTTCGAGCTGGAGAACTTGAGATTTTTTGACTCGCAGCATGGACGCGCAATCTTCAAATCTTTCGGTCATGGCCACGAGGGAATCCTCATTGGATTGGCTCAACCGGGAAACTTCTCCTAGGCGAGCTTCTAGTGACCCCGCCTTCGTCTTCCACTCTCCCGCCAACTGGTTGGCATCCGCTTCTGCCCTCTTGGCGTATGCAATGTCAACCCTGAGCCCCTCAACCAGCTCTTCTGCTCTGGCCAGCTTCTGCTCAAACGCCTTTGCCTTCTGGAGCTCGGCTCCTAGCTCCGAGGCTTCGAACTGCAGCCTGTTGATGATTTCTGCAGCTTCTTTTGCTTTCTTCTCCAGTTCGGAGTCAAGCAAGGCCTCGAGCCGGGTCACCTCGGTAACCAGGACCTCCACCTTCTCCGCATTGGCGTCCGCGATCCGCTTGACCTCAGCTGCATGAGTGATAGCTGAGTTCTTGGCTTGAATGGTCGCTGCCAACTCATCCCTGACATCCTCGAGCTCCTCCCTAGTTTCCGAGATGAGGGAAGCGACGTCCGCGGCGTGCCGCTTGTTTATGCCATCGTACTTGCTCTTCCACTCCTCCTCCTTGCTCTGGGCCAACTCGATGCTCGATTGCTCCCGTTCAATGGACTTGAACTTCTCGAGCTCCAGCGCCTCCTCGGCTCTCCTTCGTGCGACGAGAGATTCCTCGAGCTTCTGATATGCTCTGTCTGCCAAGCTCTTGGTGAGTGCCAGGTCGCCAAGGACTCGGGCTTTGTCCTTCTCAATCGAGTCCAAGTGCTCCCTTGCGCTCTTCAGTTCCTCCTGCACAAGATTCAGCTGTGCCTGCAGCTCCGACGCCTTCGCAATCCTTGGCTGTTTCTGAAAACAAGATATGGTACAGAATATCTTGTTTCTGAAAACAAGATATGATACCGAATAGCAAGAACAATAGGCAAAGAGAATGGTAAGTAGAGCAGGATTTGTGCCGTCAGATTCCTTGTCTTACATCAGGAGTGGAGGTGCTGGTGGTCCGGTGCGTCGACGCCTTGGAAGATCGGCGTTCTCCGGATGAAGGCCTTGGTACGTCGATCGACTTGTCTAGCGGGATGCGGGCATTGTGCAGTGAGTCTGAAGACGACGCCCTCATCTCTGACTTGCTTGATCCTGCAGGTTTGACTGGCCTGCTGACTCTAGGTCCAAATGCTGTAGCACGAGCCCTATGGTTGGCATTGGGATTGGAATTGGAATTGGAATTGGAACTGGAATTGGAACTGGATGGTTCTTTACGATTGGAAGGCTCAGGCAGGCTAGGCCTGCGTTTCAGTAAAACCAAGGTGTTAGATCATGCGACATATGAACGACTTCAGACTTCAGAACACACACACACACACACACACTCTTTCTCTCTCTCTCTCCCTCGAATGTACATGAAAAATACTATCTACTCCTGGGTGTAGTTACTCCTGTGTCGTAACAACACCTCCGGTATATGAACAACAGCTGTTCGTTCTGCCATCTACAAAACGAGCTGCATACAGTCCTTGTAAAAAAAAAAAGGAGCTGCGCTGTTCTTAAGCATGGAACTGTTATGATAAATTTTGTGACTGACTAAGGAGGTCAGTGTGAACAACCAGTGATCAAAACGACATTAATTTGTGCAGCGTTGATCAGATAAAGCGACTACTGGATTTGGAAGCAGAATATGTCATGAGCAAAAGAACAAAAAGGGAAGGCTTAGGTTCTGATTGTTTTTACTTTTAATTCTGAATTCTGGCTCCAGAAGCTGAATAGAAAACAAAATGACCGATTTTAGGAACCTATTCTCACAATCCAGCCTACCCATATATATTGGAATCCACAATCCACTTCGTATGTGCTTTTGGATTCCAGCTTTTCGAGAATCAACTTCTCTACAACCACAGTCTAAAATCAGCTATTAGATTATCCAAAGCAAAAACCCTTAGCTTGTCATTAGATGTTGGTTAGGCCACATACGTTGCAAGACGAGAATGCAGAGGAGAAGATACATAGTACTTACTTGGGCTTGGACGCCAGCATTGTTGTGGAGATAAGAGCAGAAAGCAACACCTCTGGGTCTCGAACTGAGGTGAGGCTTGCTCCTTCAAGATTGATTGTGATTTGGCACTTGGAGAGGGTTGATAGTAGGCATTATGGATTTCGCATTGTGGCGACGTGCAGTGCTGTTGGGGTGGTGACACCCACCGGCATCGGCATCGGCATCGGCATCGGCATCGGCATGGCAGCCCACTACTACACCCCAAGAGCTGGTATATGGATGTGGTACAGCTATGTTCTGCCAATTTTGCTCCCATGTGAATGGATGGGAATATATATATATGGCCAACTAATTTGTTGCTTGCACGTCCGATAATGCGAATGAAGAGAATTGTTGCAAGTCGGAGCAGACCGGATTCTAATTGAGCTGGGTCCAAACAACCCCCAGTCTTAATTTGGGGTACATTCCGACCGTCCAGTTCTACTAGTTTACTCAGCTACGTGCGTTCTGTACATGGGCTTGCGCACTTCCTACTTGCATGCTTTTTACCATTATTAAAAGATACAAAAATATATGTTGTGATTACAGATCCAACAGTAAAAAAAAAAGATCCTGGTATCGATCGGTCCCTTACGAAGGGGGTATGTTCCAAGACCATGAGGTAAAAAGTGAAACCGTTTCTTATTTCGAAAAAGATTGTCTTGTTACATATCATGTTCCGGGCTATTTATAGGGACCGTTGCAGGCAAGATGTAATATTACACAATACCTCTAATATAACTTATTTTGTAGTAGTGTATAATGCTAGCTTACATATAATAATTATGAGTAATATAGTCGTTTTCTGACCGTTCAAATCGATCTCCGAGGGCCTTGATGCAACACATGGCTATTAGTTGCACTACTCAGTACTCACTCCCTAATCACACAATACTAGTTATATGTCCGTGCGTTGCTACGAAAAATAAAATTGATAACGAAAAATAAAGATTAAAAAATAAAAAAAATACTATTTCATAAGATCAAACATCTATCTTTAACGCTTCGTTTCTTGCAAAAGCTGGCTAATTAAAGCAACGCTTCATTTTTTGCGTAGGGCAATTAAACAGGGCAATTAATAGGGCAATTAAACAGAGCAATTAATGTGACGTGGGAAGAAACTCTCACTTTATATAGTAGAGATATAAGTTGGGACTGGTTGCAGAGGAAATTAAGCTCCTTTTTTTTGTGTGTGTTTCCATCTGATCTGGCTCTAGATGCTTAAATGAAACCATTCCATTTGTTTAGTTGTTTAAATGAAACCATCCCATCTTGGACCAAGTGATACAAATTTAAAAAATATTCCATCTAGATATTAAACTATTCTGTTCGCCTAAAATAATGAAACCAAATGGTATAACCTCATCCCATCAACCAACCATACCCTACCTTAAAAAAATCTAGAACGGGATACAAATATCGATGGTGTAAATGTTTCATCCGGATATCTGGAATATACCTGGCCTCGGACGATTCGGCCTGCCCCAACTGTCTAGAAGGCCCATAGAACACTTAGCCGGTGGCCTGCGAGCTGCCTCTAACCCTAAGTGAGTACCGCTCCGCCGCCAGCGGCAGCCTTGATTCGTCGAAGCCGCCAGCGGCCGCCCTCGCCGCTCGGTGCCTCGAGGCTAGCCTGCAACGCCCACCCCATCGCTCGGTGGTTTTGCGACTGGGTGGTGTCTGGGGATTGGGTGAGCTGGTGGCATCCCAACCGGCGGCGGATCGACGCGGCCGACGCCAACCCTAAGGACGCAGCCAATTAAGCAGAGCGCGCTGCTCCAACAAGTTCGATCAGGTGCGCTCTGCAAGAATAATTGTTGTTGATTTTGATCTCTGATTACCCGACTCAAATGGGTGTTTGTTACGTACTTTGTTGGAAGGAACCGTAGCAAGGTTTTTAGAATTAATCAGTGGCTACCGATTCCGTTTTCTGTGATGCTGAGTGGATCCTGGATCCTAGATACATGTATGCTTTGCATCGATATGATCGAGACGATTAGTTAGAACATAGAAGAAATGTGTGTGGCGGTTGACGGTTCATAAGGTTGGATCATTGGCTTGCATAGAACCTCAAATGTAGGAAACTTGTGAAATTCGCAGCTAAATTGCCGGATTTAATTAGTAGCCTTTGGATTTCCATGTTTCTGCATGACCACTACGTAGTGATGGTGTTGTTGCTATGGATGAGGAATAAGCTCTTTCTCGCTGCTACCTTTTGATCGATGGTACTAAAATAATTAATTAGAATGGCATAGTGTATTATGGTTACTTTCTTCTTATTGCAGAAGAGAAAAGGCTAACAGTTGATGTTTCAACCGAAATGACAGATAAACATTACGCTATTGATTGACCCAAGATGCGGCCTGCATTGTCCAGGTACGCTGCTTATAGCACCGTTTTGAAAAGTGGGTTATTTATAATATAACCGCATAAAATCATAGTCATTTGACATTTCTATGTTATAGTCTCTTGTTATGCAATTACTTATGATCATGTGATCATATGGTTTAATTCAACATATATTACTTTATATATACGTGTATTATCCATATATATTTTACATGTTTCCGATTCGAATCCGTCGCGTGTCCGTCTTGTGTCCATATCCCGAATAACCTGGATTTGTATTCATATCCAGTTAGCTCGTATTTGGTTCTGAATCCGAGAAAACAAATTGTGTTAGAATATGGAAAAAGCAATGTCCACTCATATCCGATCCGTTTTCACCCCTAGGGCTGATTGAAATTTCAGATGAATTCAACTAGGAATCACGTATTTCAAACAGTATAAAGAACTCGTTCAAATCATGAGTTTTGAGAGCTAACTCTCTAACCACCTATTTTAATTAGAAAACGCAACTATCTAGCCAGCTATTTAGAAGTCCATTGAAAAAACTAGGCCAATAAGCGCGGCGCACGCCGCACGTGTGAACAAAAATTGATATTGCGTTTTTTTCTGGAGGAAAAATAGACCTAGATGTATTTTCAAAATTTCCCGAGAAATATTAGAGATTGAGCTAAAAAAGTACACATATTTCTGTTGATGAAAAAAAAATTCGGGGAAAACGGAGAAAGGACCCAGATGTAAAAAATGGGGACCTGTTTGTTATATTTTTGGACCTCACCGCTATTCCGAAAAAGTAGAAAAAGGCTCGTTCGCGATTAGTATTTAATGGGAGGTTTTTTTCGTAAAGTAACTAGCGAGGGACCCAAACGCGATTCGAAATTTTTTTTCTTCCATCACAAAAAATTACGAAGGACCTCTTCATAATTTTGCAGAGACCTATCCGTAATTTAAAGAAATGGAAGGGCTTTTCGTAAAAATCACGAAGTGACCTGTGGATGCATTGAGGAGGCATGAAACCTCGGAATGTAATGGAGAGAGTATTGCCCTCTAAAAATGAACTAGTATTTTCCACGGACCTTGAGAATTTGTAACATGAAAATTAATGAAAAACCAATTAGAAAATTGGTACTGTAATTGCATATGCAGGTCTCACTTATAACCATATTAGAAAAATAGTACTGTAGATTAAAAGCCACATCGACAGCTATAGAAATTAACGACGAACTAGCTATAGAAGGAAAGGTTGTTTTATTTCCAAAGCTTTTAAGTACTACTCTCCCTATCATAAATAGTTATCGCTTTGACATAAGTGGCGACAATTAATATGTCCTTAAATAAATTCTAGGCCTACACGATTATAAATAAAAAGTCCATAAGAAAATATAAGGTCCAAGGCTTATTACTTGGTTATGACTTCAACTAGATTCATAATTAGCCACGTGGAGATATTTTTGACCAGTTATACACACACTGATCGGAGACAAACCATTCAGTTGCTTCAGCTCCCATTAAATACAAACGTACAAAACCAGCGTACAAAAGACGACCGCACAAGACCAGCGTACAAAAGACGCTTTCTCTAACAAGTACAAACAACCAATTAAAAGTTACTCCTTACGAAAATACACCTCTTTATCAAAAGACACCTTTTGATGAGGAAACACTTTTTAGCGAGAAGATATCTTTTAGCGGGAAAGCACCTGCCGTCCCTTCATCTGCTATAAATAGGAAGGCTTTAGTAAGGATTCAAGAGAGAGACATTAGAATCAAGCACAAGAGATTAGTATTAGTTTTTTTAGTTCTCCATTCAAAAGTATGTACTCTGTAAAACATATGTGACAATAAAAATGCAATCCTATTTCCTACTCTTTTCAAACTGTACTACCAGCATTAAGGGAGTGTTTGGCAGAGCTCCAGCTCCACCAAATCCGTGGAGTTGGTGGAGCTGGGTATTCCTAGCTTCACTATATTCGTGGAGCTGGAGCTGTAGGTATATTTAAGAATAAAATTATAAACTTAAGTCACTTTATTTCAGTCTACAAGTTTCAGCTCTGAGGTGGAGCTGAGATCTGGAGCTCTGCCAAACAGGGCCTAAGCCTACGATAGCTCCGGCTCCAAGGCAAAAATCAAGTTTTACATAGAAACTTTTCTCTAAATCAACAAAGACTAATTCTTTGAGCTATGTGAAGATCAACATATGATCACAACATGTGCAATTTTTTTTGCAAATGTTAATCACATACTTCAAAGAATTTCATTTAAACTCCAACTTATTTGCAAAACACATTTGCAAATAAACCAAGAACCTATAAGTTCAATTCTCTTAGCCATGAGGTGATCAAAACGAGATTACAACACTGTGCAAAACACGATTGCAAATGCCCTCTTCACATGCTCTAGGATTGAAACCCATAACTTTCCGCTCATTTGCAAAACACATTTACAAATAACAATTAAACCATTTCGAGGTAACTTGCATAAAATATCTTTATTTGCAACACATGCAAATCTCTAGGTTCTATGCATAAGCCAATTAAACCAACATGCATAAGCTAACTCCTTTTTGCAACACATGCAAATCCATAGATTCATCAACAACCAAATAAACATAAATGTTTGAGCTCTCTATTTGCAACACATGCAAATGTCGAGCTTCAAGCAAACCACAAGTCAAACTCAAAGCATGAGCTCTCTATTTGCAGCACATGCAAATATTTAGCTCAATGCAACCACTTTAAAATTCAAATTGCTTGAACTCTCCTTTTGCAATATATGCAAAACTTGAACTCCAAGCAATTCAAAATCAAATAAAGATTTCAAATAAGAAGTAAGCATGAGCTTCTCCTATTTGCAACACATGCAAATCAAACCATCATGCAAAAACTAATGCACGAGGTTCACCCATTCGAAACACATGTCAAATGGCTAGCTTCATGCAAAAACCAATCAAGAGAGTGAGTGAGCTAGAGTGAATCGGATTGAGTTCATCAACACATGATGAAGCTCAAAAAAAGACTCGACCCCTCTTAATAGTACGGTACTAAAACTAGACACAAAGATTAGGAAACATCTTTAGCCTATCTAGTTATACCTTCGCCGCACACGATCCCCTTTGGGGTTTTAATGATCTTCAATCATTTTTTTCTCTCCCGAGATCACAATCCATCTTCTCTTCTTAATCATCAACTCATGATGACTTCTTCTTTTTCTCGATTCTTTATCACCGTTGGACTTAACCTACTTTCACAACTCATTGAAAATATTATTTCAACAAATACGGTTGTCTCAATCATCTATCACACTCCATTAACACATAATGAATGCCTCCAAGATCGATTGAGCACATCCCAAATCAATTTGAATGATATAAATTTATTTTGAGTACTTCAATGCAACTAATACTTCGTTATAATTAAGAACTATCTATTTGCCCTTAATTAATCAAGGAACACCATCAACATATGATGAAGTATTGTTTAATGATTAATAAGGTAAACGAATTCAATTTAAATTTTTATTTAAATTGACATGAGTATATATAACTACACAAGTTTTCATATACTCATTTTGATGGTAAGTGATTATCCGTAATATGTGGAATATGTGGGAAGGGATCAATACTCTTGACCATTAACTATAGAATAAACTCCGCACACACACACATATGCATATATATAATTGGATTGAAAACAATGTGCACATATTTAATTTGATTGCATTGGAGTTTATCCTATATTACCATGAGTATACCACAACTATACAAATCAAATATATACTCAAGGAATTGTTTCAAAGTATTGATCCTTAATTTATGTGGCAAGACGAAATATATTAATACTATTGAAACGTCGAATTAAAGTATTAATCCCTCTAGATGTGTGCATCCATGTAATATATGAAATGGAAAAATAATGCACATATTTGAAGTTTAAATAATGGAGGAATTCGTCCTTTAATTAGAATCCAATGGTTGTATTAAAATAATAGAGTGAATACAATTACATACCTTGGGTTTTCTATTTTCCATGCAAATTATGAGATTATTAACAATAAGCTCAATAAACATATTAGTCTTATTAAAGATTATATTTGTCATTAAACAAATATTAAACATTAACCTAAAACCAATAGAGCTTGAACTTACATGGGCGGAGATAATGTACCACTTATAAGATATCTAACTGCTGATCTTTAAGAAGCTACTGTAGAAATACAGATCGTATCTCCTTCCATAAGATTTTTGATTGATTCCTACATGGATCATTCCTCGTCTGGTCGGCGTTAATAAACCACCGACCACCAACAGAGGAGCAACCTACGAAGGAGAAGTGTTTTTGACAAGATTGGTCCATGTGAAAATATTCCTCTAACATATCCATTAACTCATCGTGGAGGAAGAAGAAGGTAGTGTGAATTCTACTTCAAATATGTTACTGAGGCATAATTGTCAGAATCGGCAATTTCATCCAAATCGGATGAGGTCGCACCAACAGTGCCAATTCTTGAGGCAAAACTAGGGAGACAGCGCGACTCCATACATGCCCCTATCTTAGAGGCAAAGAACTAGGGCACATACCCTATGAAAATCGACAATGTTTGAACTTACCAGAACAACAACAACATCCATGAGAGTTCATCTTCAGAATATTTTCTTCGAAGCCTTGAACTCGATTATGCCCCATCATTATCATCCGATGAAGGGATACTCAACCCTCCGTTAATTCTGGATTCTGCATTTGTGTGGTCGCGGAAGAGACAGATGCACTATGAGTGGAACGTGAACAATGTGAAGATCAGGAAAAGACTACTTAGGAACAACACGAGAGCCTCGCAAGTCGCAATTGCAAAACAAAATGCTGTAGAAAAGGTGAGACGTCTTTACCACAACAGCTAACCAGGAACATCGCGAAGTCCGGATGCCTCAGGGAGTTAGCCCCAACATATCCTTCCGATTGCGCCACAAGTTCCATGGGTGCCAGTAAATGACTTGAATTTGATCTTTAATAGTTCACAAGAGGAAACCCATGTGGATAAAATTTGTATTATAACTAATAGAATTCTAAATCAACCCATGGAAGGCATCTCCTTCCATGAGATCTTTGACTTATTCCCACGTGGATCATTCCTCGTCTGGTCGACGTCAATAGAGCACCGGCCACCAATAGAGGAGCAACCCACGCAGGAGAAATGCTTTTGACAGACTTGGCCTAGGTTAAGATATTAATCGTGATCGGCGATGACCTTGTTCTCCTGATTATACAGAACGAATGCCTAACATTCAAACACATTTAGGATTGTTCACGGGATGTAAAGCCTTTTCTTCAGGGCTCAAAAACGTCACTTGCCTTGAAAAAATTCAAGTTGGAAAGCTATGATAGAACTCAAAAACCATCAGAATTTCTCTAAATATATACCACCGCCATCCAAACCGCTGGAGGCGATGAGAAGATAATGGTAAATTATCTTCCCACCATTCTTAAATGATCTGCAAGAACTTAGTTATTTAATCAACCGGAATGATCCATCTTAATTTGAAAAAATTTACGCCATGCCATTTTAAACAATTTTAAAAGTTGTTATGCAAAGCTAGGTAACAAAGACGATCTACATCATCTTCGTCAAACCTCTAATGAGAATTTATGTCAATTTATCAAGAGGTTTGTAGAAGTCCGTAATACAATTCCAAACATATGACAATCTGTGATATATGACACTTTCATCATAACAGTAGCACTGTCTAAATTTTTTAAAATTAGCCAGGCTTAATCACCATCTAAAAAATTTATAGGAATATTAGTGACGTGTTAGGACTGCCCACAAAAATTTTCAAAGTTTTCTAATGTGGTTTCAACCAATTTTCATTCAATTGAAATTTGTTGGTAAGACTTTTATTAGTACAGTAGCACTGCTACAATTTTTTTAAAAATACTCAGGCTTTATTATAATCTAAAAATTTTATGAGAACATTAGTGATGCGTTAGGACCATCCAATTTTTTTTCAAAATTTTCTAACGTGGTTTGAAACAATTTTCATTCGGTTAAAATTTGTCGGTAAAGCTTTTATCAGGACAGTAGCACCGTTAGAATTTTTAAAAATTCTTCAAGATTGATCATTATTTGAAAATTCTATGATAATATTAGTGATGCGTCAAGACCTTCCACAAAAAAATTTCAGAATTTTCTAATATGATTTGAACTATTTTTCTTTCGGTTAAAATTTTCTAGGATTTTAGTGTTTCGCGGCAAGATCTCGGTCAATCCGGCTGAAATATCAGAAATCACGGTCTAGTAAATCTGGATTTGAATTTTGTTTTTTTGAATGTCATTTGGATTTTATCCCAAATTTCAAGATCTCACCGCGATTTCGGATTTCAATCCCCTTCAAGATATAATCCGAAACTGAAATTTGAAGCCTCCATACTGACTGACTCCGGTGGAGTAATCAGCACAGCAGCAGCACTCTTAATTAAATTGCTCCCACGTTGTTGCTATCACTATGCCCTTCTACAGTTCTACTTGTCAGATTCTAGCAAACCAAACTCGGCAGGGGACGATGACACAGACAAGCTTTGTCAAGGCATTGCTAATGGTTAACATCAAGCATAATGTTACCTGCAGAGCCTGTCGGGTTCTTTCCAGGACCAACACAATCCAATAATGGTCCAGGGAGGTTAGCATACGTACTGCCTGTGTGTTTCTTGAAAAAAAAACTTCTTTTTTGGTGTACTAAATTTAATATAGAATGTTTATTTTTTCCATCTAATGGATGAGATTAGCTACTATTTATTTATATTTTATTCTATAGCATCACAGTCCTTTCAATAATAGAATTCCTTAGTAGTAAAATAGTAGAATTTCCTCAACAAATCAATGTACTGATCTGAATTTTACTGCCTATTATATTATTATTAGTTATATGCCCGTGCGTTGCTACGAAAAACAAAATTGATAACGAAAAATAAAGATTAAAAAATAAAAAAATACTATTTCATAATATCAAACATCTATCTTTAACGCTTCATTTCTTGCAAAAGCTGGCTAATTAAAGCAATACTTCGTTTCTTGTGTAGGGCAATTAAGCAAAGCAATTAAGTAGGGTAATTAAGCAGGGCAATTAATGTGACGTGGAAAGAAACTCTCACTTTATATAGTAAAGATATTAGATATGAGTTATTACTAGGAGGGAGGAGTGAGTAGTAGACCAACCTGAGGCTGAGGAATCGAGTATGAGTAAAAAAAAATATACAGTTGGTTTCTTAGAGAGAATGAGAGAAAAAAAATGGACGGGCTGCTCATTTATATTTATATATTTAGTATTTATATTTATATAAAGATTATATATTAACTCCCACCGCCCTGAGCGCCTCTCTTCGTTGGATTTGGATTATAAAAGAAGGGAGGGAGGGAGGGAGGGACCTTTATCCATCCATCCATCCATCTCAATTGATTCCCGACTCAATGGCCTCCTCCGGCGACCTCCGCCGCCACCTCATCGGCTACGCGCTCGCGCCCAAGAAGCAGCAGAGCTTCATCCAGCCCTCGCTCCTCGCGCGCGCCGCCGCCCGCGGCATGGACCTCGTCCCCGTCGACGCCTCGCGCCCCCTCGCGGACCAGGGCCCGTTCGACCTCCTCATCCACAAGCTCTACGGCGACGCCTGGCGCGCCGACCTCGAGGCCTTCTCCGCTCTCCACCCATCCATCCCCATCGTCGACCCGCCCCACGCCATCGACCGCCTCCACAACCGCATCTCCATGCTCCAGGTCGTCTCCGAGCTCGACGTCCCGCCCGCCGGTGACCATACCTTTGGCATCCCCAGCCAGGTCGTCGTCTACGACGCTGCCGCACTCTCCGACTCTGGTCTCCTCGCCGCCCTCCGCTTCCCCCTTATCGCCAAGCCACTCGTCGCCGACGGCACCGCCAAGTCACACAAGATGTCTCTCGTCTACCACCGCGAAGGCCTCCACAAGCTCCGCCCGCCGCTCGTCCTACAGGAGTTCGTCAACCACGGCGGTTTCATCTTCAAGGTCTACGTCGTCGCCGGCCACGTCACCTGCGTCAAGCGCCGCAGCCTCCCGGACGTGTCCAAGGAGATCCTCGAGGACACCTCCGCCGAGGGCTCCGTCTCCTTCTCCCAGGTCTCCAATCTCCCCAACGAGCGCACCGCGGAGGAGTACTACGAGGCCATGCGGCTCGAAGACGACGTCATGCCGCCCACCACCTTCGTCAACGAGATCGCAGGGGGGCTCCGCCGCGCGCTGGGCCTCCAGCTCTTCAACTTCGACATGATCCGGGACGTCCGCGCCGGCGACCGGTACCTCGTCATTGACATCAACTACTTCCCTGGCTACGCAAAGATGCCGGGCTACGAGACTGTCCTCACAGATTTCTTCTGGGAAATGGTTCATAAGGACAACGTGACCCAGGAGGAGGAGAAAGGGAGCAACCACGCCGTCGTCAAATGAGATGGATTTCGGATGGTGTGGTTGCAAACTTGCGATTCTTGGATGTCTGGGGAATGCAAGGTGGCAGGCAGTGTGGTTTCCCAATTTGAGGGGAATAATGAGCCCCAATTGAGGGGAATAATGAGCAACCAATTAGGATAGAGGGAGATATGGGGACAAACGGATTCCAGAGGGTTTCAACCGGCAGAACGCGGAGACCCTGCGGTGTGAATCCTTTCTCCCGACTCCTTTCATACCAGAACCAGCCGTTTAGGTATCTTTCCGTTCTCCGTAATTTGCTTCATCTAGTTTGCTTAGAACAAACAAGAGAGAATGAAAGCAAAATTCTAAAGAAAATTTGCTCTCAATGCACAAACCTTTTGTTCTTGAGTACTGGATGAATGAATGGCAATTCCATATCATATTTCGCCCTGCATCTCTCGGAATGCTGGTAGCCCATGTTTTGATCCAGTTTGGTGTGCTTTCATGCTATTAATAAAATGAGTAGAAATTTTAGAATGGCTGCTATAGCTGAAAGCAAGAACCTAGTGAAAGACTCTGCAAGGTGTCATTCTGTGATTAAATGCCAACTCCTTTTTTTTTTGTGCCGTCCATTCTTAGTGCTACTGCAACTTTAGAACTGGTTCTATTAGTTGAAAGCGCTAACCTAGTGAAAAATGCTGCTCTATCATCCTGCGATTGCATGTCAACTCCTTTTTTGTGGCTATCCATTCTTAGTGCTACTGCAACAATGAATATGTTTTCAATTATAATGGAGCTCTGTGAATTTTGTCACCTCCTTGAATGAAAATGGTGATGCAATCGCCTATCCTTTTGTTATCTACATGCAAAGCATGGCTTTTTCTGTTTATGTCACCAGTTCTATCATCAACATCTTTGTTATTTCAGTGACCACAAGGTTGAATATGTGCTCAAAAGAATGCCATGTGCCATTGAGTATTTATTTATTAAATTTTCTGTAGACCAAAAAAATTATCATTCCTATCTTATTTGGTGCCGATTAGCAGAATGTAAAGTGTTTACCTTGCTTGGAACCTTGGCCAACCAGTGTTGGGCTGTTACTTGTTATGGTGTCAAAAGCTGTGTAACAACAAGCTGCCCCCTTCTTATTCCTCCATAACATTTAGTGTTTTAAGTTTAGTGTATTTTCCATTTGTTTCATCTGTATTCTGTTCAACATCAGTTGGTTTGCGTAGGCATAATTCCTTTGTATTCAGGGCAAGCTGCATGTTTCATTTTTGTTTGTAGTATGATTGGCATTGCACTCTTCTTTTTTCCTTTTTTTTAGGGGAAGGGAAAACAGTAGGGAAGGATTGAGTGGCTATAATATATTCTACGTTAATAGTATGTTTCAACTGTTCCTTGATCCTCTTTAGCTGGAAAACTGAACAAAATGGACATTCTATATTCCAAGGGTATTACATTTTTCATTTGCTCGGACTTCTAAGTGCAGTTAGTGGCAAATTATACTAATAGACCTTGAGTTCTCTGAAATTCCTTTTGTTGAAGAAGTGCTATAAATAAAACCTATTTTTGTTATTACCAGAGGTTCCTGAAGTTACTGGGATCTTTGTTTATGAATTTTTATATGCTTGTTTAGTGGACTGTCAGTGAGTATGGTATTAGCAAAAGATTACATGAGAATTCCTTTCCTGTGCAGTCTAGTTTGTAGCCAAAATGTGTTTGCTTTTCTGTCTCTTAGTGTTCCTATCTTGTTCCCCGATTCCACAGTTACTCTCTGTTGCAATATTTCTGCAAATGATTGCATCAAAGAGGGCAAGCAAATTTGGAAGTGTTAGAAGTCCCTGTGGTCTGCTGCATGGCTGTTGCTGTTGTTTGGAAATGGTCTGCTTGGTATGTTACTGCCACTGGTAGACACAAGCTCTGGTTTACTCTTTCAACATTAACCTATGAACATATCGATCATAACAGCTTGACACTTGACAGTTTCTCGTCGCCTCTCTTACTTCAATCCTGCTTTCCGGTATCCACCTTAAACCTTGATGTCTACATTCAGCAAGGACAATGCATATAGCTCTAGTTGCATCAGAATCAGTACGAGTTAACTCGAATTGTTACTATCCGATTATGGTTCTTGTGTTTTAGATGCTTTGGGTCTCTGGCTATCTGTTGTTTCTCTATTTCCTTCAGTTCCAGTCTGCATCTTGCCCCCTGCCTTGTGTTGTTATTTTCTGTGAGCATTATGTTTCAAGTTTCAGGTCTGCATTGAATATGGTATTTTGCAGAAGCTGTTTTAGTGGCAATCTTTGCTGCAGAGCAATAGCTGTCGATTTTAGGGAAGTAACAGTTTTCATTTTATCTGGTCAATAGGCATCGATGTTGGAACAATGAGCTTACATGTTTTTAGAAAGAGAGCAATGTTTCATAGTCGAGCTCCTCCTCCTCCCCCTCTTCTTCTTCTTCTTCTTCTTCTGGGTGTCGGTGAACCCGATGCAGAAGGCAAGACCACAAGAATGAGTTTATGCCATGTATGTTATGGCTCCTCCTGGACTAGTTATTTTGTGCTTGATTGGAATCCCCTCCCCCGGTCGATTGAGTGATTTTTCATGGAATTTTTGTTTGATTATGTTTCTCTTTTGCACATCTTATTCTTATCCGTGGATAAATGCCATATCATTCTCCTCGAGTAAAGGTTGGCTGCTTGCGATGGAGATCCAAAGCACCTGCAGTGTAAAAAGTCGGGCCTTGTTTCTGTTACTCGAGGTCGTGGATGCAACATGCTTTCGGTGCGTATGCATTGCCTTTCTCCTGGCCTTTCCTTTGTATTCGTTTTTCTCGGATCAGATTCAGATGCCTTTCCTTACCTCCAAATTGCCTTTCTCACTGGGACTACAAACTCCAAAGAGCAGTCGGCCTAACCATTGTCTGATTGATATATGTGCTGTTTTCTTGCTGCTTTTTCTGTTACTGATTTTCTTTGACACGATCTAGCAACTTGGGTCCTGGGCCTGATACCCACTGCATAACCCCCCCCCCCCCCCCACCCGCCCCTTCTGATGCAGGATCCTCTGGGGGAGGAGTAGCACTGCTGTGGCTGTCTGAATGGAGTAACTATTATGTACTACTCCCCAGGGGTCCAAATTTCGGCGAGATCCTGGCGAAATCTCGGATTTCGGACCCCTTCGAGATTCAAAATTCCAGAAAATTCAAAAAAAAATTCAAATCTCAGATTTCTCGGCAAGATCTCGGCAATTTCGGGCGAGATTTGGTAGTTTTTTGCCGGATTTTGATTTTTGTGCATTGTATTTGCTTGGGTTTAGGATCAAGATCATTCACAAAAAATTTTAACGTGTTTTTGATCATTTTTTCGTTGGTTCAATTTGTCGGTTAGGACTTTCCGAATTTTTTAAAAATTTTCAAGATTGATCATCTTTTGAAAATTTTATGGGAATATTATGGATGTGTTAGGACCATTCACAAAAAATTTCTAAAGTGGTTTGAACTTTTTTAATACATAGGAACTTTTTTAGTGCATTGAAACAGCAGAGAGAAATGATATCTGATACTGACATTGATAGTTAGAATCAATCTGTGTATGACTATGAGAGAAGTGGAGTGGAAACAGTGGTACAAAAACCACTTTAAAATTTTTGAATGACATATATTCAAAAATAAAATTTAAAACCTAAGATAACATATATTTATAAATGGGTACAGTACTAACTCACCTATGTATATATGGGCGGGGATTCACATATACATGATCAGTGCTCATATTTATGGCATTGATAAGAACCTTCCTCAGAACTACAGGTGGTTTCAAAGAAAGAACCTTCCTCAATACATAGGAACATATATAAAACTTTTCAAATGACTTGAAGTTCATTTGTTACATTTGAAAAATCAAAAACTGATTTTATATACGGTTTTTATCACGACTTTACCACTGTTAGATTTTTAAAAAATTCCTCATGCTTGATCATCATCTCAAATTTTTATGGGAACATTAGTGGTGTCTGAGGACCATCCAAAAAAAATTTAAAAATTTTTCACGTGTTTTGGACTATTTTTCGGACCGTTCAATGTGGACCGAGATCTCGGTAATTTCGGTCGAGATCTCGGATTTCCTGGTTGAAAAAAAATCGGATTTGAAATTTGGTTTTTGCATTTCGTCCGGATTTTGCCTGAAATTTTCGAATCTCGCCGAGATTTCGGATTTCGGCCGCCTCCGAGATTTTTCCAAAAACGAGATTTTGTAACCTTGCTACTCCCTCTGTTTAAGAATATAAGATGTTTTAAACATCGTCACGGTCTTTAACATGCAACTTTGACCGCTACTTTCCATATGAATATATTCGTTAAAAAAATATAAAATTACTATATTATAGGAATATTTTCATAACTTATATACAAGTAGTCAGTTTAAAAAAAATTGGCCGCATATTTTGTATTGTCGTACATTTCTAAACGGAGGGAGTAGCACGTTCTTGGGCAAGCTCTAGTAGTCCAGATCAGGTGCCAACAAGCCAACCAGGATTGGTTTTCAGCAATTCAATCCTGCCTGAAAATGGAACATCTCAATTCTCAAAGGGGGGTGTACCAAACTTATCAATATTGTTATGGTACCTTCTGGTATGATTGGTATGGCACCTAAAATAGTTGATACCTGTCGATACGGTGGAATTGATAATATTGTCTAATGAATTCATTGAACTATGCGTTATATTTGATCCTATGTATTTAAAGTAATATTACAAGTGAAATTTGGTATATGTGTAATTAAACTTTCATATACTTGTAAATATATACTATTATATTTACTCTGAAAAGGTATGTTCGTATGTACCGGTACCAAATATACCGTTTCAAGAGCTATGGCGTTATAAATGGCAGTGACAAGTACTGAATGAGTTCTACTTTACTTTGATGTTGGTATACGTTTAGCTGGTTTGATGGTGACAAGCAAAGATACGCCAGCCTGAAGAAATCCACGATCTGGTCGGTACTGAAATCGGCAGCTGAAAGAGGGAGTGAGCTACTATGGAGGAGTCGCCGGTTATTTAGCCAGGCCAGACATGTCTGGAATCTCTCGTTATCTCCGTCTACTACACCAGTAAAGAGTGACTGAATACTGAGGTTTCGAATCTCTTGTTTGTTACCATCTCGGACGACTGATGAGAGCATCCAGCTGGATGCATGGCCTGGTCTATTTGGTCTTGTCCTTTTCTCCATCCGTTTCATCCATCCATCGCTTGTCAATTCTGTTAAGAAATTAAACAAATTGCAAAGAACAGCATTATAGCAGTTTTTAATGTCCAAGAAGGTGTCTTTTGACTGCACCTTTTCATTATGTATATAAAGAGGTTTTGCCCATTGTAATGAAACAGTTTTTATTGAATATAAATTCTCTTTGGTTACTCTGTTTGCTAATAGACTCAAACACGTTATCAGCACCGTCTCGGTGAGATCATTCTCTTTAATTACAGCATTTTTTTTCTAATCACATAAACTGCAAACACATGGAGGAGGCGTCGTCGGGGTCATCAGTGCGAGCGCAGTCAGAGCACATGTTCCGACGGGTGTAGGCGAAGATGTGCGCAGCGATCAAGGTAGATGGCAGCGAGGGTGCGCATTTCCGGGAGGACGCGCGGATGCGCCCGGGTGACAGCGGCGGAATCAACCACGTGCTACAGGGCGGCCATGTATTCGAGAAGGCCGCCGTGAACATGTCCGTTGTGTACGTCATCATGCCCCCCAACTCGTACCGCGAGCGGCGGCGTGGCCCCACGCCTTGTCGGCACGAGCGGTGGCGCAGCCCCACGGCGTGACGGTGCGGCCTGACGGCACATCGACATGTGTAGCAGCGCGACATCATGACGCGGACGTAGTGGTGGCGCTGGCGGTGCCGGAGGCGACAGCCCATGACGTAGTGCCGCTCGCCAGCGACGAGCCGACCAGAGGTAGCCTGGCCTCCAACCGGCGGCAGCGGCGGCCGTGGGGACTAAGGTTGGAAACCCTAGCCCCCCACGGTTGAGAATTTTAAAGAACACCCTTTTTTTCTAAAAATAGTCCTTAGGAATGCAGAAATTACATTTCGATCTAGCCGAAAATAAAATAAAATAAAATTTTGCATTTTGAGCCCTCGAGATTTCTTGTATTCAACAAATATCTGCATTTTAGTATTTATATTGTATAAAAACTTAGAATATATATATATATATATATATATAATTTGTTGTATTTGTCTCTATCATTTTCTATGTATGTTAGTCCTAAATTTAGTAATTATTTTCTATGGGTTGGTAATAAACACAAGGTGATGCAGTTTAAAGTATTGGTTACGACTATAGTGTCGCTCATTACTTTGGGGATGAAGTCCATATCTATAGCAGCGAGTATCTCGCCCATTACTGTGAAGTCTACACTTGTTGTCAAAACAACTAGTGATTACTTTCATGATGTTTAAACCAACATATGTCGATACAGAGTCAATATTCTTAGCTGTGATTGTAGTGTCACCCACCCCTATGCTATGGACTTTAAGACATTTGTAGCAACTTAGTTGCCTATATTGTATTGAAAATTTACACCAATTAAAAAATGCACAAATATATGAATAATGTTAAAAAAAAATTGGGAATTTTATATAGACCTTTATTTACTATTATGTTCGTGTACAATGCTTAGCAAATTTACTTTTATTAAGTAAATTAATGAATGAATTTTAAATATATAGGATATGGCTGAAGTATCCAAGAAAATGTTTTCTAAACTTGCCTTCGATGGAAGTAATTACCTTACATGTGCAATGGATGTCAAAATATATTTGACAGCCACCAATCTCGTTAATACTATTATCGACGCTGTGGAAGGTGCCAATACAATAACTAAGAATACACAATGCTCATCTCTGCATTTTTTGAGACACCATCTTCATCCTGATTTAAAAGCTGAATATTTGAAGAGAGTACTTTTAACTTTATGGAATTCTCTTAAAGAGCGTTATGATCAGCAGAAAACTGTTATACCGCCTGAAGCCCAACGAGAAGGGTCGGTCTTACGGTTCCAAGATTTTAAATCTGTGGCAGAATATAATTCTGCAATCCATAAGATCAACTCTAAGTTGCAGTTTTGTGAAAAACAAGTTTCTGACAAAGATATAATAGAGAAAACTCTATGTACTTTTCACCCGTCTTTGAGAATATTGCAACAGCAATATCTTCAATAAAAATATGCAAAGTACTCAGAGTTGATCTATACTTTTCTTCAAGCAGAGAAACACAATGAACTTCTTATGAAGAATCATCACGCTCATCCTACTGGGACACTGAGTGTGCCAGAAGCACATGCAAATACTCAGAAGGTTAAGTAGTAGCTATGGTCACAAGAAAGACCATAAGAAAAAGGGAAGATGGAACAAGATGCAGAAAGGTAAAGGTAATAATAAAGGCAAAGGAATGGAAAAAGGAACATTCAAGAAGAACAATTCTGTAGACAAGTCTCAGTCTTGTTACAAGTGTGGATGCAAGGGACATTGGGCATGTGTGTGCTGCACCCCCAAAACATCTTGTTGAATTATATCTTTAGTTCGTTTGAAAGGGCAAGAAGAAACAAGGGGACAAAATTGAGAGTCATTTCACTTCAAAGACAAATGATATTCTGTTTGTTGGACACATAACCTATTGAGAACCAAGGCATGGTTCTTGATACTGAACAAGTGAACTAGGACAACTCAAGCAATACAGACGACAAGCTCGTGGAGTATGAAAATCAAGATCTGTTTGGAAACACAATATTCCCTTTTGTTATCCCTAAGTTATGTTATCAGTCTATATTGTTCTACATATTTATTTGTAATCAATAGATAATAGTAGTTCAATAGGTCTATATGTATTGCTCAATATGAGCATGTCGTATTGTAATTCCCCAGAACATGGATTTGTACGTAAATATTTTAATATTTATATATATGATCTTTGCATATTCTATCTAAGAGTTTACACTCGTGACTGATTTTTTTTTACTCTACGTTATAGAATTTCCGTGGAGCAATCAGATGGAGGAAGAAATTTATCTTGTGGATAGTTGCACTATTAATATTAAGGGAGATAACATTTCCATGCTCTTACAAAAAAGAAAGGAAATATTATGACGGTAGCGATGTTTTGATTGTTAGTTCTGGTAGAGCCACAGTAATTCTCTCTATGGGTACAAATATTGTAATTAAGGATGCTCTTTTATATCCGGATTTAAAGCGTACACTATTAAGTTTCAAAGATATTTGTATGAATGGCCTCCACGTAGAGACTAATAGTGAGAGCGGTGATGAAACCTTACTCTTAACTAAATACAACGGAAATACGGTATTACATGCCATCACATTAATACAACTCAGATCGACTGCATATCATACTATTTCCTCAATGCAGTTAGTACGTGGAAATGAACAGAGTATTTCCCATCTGCGAACATTTGGCTGCACTGTTTATGTGCCAATTCCACCACCACACCTTACACACATGGGTTCTCATAGAAAATTGGGGATCTTTGTGGGGTACAATTTTCTGTTAATAATAAAATACCTTGAGCCATTAACAAGGAATTTGTTTACAGCTTGGTACGCTGATTGTATTTTTGATGAGAACATTTTCTCGGTATTAGGGGGAGATAAGTACCACAATGAATGCCAAGAAATAAATTGGGATGCCAAGGGCATTCAGTCCTTTGATCCACGTACTAATGAATCTAAACTGGAAGTTCAGATAATTATAAATTTGCAAAAGATTGCAAATGAACTGTCAGATGCATTTACTGATCATAAGGGAGTTACTAAATCTTATATACATACTGTTAATGCACTAGAGAGAGTGGAGGTACCTCAGAAGACCACTCCTTCCCATAATGATAAGAAAAGAGGGAGAACTCCGGTTGCACAGGACTTAGTTTCGCGGAGACGTCCGCAGAAACAAAAGACCAACAAAGATACATTATCCTAATCGATAAATAAAAATAAGAAAAAGGATAACCATCTTAGTGATAGTAATCCCAGTAAAGAAGTGCACACAAATTCATATGCTGGGACATCGAAACCCTTAAACTCAATCGTTGTGGGAAATCACGATGGGTCAAAAGGAATAAATGCGGAAATTTTCACAAACTATGTCAATTCAGGAGAATTGTACAAGAGAGAGACTACTATTGTCGACATTTATTTTGCCACAAAGATTGTTGAATCTTTTCAACTGGATCCAAAACCTAAGTCCATGGCAGAGTGTATGAAGTGCTCAGATTGGGTCAAATGTAAGGAAGCAATTGAGGCAAAATTAAGCTCGCTTAATAAAAGAAAGGTAATTGGTCCTGTTGTACCAACTCCTAAAATATTTTCTATTGAAAATAAATGGGTCTTCATTCGAAAAAGAAATGAAGGTAATCAGGTGGCAAAATATAAAGCAAGACTTGTAGCAGAAACCCATCATCGATTACGATGAAACATATTCTCCTGTAACGAATGGAATTACTTTCCGGTATTTAATCTCATTGGCTATTAATATGAATTTAACTATGCAGTTAATGGATGTTGTGACTGCACATCTATATGGTCACTTGATTCGGATATCTACGTGGGAGATCGCTAAGGTTGGGTCTTGCACCTACATCACGCCTGCAAACCCTAGCCTTTATCTGTTTGGGCAAGAGAAACCCCTGCTAATTAATTTCCTTGACGAAACCGGGAGCTCTTCATTCAATTTTGCTCTTCTGTCTACTACACAAGGAGGAGCTGCTGTTTGCTGGTTGTACCGTGAAAGATGGGACCAAAGACGCCTAAAAATTAGGTCCTCCAATTTGTGCCGTATCATCTGCTCTGCTCACTCGTTGGACGTTTCCTTCCTTTTCCTTGTTTTTTTTAGACCACGAGCTTATATCTCATTAATCAGCATGAGCACAGTCATAATACTGCTGTGTGTCAAGCTCATGCATGCATATTATTCTGGAAGCAGAGTTTTCAGAAATGCGGAGCATCAGATTCAGGCAGTTCAGTACAGTGAAGAGATGCCTACTGGTACTGGGTGTGTTCTCTCCTTTTGACAATTCTTGTGCTATCAGATTCCTCACAAGAACAAAATACCCTCCTCGGTATTTTCTACATCAAACTGACTCACCTGATATGACTACATTGCTACCCCCGGCAAAAAGTCACCTAGCAAAGTTTATATTTGATCAGAGCATCGATTAAAAAAACACTTGTACAGCAAGAACTGTCTTTCGCATCCTAGGAGATCAAGATGCCAGGGAATGACAACCGAATACTATTTGTATTAATGGAATTGAAAACAAGGCAGGAAAGTCCAAGCAACGATTTGCTCGATTTTTCGAAGTGACAGGGAAAATTACAGACACCGCACAACAATGTTTTCTTCAACGTCATTTATTAAAAGTCTTATCAGCAACTTCAAAGGTAAAAGAACTGTAGCAGTTTTACTCCTTTGGATTCCGATGGAAAGATCACCTGCACAAAGAAAATAAAAGGACCAAAGTCATGGTCTACAGAATATACATCAGATATTTGGCTCTACTTGTTTATTCCAACAGAACATAGTCACTGCCATACTAGTTAGATTGTTAGAATGCTTTTGCGACGTGAAAATTAAAAGTGATTAATTATCAATAGATATGGTAGAATCATCAAGATAGACCAGTGCAATCGATATGTGTCTAGAGTATGATGAGAGGTGCCAGGGAAATGTGCTAAGTAGTAGATAAATACATGTAATAACATGTGCAAGTGGAAGATTGCACTCTGGCACTAACAAAGCTATATTTAATCAAGAGAGATTCCAAAGTCACCTCAAAATAAATCATGATTGTCCTTAGCTATTACGCCTTCTTTTTTTTCCCTGGCATGACAATACTACAGAGGGTTGAGTGGTGGAAGATTATGTTTGTTGTAAAAAAATTTAGATACATCCTCTTAAATCGATCTTAAAAATCTGTCAAAGATAAAAGTCCAGAGATACAAAGAGGCTCTTCAAAAAAATGTTGGATAGCAAGATAATGTGCGCCTGTGCAGACACTTTTGTGATAAAGGAAACTTTCCAGATTTTCCGACTGTTCAAAAGTACTGTGAAGTGTTTTCAGCCATTCTCAGTGTCCTCAGCTTTATCTCTCGTGTTCAAATGGATGATCCATTGACAACCATTTTACAATCTTTAGATACTCCTCGTACAACTCGATTTTAAAGTTTAAAGATCACAGTGCATCCATTGTACTCATTTAGATGAACTGGGTGGTGCAGCACACCTCAGCAATCCAATTTACCACCAATTATGGTCAATACAGTTAGTCTTGTAGCATTGATACATGAATCATAGCGTCCTTCTACTGTATTTTCCCAAAGTTAAAGTTTTTCTTTTTGAAATGAGATCAGCACATATAGTAACTAGTAAGTAGGCCAAACAAGGTAAATACGATCACAGGTACGATGGCAGTTAACAAATTTTGAACCTCTCACCATTTGATCCGAGGAAATATGATCACAAGAACCAAAAACATCATGCAATTCAAGCAAAAATGCATATGAAAAGAAACATGGGGTTTATTTCGAGAGAAATCTTCAAGAACTTTGGTTGTTGGTTTGCTAACCTTTGGTACAAGGTTTTTTTTTTGCCGAAATAATATGTGGTACAATTGTTGGCTCAACAGTTACTTGACAAAACAAAAAAAGGACTAGAGACTTAAAATGACATAGTTGACTGCCTATCACTAAAAATGCATACACTCTCAAGAAATTCAGATTTCATCTCAGGTTTGATATATATCTTAGGTCCAGCCAAGGTAAGTAATAGGCTGACATCGGAAGTGAGAGGCGAGGCGACACATAAGGAAAACAATGGCACCACCTTCACAAGTATCTCCTCTTCTAACCCAGTGTTTGCTATGTGGTGCACCTTGAGAGCTTAAGGGGGTGTTTGGATGAGGGGTATTTCTTTGGGAAGTTTTGTGATTTAGTACCCACCATCCATGTCTCATGACATGCGGAATATATGTTCATCAAAAGGAAAATACATTAAAGACTTAAGTTGGAAACAATAGTGTGCACATATAGTCAAGATAATACTTCATTTACTTATGCAATTTTACAATGTTGTACACTATCCCCGTGCTTCCTCTCCATTGGAGCCCAACAAATTGGTAACAGCCGAAGCCCGTGCTTCCTCTCCCGCTATATGCTTAGATCCCCTGGGTATCCACAAGGTTTGATGCATCCTTACTCATGCTGTTCGTGCTGCTTGAGACTCTATTGATTCCTCCTCCTCTCTTTTCCCAGGCCCAATTGTTGTGCCCTCTCAGTTGGCTGGTATATTGGCCACGCTCAATCGACCATCCACTGCCACTAGACGAGATTTTTCTATTTGATCCTTTCAGCGGGCACAAAGGCTCTTCAGACGGCACAGGTACTGGACCTCAATTTCCAGGTTGGTTTCCCCATATAGTCATCCCCACATATGTATGAACGGATAATCTCTTTTTATGTTCAAGTATAAAGTCCTGTTTGGATGTTGTAGTTTCCAAAACCATAATGTGTTTGGATGTTCCAGAATTTTGCGCATTATTCTGTTCTTAAAAATTAGTTCTTAGATGAACTACTTCATATGTTAGTATTGTATCATGTACTCCCATCCATATGCAGATTGTAGTCACGATGAATGGTCGGTTCTAGTCACATTCTAATATATCGATATGTATCAGGGATAAATCAATGCTTGTAATGACTATATGTATATGTCGATATGAGTTCCTGTGTTGAGCGGAAACTTCTACTGAGTAATTTTTTATATCTCCAAGCTATTGGTTGAAAGAAGAGAGATCCTAACTCTACATGTAACATTTTTTGTTGACCGTTACAACATAGCCGTTACGATGGCCGTTAGAATAAATTTTAACTTTTAAATTCCCCTATATAAACATAGCCGTTCGAATTTTTTCCCAGCAAAAAATAACCGCTGCTCGTATGGCCATCGTAAATAGAGAGTGAGATTTGAGAAATGCTGTTGGAGAGTGAAGAGATGGAAGGAATCTTTTGGGGAAATTCTGTATATAGGGATATAGGGATCCAGATTTAAGGAATGCTGTTGGAGATGGTACGAGCGCCCTAAATTTTCAGGCATTTACTACTTCTTAGGTCAAGTAGAATGGAACGAGAAAGGTTGAGATAAAAAAAAACATGGGCGTTTGATTTTAAGTTGCCTAGTGCATACAGAATAACTCGCGATTCTTAGCAGCTGACCTCTGCAATCCAGGAAGAGCAGCAGAAGTAGCAGGGCTACTCCTCGACTCCGATCAACTTCTTGGGCTCTGCGCAACAGCGAACAGGCAACCACGTCAATCAGTAAGACAAACGAAACGAAGCACACAAGTACAAGGGAAGTGCGGGTATCGGTCAGGATTGGACCGTGCAGCTCCGGCGGGCGCGCTTCCTTGCCCCATCCGACGCCGCGGGTGGCCTCGAGGTACTGGTCGACGAGGTGGCGGCACTTGTGGTGGTGGTTGACGCCCTCGATGCGGTAGCACCAGCGAAGGCGGTCGCGGATGATCTTGGCCGTCTCGATCTGGATCCACTTCTCCCGCACGAGGTGCTCCCTGTACTCGAGCATCGCCACCGGATCCCCGTACGGGTTCTTGGGGTCGAAGTCATCCGGCGGGCGCTCGTCGAACTCGACCTTGGCCTTCCGCACCATCTCCGATCGCCGCCGCCGAGCTCTCCTCCTCCTCCTCCGCTTCGGCTGGGCTGGGTTTGGATGGGGATTGCGGTGGTGGTGGTGCAGCGAAGAAACTGAAACGAAACGGATGGCTGTGTTGGGCCCGGTAGCGGTAGCAGGCCGGCCCGCCCATTTCTTTCCCTCCGCCAATACGGGCCGGGCCGGGCCTCGTTTTGTTTCGAATACCAAGACCACGCAAGCGCTAGTTCAAACAAGGCCGTCTCCGATGAGCTCCCCGGCGACTCCATGGACGCGCTCTACCGCAAGGACGAGGCCATGGCCGGTAAAGAGACGAGGTTGCCGCCGGAGCGGGGCGCGGCGAACATCGAGCTGTCGTCGTCGAGCGACCTGACCTCCGACTTGAGATCTGCGAGCAACCACCAAGCAAATTCTATGGTGCTGTACATGACTTGTGTCTTTCCATCGATTGTTGTGACGGCATCGTCCTCCACTAGTGCCTACAAAAGAACTTGGTTTTGCGCCAGTCATGTTTTCTAGCGGTAATGTTCAGTGTCAGTGGCCATATAATCCTAAAATAATGGTGCTTCAACCGAGCCTGAAAGTGACTTTGTGAATGTGGTTGTCATCACCAGTAGACAGTCGTTAGGAAAGTGGGTGTGAATTGAAGATGCCAGGCCACAATCTTGTGCTCTTTATGAATTTTTGATGGATGATAGGTTGATAGTAGCCAAGAATGTCGTATAAATTGTATGCTGCTAATTCCGGTTAAATTATGCGGTGAGTACGGATTAAGTTATTAATTCAAGTCATGCTTTTGGTTGCCGCAAACTATCAAAAGCGCCGACTAATTATAGCATTACATAAGGACAATTCAATTCCTTTTGTGAGCTTCTAGCTTGAAGAAAAATTTAGTGCTTATCTCAATTCTCAAATGACTGGCTAGCATCTTATTTCATACATGAATTTACCACTAAATGTTCCGGCTGGTCTATTGATTGCTGCGGGTTTTGGCTGCCTATTTCTGGTTGTGAGTTATGACAGAGTTTTCAGTCAAGCACTATGTTGTGGATTATTTATGTAGGATTATGGAGAATGTGATGTGCCTTCCTCGGTCTAGCATGTGTGCACTATTCAATGGTGTTAGGTTACGCAGGTACTATCTGTTACATCCACTTTTGGGGGCCAAAGAAGAAAATAAAACAAAACCCAAATCTTAAAAATACGATAAACAGCTGACTAAACATTATAGAGAATGGTAACATCAAGACAGAAAATCAAAATCTCATATCTTTTACATTTTTCGCAACAACTGTCATTTAGCTCGATAAGCGAAGTCTCTTTTACTGCTGTTTGTAACATGAGCTGCTATTCGGCATTTGCTTGTTTGCACAACTATATTATATCTGCTTTGCAGTTTGAGATTTGTGTCGTGACAAGGATGTTTTATGGATTTTTTTAGTGTTATTTACATTTTTAAGGTATCTCTCTAATTAGTTTTCAGGCAAGTCTTCGCGGGTATCATGGAGCTCTGCACTCTGCTGTGAGTTGTAGATGAGTCAGCACTCAGCAGTGATATGTGACAATGTATATGCGATCTATCTATAATATAGATATACTGCTATGTTGATGTAACTGAGGGGCATTTGACTGCAAACATTTTGTGTGCGCGCGCTTCTTGGCGTGTGTGTGATGATGCGTGAGCTCCTTGCCCTGGTGCTCGCAATGAAATGGAGTGAGAAGGATAGGAGGTCCCTGCCCTGGTGCGTGCTCTGCAATAATTGTAGCACTTTGTATGGTGTCCATGGCAATATCTGCTGGAACTTGTGCTGTTGCTATATCTGCTGGAGCTGCCTGTGCTCGCCGACACCGACGACGCCATTTAGAATTTTTCTTGCTCATCTCTATCAGACGGACCTATCATCTGCTGCTTATAGTTTGGTTGGTAATGAATCCATGGACCCCCGGCCTGCGAGCTGTCCGCGATCTGTGAGGGTAAAAACTGCTTCGACATGCCTGCTGTAGTCTGTAGATGTGTGACCAGAAGAGAAAGATCTCATTCATACAATACAATGTGGCCATGGTGAGTGGTAAGCACAGCATGTATCTAGTATCTAGTCTACCTACCCCCAAAGGCAAGTGAGGGAGGGAGGGAGGGAGGGGCATCCATCCAACAAGGATAGGTGCAGCAGCAATGTATTGTAGCAGCATGTCACCTCCTCCAGCTCCGTCCCCAGGTGCGTGCAGTGACAGTCCACTTGGCTGCTGCTGTTATGGAAGGCAGCCTAGCCTATCTGCCTATGCAGGAGGAGCAATAAAATTTCTTGTGGCTGCTGCCTAGCTGGCTGGCCGGCCGGACGGAGGACACACGCTGGAGCCAGCAACGGGCTCTCGTCAACTTTCTTTCTCGGTCTACCCTCGTCACTCGGTGGTCGGCTCAGGAATCCAAAAGACAACAAAGGTGGTGGATCACCTACTAAAATACAAGTGCGGCTGCTGCTGCTGCTGCTGCTGCTGCTGCTGTATCTATCTATCCTGCCCTTTTTTCATCAAGAGCAGCAGCAGCAGGAGAAAAACAATAGCAGGCAGGCAGGGAATCAAAGCTGTATGGTGGGTGATTGCAATGCAATGGCTTGCTCGTCTAATCCGGTTCTAGATAGAGTAGAGGCCAACAAGAATCGCTGCCGTTCCGGTTCTACCAACAAGGCGAGAGGAGAAGAAGAAGAAGAAAAAATAGATAGATCCATCCCTCGTCTTGGCTCCTTCCAACGGCTAGCTGCGCTGACGTAACCGACCTTGGCCGTTCCCCAATGCCGCGCCGCGGGCCTGCCTCGGGTCCTCCTTTAGCCGCCGGTACACGCCGCTACCTCGCCCGATGGACGCCGTCAAGTCCGCTGCAGGAACAGAGAAAGGAAAGAACAGGGTAAGCGTAGCAAGAAAGAGACGGGGCGAAATTAATTGTGCTCGAGAATCACCTCTGGCCTCGAGGGAGCGGTCGGTCACCGCCAGGACCGGCGAATCTGCGCAGGAACCAGCGGTAAGAGTTCGGCGCGTGCACGCACACGCACGTAGTTGCACATCGAGAGGTCACTACTTACCGTTGAGGGAGGAGGAGGAGGAGGAGTAGGCCGGGTCGTGGGAGAGGAGGAAGAGGACGAGGAAGCAGAGGAGCGTGAGGAGGGGGATGAGGTGGATGGACTTATCCGGTGCCGCCCCGACCGCCGGCTTCCCCTCCTTCTCGTCCGCCTCCTCCGCCGCGGGTGCGTGGAGGCGGGGCTTGCCGCCCGTCGATCCGATGGAGACGCGCTGCATTGAGGCTGCGGCGGAGGATCTCTCTCTCTCTCTCTCTCTCTCTCTCTCTCTCTCTCTCTCGCTTTGTTTTTTCTGTTGCTGCGGCGAGGGTGGGGTGGGGATGGGCAGGGCGACCATATTTATGTGGAGATGAGGAGGGTTTTTTTTTAAAATTACTTTTTACTTTTACTCCGGCTGACGCGGATATGGAAATGCCAATCCAACAAATCATTTACGATAGTAAAATACGCGTTAGTTTAGAGCAGCAGTACATGATTTTGCGTTATTAGTATGAGCTGTGTGCCGACTGCCGAGTACTCCCTCCCGTCGTTAAGGGCATCCATACGATTTACAACAACAACACAGCTTTGATGACTTATTTTTACTATAATATATTTGTAAAATATAATATTATGAAAAATATTTTTTATACAATTATTTTTCATCTAATTTAATTATTTAAAAACATATTGACAATTAGAGTTTTGAAAGTTTGACTGTTTTGTGACCGGAGTGAGTAGCTATATACGCTAAGAACGCTTCCAATAGGTAGTATGGATAGATATGTGCACAAGGGAAGAGATTGTATCTAAATGACCCCTCAAGATTAAACTAGTAACATCAGGGGCGTTTTTGGGCCCGTGCGGGCTGTGCGATCGCACAGGGCCTCCAAAATATGTGGGCCTCGAAATTTAATAAATGTATAAAAGCCCAGAAGGCCAGAACCATTATTCCCATCTCTTATCTCGATGTTCTGAGTCCCGACTGAAGTTTATACGTCGCTACTTTGTCTGCCGTCGCATTCTTTGCTGGGACGTCGCGGGCGTGTGCCTCCGCCCTCCGTTCCTGCGATCCTGCCGCTGTGCTACAGTTCAACTTGTACGTGATTCGTAGCATATTAGAATTTTCTTGTACTTACGCTCTACAATGACACAAGAAAGACTTAATGCATTGGCTGTCATAGCAGTTGAGGGAGACATGCTAGAAAAGATTGATTATGAATATATTATTGAAGAATTTATTTCAAAGAACACAAAGAGATTGACGATTTTCAAGTGAATATTATGTACCAGGTACAATACTAAGTTCACACCTTTATGATTTATGATAATATGTTATTACATACTACTATTCTTATTTTAGTATGTTAAATCAGGCCTCTACTTTCATTTTGCACCGGGACTTCAATTTTTCCGGGACGCCCCTGAGTAACATGGACTGTGATTGATACTAACATTTTAATCCTGAGGCCTACTGCTTATTTGTAACACCCCAAAATTTTGCTTTTCTTAAATTCATGTGTGATTTGGCCCTTTGGTGAATTTTTGGAATTTTCTGGAATTTATTTGGATTTATTTGGAATTTATTTGAATTTATTCCATTTTGAAATAATTAAAGAATTTAATTTTTCAAATAAAATTTTGTTGAAAATATTTTATTTGAGTCCAAATTGATCCAAAGTATTTTCCGTAATTTTTCTCGGAATTTTTCTCGAAGTCATTTGCTATTTTTAATGAATTAAATGAATTCTTGGGAATTATTTTAATTATTAAATCGCTGGAAAATCAACTTCGGGTCAAGATCTTGTTCATCCGAGCCGAAAGTCGGAATGTCCGACCGAGCGATTGACTTCGGCCAGAACCAACTTGAAAACTCACTGATCCCAGCCGTTGGATCAAGATCCAACGGCCGAGATCCGCCCGTCGGCTCGAGCAAGGCCGACCGGACCCGATCGCGCTGGCCGTGCGATCGCGGGTCCGTTGATCGTGACGTGGGACGGCTGGGATTGGCGTCGTCTTTCCTAGTGAGCCGTAGGACTCGCCAGCCCGATGCCGCCGTGGCCATTAGGTTTCGCTTTGTGCGACGCCGCCGAGAGCCATTTAAGGCGTGGAGTTATCGCCTCGAGGATCGCCGGTGCGCGCCTATTGCCCTAAGTTCCAACGCCTGCCGCCGTGCCGCCTCGCGATTTCGCGCCGGAGTTTGGGGAGTGCCGTGGTTTTTTCTTCGTTCGGCCGTCATTCGTCATCCTCCGCCGCTTCAGCTCGGATTCAGAACCTTGCGCGTCGGCGCACCTCTACCGGGTGCACTCACTTGGCCGGACGCCCAAGCGCCGTTAGGGTGGTCGCCGTCCTCGTCCGGCCAGCCGCAACGCCGCCGCGAGCCATCGTCGTCATGAAGCTCGGTGCCGCTGGATCGAGATCCAACGCACGAGGCGAAGAACACGTCGCGCTATCGTTTCCGATCTGATTAGGTTTCAAACTGCTAGATTTAGATCGTGACGGTCGTGGTTAGTTGTGTTGTAGCTTTAGGGTTAGATCTCGGACCGTCCGATCTAGATCGAGCGGCCCGATCAACCGCAGTTTTGAACGAGAGGTCTAGATTCAACTGACCGTTGATTTTCAAATCAGCGGCCCGAGATTGTGCACGTGTGCTCAATGCCACGCCGCTGGGGAAGCGTGTCTGATCGCGACGGGACAGTCGGAAGGCCACGTGTCACCGCAGATCACGCCGCGCGGCGTGAAACTCAAATACCGGCGGTGGGGCCCACATGTCGGGCGTAGAGTCGTGGGACCGAGTCCACCGCGTGGACACTGAGCCAAGCGTGGACCGGAATCCATGGACGGTGACGTCGCCACCAGCCCAATCGAGGCTGACACGTGTCCATGCTGACGCACAATTAATTTCGAAAAAAAGAAAATGATTTATTAATTCGAATAATGATTTCAAATTTAGATTCAAACTTCAAACGCTTATAACTTTTATGCTTTCAACTCCGATTTGAGTGATTCAAATTTCTAAATTTGTATAAAATTGAGATCTACCTAAATATGAATTTTATTTAATTTTGGACTAAAGTTTTCTCTGTAATATTATTTAATTGATTATTTAAGCTTTAATAAATCATAACTTTTGCATTTTAACTCCAAATTTGTGATTCCAGCTTCTAAAAATCCGTAAAATTACGTTCTCTCTGTTTATGGATTTTATTTGGAGTTTTGGGATGTTTTTGCCTATTGTTTATTGGGTATTTGCTATTTGCACGCTTACTGAGCAGGCGTTGAAGTCTTGGATGATTCGAGGAGAAGTGTTGACTCGGATCCAACCCAAGACCAAGAGCAAGTGCTTTTTGAAGGCAAGTTGTGCTTTGACCATGTTGATCCTATTTCAAATCTATTTTGATTTAAACTATTGCATGCTAGTTTAATTAGAAAGATACTTTGTTCAAACATGGGGGTTAGATAAATACCAATTTGCTATATGACACCTTGATTACTTAAGTATGTGCCATGACCTTTGTCACCCTAGTTGTGGTTTACTAGTTGGACATTATTAAATTGCCAACATGGGTTTAGACCGTTGTAGTATACCGCTAGACTGCTTACGTGCTCGTCATGACATGATTTGGACGATCAAATGCTAATATGGACTTAATGATATATTGAACTTGTTTTGGAAAAGTACCATGTGATGTTGATGGCACGTGGTATGCATGGTAATCAGCGGGGTTTGATAAAAGCGATTTTCGACCAGGGGCATGTGGCAAGAGTAATCAGGTGGGCCGGTTGTGGCATTGGGAATGTTGATTTGGTTCTTCGGGTAGTCTTGCCCTGGTCACTCTAAGGACTTAACCTTGCAAGCCTTTGAATCGGGTCATACTTGCAGCCACATGGTCGGAATGGGGCCCTAGTTGACTAAGTCGCTTAAGGACTCACTTGTGGAGCCTCAGGTGTCGATTACACCGTTTGTGTGATTGTGCGGGGAGCGATCGTGGCTGTGGCCAGATACCCATCTAACGGTGTGTTGGTCCCATGCCGCCTTGGCTAAGGGAAGGGATGGTGTAGAGCACGAACCCAGAGAGGACCACTGGTTGTTTGAGGCTTCCAGAAGGCTTTGTTATGATCGCTCATTCGCATACTTTTGTATGGCGATTCACTACCGACGTGGTGAGTGGATTGTATCTTGTGGGTAAAGTGCATAACCTCTGCAGAGTGTAGAATCTATTTAAATAGCCGAGTCCACTTGATCGACAATGCTCGGAATTACTGATCAAGGGGTAGACTTTCCGAAAATAACTTGGATTTGAAAAGTTGGGTTGGTTTAATAATGAAGATGATGGAAATGTGGTTTAGGATGGGGAAAATGTTTATTAAATTTCTGAAAAGTTATTTATGCTTTACTTATTTCTCATCGCTTTGAATCTACTTTTATTACTTGTCAAAAGTCTGTTTCTTGCAAATATACCTCGAGCTATTCCTTTGTACCAAGCCATGCATATAGTATATTAGCTTGCATTCGTGATGACTTCTTTGAGTACCAAGTACTCACCCTTGCCTCAACACAATACCGTTGAAGAGGAGACTACGCGGGTTCGGAAGAGGAGTTCCAAGAGGACGAATCTACTTAGGGATGCGAGCTCACTGGTTGCCTGTGGTATACCGGATGGCGCCACGTAAGTTTATTTGATTTTCCGCTGCTGTTATTTCTCTTTTAATACATTTTGCCTTGCAAGGCATATATTTGTAACTTGGCCATAAGGTCGAGTAACCCTTTGATTATTTAAATAAAGTACTTTGATAGTATCGTTTGGTATGATTGTGATATATACCGATGTTAAGAATGTGTGCACTAGCGCGTTCCTGGACTAGTGCTGAATACACAGAGGGTCCGGATTTGCAAATTCGGGGTCCCGACATTATTCTTCTTTTGTCGAGTACTAGCCGGTTCATACAAAGACCAAAATGAAATTGTATCGCTGCAAATAGTTAAACTGCTAGCTAGCCGGTGCATCTCAAACGTAACATGATCTTCCATGCTGAATGCATTGAAAATTACAACAACAACAAAAAAAACATTTCAAGAAAAATCAGGTGAGGTGTCTACATTTAGAGTGGTAATATATCTTTCATCCCATGACTAGCCGAAATCTTCCTCTTATTGAAGATTCTCGAGGTTATCAACGGGAGATCGAGCCTGTCGCTGTACTAAGGCCATTCAGAGCATCTCCAAAAAGGCTCTCCAAAACTCACTCTCTATAACTCATATTTAGGGAGTTCTCCAAAAATATGACTCTCCATATCTCCTTTCTCTCCAACAGAACTCTCTATATTACACTCTCTATTTTATCTCCCCTATATTTTAATCATATTCCATAACCGCCATAACAGTAACGGTTATTTTTTGACCGGTTAAATTCAAACAGCTATATTTCAGTGGAGGAATTTCGAATTCAAAATTTATTTGCAAAGGAGAGATTATTATGAGATGGTCGCCTGCAAAACACAAGAAAGCAATTACTTAATTGAAAAACAGCTAGTCGCCTGCAAAACACAAGACAGGAATTACATTTTTTGTAGGGCCCCTCTGTCACCTGCATCATATTTTCTCATAGTAAAGATTTTAGCACATTCTTTCTAGAAATCTAACCAAAGTGATACATAACAGAGGTATCTTGTCAAACTTGTTGAGGGATATTAACTATCCCTAAACATACAAAAAATGATGAGCAAAAGAGAACATAAAGATATTACGGTTGAATCCTTCCCACCATTAAAGCTGAAGGCAATTTCCTCAAACCTGTAAAGTGAAAATGCTGATAATGGGATTTAGACTGTAATGGTATTCAATACACACAATGAATCTTGGCACTCAAACCCCAAAACCCCAGCCACAAGCAAACCTTGAAAAAAAAAGGCACATAAGGGAGAATGGTTTTCTAAAAGAAAAAAACTATCATTATTCATTTTGAGAACATCTACCTTGTACCCCATTCGTGATGCAGACAAGAACGGAAGGCAGAGTTGATTAGCCACAGATTCAACACAGTTGGAATTTTTCAAGAAGATTGCATACAAGGATAACAGCTTCAGGTTAAGGTTACACGTTCAGCATGCATCATGGGTCTTTATACTCTGTAAGGATGAAGTTTGATTTGATTCCCCTTTTGTGATCAAAGAAACTTGATTACAGTTACTCTTAGCAAATTTAACTAATAACTGGAAAATTATTCAACCGCCTAACGCCTCACAAAAATAATCTCTAAATACTTGGCTTCTCGGAGCTGGCATAAGAACAGTAAAACACAGCCTGACTGAACTGCAATGAAAGCAATGTACCTACTTTCCGTTATTTCAGGACACAGGTTGAAACACATTCAGTTCAATCAATGGTCTAAGGCAACCAACAAAAGAGTTTGTGGCTGAGGGATCCAGCCGAGAGCCAATCCGGTTAAGATAGCAACAAAACTATGCAATTCCGCCAGCCAATACTAGACCGTTTAAGTATCCTAGCAGATTTTCCAAAACTACCATCGCACGCACAAAGGAAGAGATGATGCAGATTACGCATGAACGCAACCACCACCTCAATACACGCAATCACGTTGCTGCAGTGGAAAAATATAAGTACACACAGGGGCAGTTTACGCATTGGAACTAAACAGCAGCAGCAAGCAAGCAAGCAATTTGAGATCTAACCAATAAGCCCCAACTCGATCTTCCTATGGACCTATCTCTCCGCCGATGCATCATACATGCCTACAGCTCCAGCGCCTATCTCTCCGCCGGATCAATAAACCAAAGCTAGACCCCCACTACACGCACGCCACATCGGCTAAACACGACCGGATCGCGCGCGCGGCAAGCACTACCCATCCTAAATCTCGGGTTCCAAATGGATCATCGCAGAGCCAGAATACCACCACCAGTAATCCAATCCAATCCAATCCGCCCCATCTCGAGAGAAAAGGGTAGAGAGAGAGAGAGAGTAGAGCAGGGCGGCATACGGGTAGAGCGCGAAGGCTCGCTGGACGACGTAGACGGCGTTGCCGTACTTGGTGCACAGCCGGCGGTCGCTGCTCGCCCGCACCGCCCGGTCGATCTCCATCCCCTCCCGCTCCCCTCCTCCGGCGAAGCGAGAGCGAGAGAGATTTGGGACAGGAGGAGTCGAACAGACGAGGGAGGAGGAGGGGGAGGCGGCCATGGATCGGCGGAGGAGGAGGAGGGAGGAAGGCCTCGGAGGCGTGTCTCGGCTCGGAGGGCTTCTCCAAACCGTGCGACCGGATGGCCCGAGATTCGGATGGCCGATGTCAGGGAGCCGCCCAGATCGTCCTCGAGTTGTTGGATGAACAGTTGTTCCCATCGGATTTGGATCCTAGCAACCAATCACCGGAGGTGATCCTGATGCTAATACCCAAGTCCAATCGAGACAACTCCAAGAAACATCCTAACAATTCGACAACCATCCCGGTATTCCCCCGGTATGCGACCCGAACTCGCCCAGGATCCCCACATACCGGTTTCCACAGTCGTTATCAATTCAATTTGCACAAAGGGGGCAACGAACTCGAAACTTTCGAACCAACACGCAAGCGGAAAACAAACGGCACAAAGACGAACCCGACAACCACCAAACAAACGGAAAACAACCCACAAAGCCCTACGACTAGCCAAAACCCGAAAAACAACCAAGCCATCAAAACTAGAAAATTTCGGCATGACCTTTCTAGATTCTACGGACATCCACTCAGCAGACAAGAAAAACACAGTTCAGAATATATATATTGAAAGTAAATGCGACAACCACAAAGACCACAAAGAAGATCAACAGCTAAAGAAAACACAAACGGAACCCGACATACGCTTAAGCGTCCCTTACCAAATCCAAAAGCCCAACAACCGCATTTATCTATACAACAAAAGGGATGCAATCAGCAAAAGTAAGATAACTCCGGAAGTGTTACGCCTCGAACACTCCCTGCCAGAACGGGCGCTTGGCGAGCCTCTACTTCTGGCCCCCGCCTACCACCGAGAGGCAGTACGGGCAGAACTCGCACTCAACCTGGTCCTCACCTGAAAAACCACAAAGCAGAAGCATGAGTACGGAAGGTACTCGCAAGACTTACCCGTGGGTCCATATATGACCGACTCCAAAGGATCATGCATTTAGTTGTAGCAAGGAGTAAGCTTAAGGTAAAAGTGCGGAAAAGCATTAACATTTGTAGTAGAAATGCGACAATCGAACCAATTACAAGTTTAAAGCAGTTATAGACCGCACTTACTTCTAGTGTGAGATTGAAATTAACAACAATTAAGGTAGAGCAATACATAACCATCTTAAAGCTCAAGCCCAACGGCGAACCACAAGTTCAAGTTATTTACTACGTGACTGTGCGATGAAAGAGCTTGCTCATATCCGAGAGCGCGGCAATTCGAATCGCTTAATTAACCCTGCAGGGAAGCATTGATCGCACGACACTTACCACAAGGGCCTAGTGTCAACCCCCTCCCAATCATACCCAATCGCTGAAGCGTCCTCCTGTGGCCCGAAAACCTAGCACCCCCTCGAGCAGCCCCAAGCCCGGCTTGGCGCTCGAGAGTCGGCCTAAGCCTCGCCCTCAACCACGTCCAACCACAGGAAGTTACGGTCCATCGATTCCGTATGAGAGAAAGAGTGGCTTACCGTACCATAATCGGGCATGCGACCAACCGGTGTGCTCAATCAAAGGGCAACCATCGAATCGGTCCTTAATCGACTCAGACGGGGCTACACATTTGAGTCTCCATACTCAAATGAACCGACTTCGCCCGGTCCACAATTTATTAATTATGACTCATAACCATACCCTTTCCAATCCATCATGTGTGAAGTGAAACAATTGTTAATAATCACAAGCGGAGAACCATTCCCACTTGGCCCAACCCAACATCTAAGCAAAACTCAGCGTAGACTCGTTATAATGACCCATATTTTGGTTCCGAAGGGAGTGTTCAACAAATTTCAAGGAGTGTATGTGCAGCAATTAGGTTCTAACCCTGTTCCCACCATTCAACTCCTAATGCATACTTAATCGACTAAATAAGCAATTTCATTCTCTAAGATAAAATCATATAATGGGGTAAATATGCTTAGGTGCTTGCCTGATGCTTCACTGAGTCTCAAGAATAACCGCTCACCGTGATCACTCCTCGATCGCGGCCACGCCACCCTCCGTGAGCGTTCTCTACACGATATCAATGCACATGGAATGAGATGCATGCTATGCATATGGAAATGGAATGACAATTAAAGACAATAATGCAAACACTCATCGAGTCAAAACGAAACACAAGGCGAATTTCACAATAGTAACCCAGCAACATTTGGAACCACTCAACTACACCCCAACCAACGCCCTAACTTTAGATTTTCTTTTAGGACAACAAGACACTCAATGAGCACATCTATCCACCTACTCAATCAACTTGAGTGAGTCCTGGCTTACAACTAACACAAGAATAATACCTAGTTAAGCACAAAAATTACTCGACCTCGAACATCAACCATCTCCCAAATCCTCAACCGATCCAACTTGTACCCGATTCCAAGGAAAACGATGGCCCATCACAGGACTACAAGCACATCACCATCACACCATTTGCCATCACCCTCCTAGGCATTCTAGCAAACATGTAGCACGCACTAAACTCAAGCCCTCCATTCTCCAACCACAAAAAGCGTGCACGGATACAATCTAACACACGAACAAATATCCCCAACCTATAGCACCAACCCTCCAACCACTACGTTCACAAACCTAGAGTGACACCCATGAATCATACAACCCCATCCATTCTTCATGCCCTTACAAGAACACACAACCATCCTTCTAGTCCTTCTAGCCATTTCATCAAACACCTAGCCTACACTCAAACCCTAGATGGAGCCATTGCCATGGAGAGGTGGAGGGAGGGAGAGAGAGGAGGGGAGGTACTGGCCGCACCGAGTAAGAGGGGAGGCGCCGGCACGGAGGAGGTGGCGGTGGGAACCTGGCCCAGTGGAGGCGGGTCGAGCACGGCCAAGGCGGCAGTGGAGGGAGGTGGCCATCAGGGGGGGCGCAGGAGCAGGCAGGGGGGAAGGCGCACTTGGCCGAGGGAGCCGAGGGGCGGCGTCGCTGGGGCGGTGGCGCAGGGGGAGGGGTGGCGTCGGCAGGGAGAGGTGGGGGAGGGGGGCGTCGGGTGGATGGGGAGCCGGCTGGGGTTCGGTTGGGGAAAAGGGAGGGGAGAGAGAAGTGTGAAAAAAATAGGAAGGGGAAATTACCTACTTACCCCCACACCCACACACTTGGAGAAACTTAGACCATGACAAATCCTCCCCCCATAGGGGAATCTCGCCCCGAGATTCGAAATGAGCACATAGTTGGAAGGGAACTTACACAGACAAGGACTATAAATAGACAGGTTGAAACACTTACATGGTTTGGAAGAATTCGGGATACTCGCTTTTCAAACGGTCTTCCCGTTCCCAAGTGGCCTCATCTTCGGTATGGTTGCTCCACTGAACCTTATAGAACTTGAGAGTCTTCCTTCGAGTCTTACGTTCAGCTTCTTCCAAAACCCGAATCGGATGTTCTTGATAAGACAGATCAGGTTCAGGCTGAACCTCGAGTTCATCCACTGCAATCTGCTCGAAGGGAGTACGAACACACTTCTTTAGCTATGAGATATGGAACACGTCGTGGACCATCGCTAGAGATGGAGGAAGCTCTAGCCGATATGCCACTTGACCGCGCCTATCAAGTACCCGAAAGGGTCCAATGTAGCGAGGCGCCAGCTTTCCCGAAATCCCAAAACGACGTGTGCCCTGGAGAGACACCTTCAGCAGACGTAGTCGCCAACATCGAAGTGAGAGGTCTTCGACGACGATCGGCATAGCTCTTTGCCGCGACTGTGCCACTTTCAAATTGTTCTGAATGGTTCTCACCTTCTCTTCCGCCTCCACAACCAAATCGGGTCCAAACAAAGCACGCTCTCCACTCTCGGACCAATTCAGAGGGGCCCGACAGCTACACCCATAGAGTGCTTCAAATAGAGACATCTGGATGCTCGCTTGGTAGCTGTTGTTGTACGCAAACTCGGCGTACGGGAGACATTCTTCCCACTTCTTCCCGTAGGATAGGACGCATGCCCTCAACATATCCTCAAGGATCTGATTGACCCTTTCAGTTTGGCCGTCAGTCTGTGGGTGATATGCTGAGCTGTGGAGCAGTTTTGTGCCCAATGCTTCATGCAGGCTCCTCCAGAATCGAGAAATGAACTGAGAGCCTCGATCTGAGACTATCCTCCTGGGTACCCCATGGAGACAGACAATCCGGGATAGGTATAGCTCCGCATACTTCTTGGATGTATAAGTGGTGCCTACCGCCAGAAAGTGCGCGGACTTTGTCAGTCGGTCCACTATCACCCATATCGAATCATGGCCTGAGGAAGTGGTCGGCAGACTGGTAATGAAATCCATGGTAACATCCTCCCACTTCCAAACTGGAATAGGAAGAGGCTGAAGAGTACCGGCTGGCTTGAGGTGTTCGGCCTTCACCCGCTTGCAGACGTCGCACTCAGACACATAGCGAGCGACTTCGCGCTTCATGCGGGCCCACCAAAACTGCCGTCTCAGGTCTTGACACATCTTGTTGCTGCCCGGGTGAATGGTAAGCAAGGAGTTATGCGCCTCATCGAGAATCCTTCGCTTCAACTCCCGGTCATCAGGGACAACTACGCGGTCGCCGAACCACAAGGTTCCCTGATCATCCAGGCGAAACTCAGCAGCTTGTCCCAAATTCAATTTATCCCGGATTTGGGCAACTTCTTCATCCTTCGTCAAGGCCTCTCGAATCGACGAGCAATGTGGATCTCAATCGAGATTAGCTATGAATCCTCGCTTGCCCATCTCCAAGCCGAGTCTCTGGAATTTGGCACAGGGAGACACTCGAGGATCGAGAGTAAAGCGCTTGCATTGAGCTTTGCGACTCAATGCGTCAGCTACCAAAGATTATCAGAAACCCTAACTTGATCTAGTCAGGACTGCAGCACCCCGCGCTGGAGCCCTACAAGCCCATCCCACACAAAAGCATAAAGTATGATGCACAATGACATGGTAAACATATGCATGCATGACATGACATGAACCTCGTATGCATAGTATGAAATGCACGGTTCCAACGGAATCGTTCCTCCCACACTCACCATTAAACCTACACAACCTTAATTATAGACATAGGGCGGGTAATATAGCGTTAAGTGCTACTAGAAGATTAAGTAAACCACCATCAATCACCTAAGTGGTCGTCAAGTTTACGGTTCGTCTTTATGCACCTTGCTCTGATACCAACTTGTCAGGGAGCCGCCCAGATCGTCCTCGAGTTATTGGATGAACAGTTGTTCCCATCGGATTTGGATCCTAGCAACCAATCACCGGAGGTGATCCTGATGCTAATACCCAAGTCCAATCGAGACAACTCCAAGAAACATCCTAACAATTCGACAACCATCCCGGTATTCCCCCGGTATGCAACCCGAACTCGCCCAGGATCCCCACATACCGGTTTCCACAGTCGTTATCAATTCAATTTGCACAAAGGGGGCAACGAACTCGAAACTTTCGAACCAACACGCAAGCGGAAAACAAACGGCACAAAGACGAACCCGACAACCACCAAACAAACGGAAAACAACCCACAAAGCCCTACGACTAGCCAAAACCCGAAAAACAACCAAGCCATCAAAACTAGAAAATTTCGGCATGACCTTTCTAGATTCTACGGACATCCACTCAGCAGACAAGAAAAACACAGTTCAGTATATATATAGTGAAAGTAAATGCGACAACCACAGCACCACAGCAGTATCAACAGCTAAAGAAAACACAAACGGAACCCGACATACGCTTAAGCGTCCCTTACCAAATCCAAAAGCCCAACAACCGCATTTATCTATACAACAAAAGGGATGCAATCAGCAAAAGTAAGATAACTCCGGAAGTGTTACGCCTCGAACACTCCGGGCAGAACGGGCGTCGGCGAGCCTCTACTCGGTGCCCCGCCGATCCAGGAGAGGCAAGACGGCAGAACTCGCACTCAACCTGGTCCTCACCTGAAAAACCACAAAGCAGAAGCATGAGTACGGAAGGTACTCGCAAGACTTACCCGTGGGTCCATATATGACCGACTCCAAAGGATCATGCATTTAGTTGTAGCAAGGAGTAAGCTTAAGGTAAAAGTGCGGAAAAGCATTAACATTTGTAGTAGAAATGCGACAATCGAACCAATTACAAGTTTAAAGCAGTTATAGACCGCACTTACTTCTAGTGTGAGATTGAAATTAACAACAATTAAGGTAGAGCAATACATAACCATCTTAAAGCTCAAGCCCAACGGCGAACCACAAGTTCAAGTTATTTACTACGTGGATCGTATGATGAAAGAGCTTGCTCATATCCGAGAGCGCGGCAATTCGAATCGCTTAATTAACCTCGCAGGAAGCATTGATCGCACGACACTTACCACAAGGGCCTAGTGTCAACCCCTCCCAATCATACCCAATCGGCGTCCTCCTGTGGCCGAAAACCTAGCACCCCCTCGAGCAGCCCCAAGCCCGGCTTGGCGCTCGAGAGTCGGCCTAAGCCTCGCCCTCAACCACGTCCAACCACAGGAAGTTACGGTCCATCGATTCCGTATGAGAGAAAGAGTGGCTTACCGTACCATAATCGGGCATGCGACCAACCGGGGTGTGCTCAATCAAAGGGCAACCATCGAATCGGTCCTTAATCGACTCAGACGGGGCTACACATTTGAGTCTCCATACTCAAATGAACCGACTCCCCGCCCGGTCCACAATTTATTAATTATGACTCATAACCATACCCTTTCCAATCCATCATGTGTGAAGTGAAACAATTGTTAATAATCACAAGCGGGAGAACCATTCCCCACTTGGCCCAACCCAACATCTAAGCAAAACTAAGCGTAGACTCGTTATAATTACCCATATTTTGGTTCCGAAGGGAGTGTTCAACAAATTTCAAGGAGTGTATGTGCAGCAATTAGGTTCTAACCCTGTTCCCACCATTCAACTCCTAATGCATACTTAATCGACTAAATAAGCAATTTCATTCTCTAAGATAAAATCATATAATGGGGTAAATATGCTTAGGTGCTTGCCTGATGCTTCTGCTGGAGTCTCAGTAACAACCGGCTCACCGTGATCACCCTCGATCGCGGCCACGCCACCCTCCGCGTGAGCGTTCTCTACACGATATCAATGCACATGGAATGAGATGCATGCTATGCATATGGAAATGGAATGACAATTAAAGACAATAATGCAAACACTCATCGAGTCAAAACGAAACACAAGGCGAATTTCACAATAGTAACCCAGCAACATTTGGAACCACTCAACTACACCCCAACCAACGCCCTAACTTTAGATTTTCTTTTAGGACAAATAAGACACTCAATGAGCACCTCGAGCCCCCTACTCAATCCACTTGAGTGAGTCCGGCGTACACCTCACACCAGCATAATACCTAGTTAAGCACAAAAATTACTCGACCTCGGAACATCAACCATCTCCCAAATCCTCAACCGATCCAACTTGTACCCGATTCCAAGGAAAACGATGGCCCATCACAGACTACAAGCACATCACCATCACACCATTTGCCATCACCCTCCTAGGCATTCTAGCAAACATGTAGCACGCACTAAACTCAAGCCCTCCATTCTCCAACCACAAAAGCGTGCACGGATACAATCTAACACACGAACAAATATCCCCAACCTATAGCACCAACCCTCCAACCACTACGTTCACAAACCTAGAGTGACACCCATGAATCATACAACCCCATCCATTCTTCATGCCCTTACAAGAACACACAACCATCCTTCTAGTCCTTCTAGCCATTTCATCAAACACCTAGCCTACACTCAAACCCTAGATGGAGCCATTGCCATGGAGAGGTGGAGGGAGGGAGAGAGAGGAGGGGAGGTACTGGCCGCACCGAGTAAGAGGGAGGGGCGCCACGGAGGAGGTGGCGGTGGGAACCGGCTGGTGGAGGCGGGGCCGAGCGGCAAGGCGGCAGGCAGGGAGGAGGTGGCCATCAGGGGGCGCAGGAGCAGGCAGGGGGGAAGGCGAACCGGCCGGGAGGAGCCGAGGGGCGGCGGCGGTGGCGCAGGGGAGGGGTGGCGCCAGGAGAGGTGGGGGAGGGGGGCGTCGGGTGGATGGGGAGCCGGCTGGGGTTCGGTTGGGGAAAAGGGAGGGGAGAGAGAAGTGTGAAAAAAAAATAGGAAGGGGAAATTACCTACTTACCCCCACACCCACACACTTGGAGAAACTTAGACCATGACAGCCAAGCGAGCGAGCGGAGGTTGAGACGGTGGCGGAGGACGAGAGTGCAATGGAGGGGCGACGCTCCGTCACAACGCGCGAATGGAAGAACCGGTTGCGCCTCGCCGGATAGCGAGCGGAGAGAGACTCGCCAAATCTAGCGATTCTCTCTCCGCTCGCACGGTTTGGAGAGCGGAGTAGGGAGGCTGTTGGAGGCGTTTTTTTCCACCCGCTCGGTAAGATTTAGAGTCCAACAGTACAATAGGATGGCTTTTGGAGTTGCTCTCACAATGGAGAGTTTCATTACACGGTTTCCAAGAGTGTCACATCAGCTTTTGTCTAGGTAACCGTGTATCTCAGGTTTCATCCTGATGAAACTCACTCACTTCCCATGAAACCCTTTATATCTCTCTCTTCGTAATTATCTTGCCATGTCACCAAACATGATGATGTGTCACATCATTTAATGAAAATGAAACTCCCACTGTGAATGGCCTAATTAACCTCTCAAATTTTATTGAAGATTCTCGAGGTTCTCAAAAGAAATCGAGAGAGCCAGTATATATAATATGTCTCAACTGGGCTGGGCGAGACGATAGAAAGAGAATGCCAGATTGCCAGTGCTTTTCTGATCGTGCCTGGGGTGGATCCGTTCGTGGGTAGTGAGTCGCTCATCCTTCGCGTGTCTGTCATGTATGCTACCAAGCAGTACGGATAAGAGATCACTTATTACACATAATACAGTGCAAACAGAGTTGAAGCCGCCTGGTTCAATATAGAGCGTGTCGTGTAGTCAAAGCGCTCCATGTTTCCACGTCCTTCTCTTTGTTATTGTTGTTGTTGTTCCGACTAGCTCCTCGTGATCGTCCCGCTCAATACTGCAGCACAGCAGCGTCTCTATCGAAGTCTATACGGTCAGGAGAAGAATATCGTACGCCGGTGTGTTAGCACCAGCGAGCACGATAAGGCTTTCGGGAGGTGATGGGTAGAGTTCCGATGGATGTGTGGATCGCACCTCATCCAGCCACGCGCCTCCTCTAAAATAGCGCATCGGTAGAACCCTATAGTCATCACAGACGGTTTTTCAACCGGTTGTGAAAAAAGTCATCCCAGATGGTTCCAAATTAGAACCGTCTGGGATGTTGATTTTCTTTTTCTTTTCTATTAATTTTGATTTATGGTTAGCCTCAAAAAATTCTAGTAATTTTGATTTATATGGCATTTGCAATACACTCCACATGCACAAGAACAATGCAAGAAATATCCTATATATAGAGCAAATCAGCATCCCGCCATATATTACCATATATTATAAGGTAGAACAAGAATATTAATGCAACTGAAGCAACATAATACCAAACTATAAGTGGTTGTGCTGCTTTGTATGACCGATCTTCTGCTAAAGTAACCTTCTACTCTTCAAAACCATACATGTTTAGATAATATAAGGCAAATCCATTGCACAACATATTACCTGCAAATGAACCACACAATTAGACTGTACTGCAACAAAAGCCTGCTTGAAGATCTCAAATGGAAAAGCCTCGGTAGGTGTGTCAAAAGGGTATTGCTGCATAAAAGTATACATGAGAATAAAGAATAGCTAACGCAACAGCCCCCCATGGAAAGAAATGCTGCAAGATCCAAAAATGACCTGAAACAATGAACCTGCTATGAACCACAGTGTGTCAAGCTCGTTATACTCTCTCCTTATTCCCTCATCTCTGGCAACAACTTCAACCTGAATTATATACATGTATATATATATATATATATATATATATATATATATATATATATATATATATATATATGCAGCATATTTGGTGCAAACCCCCTCTACCGTGAAAACTCCGTGAAAACCATGTGTAAAATTTTTGAAAAATTCTCAAAAAATTACCATGCATAGGGAAGATGTAGTTCTACAACCCTGTAAAATTTGAAGACAAAATTCAATTGCATTTGGAAGATATAAAAAAGACAAATTCAGTATGAATAGTGTTTTTCACTGTTTAGCACTATTCATTTTGCAATTTGTCTTTTTCATATCTTTCAAATGCAATTGAGTTTTATCTTCAAATTTTACAGGGTTGTAGAACCACACCTCCCCTATGTATAGTAATTTTTTGAGAATTTTTCAAAAATTTTACACGTAGTTTTCACGGTAGAGGGAGTTTGCACCAAATATGCTGCCATATATATATATATATATATATATATATATATATATATATATAATCTAAGTTGGGATATGCATGTTCTCATTAAATTTTGAATAATCCTGTATTGAAAAAAAATGGTAGTGCTAATTCGACACAAAGTAGATAAAAAAATATCTACCCTCATGGGACTGCCCCATTCAGGTAGTCCAGTTCACTTTCAGTCCATAAAAGAGGTGATTCAACAGCTAGCTGCCCCCTTCCTCACTGCCGATTAAGCTTCTTAGGGTGTGTTTGATTGCTTGTACCAAATTATACATGTATGAGATAGTTCAAGAAAGAAATCATTCATGTGTTTGGTTGATTGATTGGAACTATCCCATCTTAGACTTAGTGATACAAATTTGAGAAATATTCTCTAAATGCTGAACCATTTCATTCACCCAAAATAATGGAACCAAATGGTACAGTATCATCTCATCCCATCAACTAAACACACCCTTAATATGTGGATACCAAAATGAATCTTTCTCTTGCTTCTTCTCATACATGAGATACAATGCCAAGCATGGCAGCTCAGACGATTTATTTGTCGTTGACAATTCAGCTACATGATACAAAAATAACAACAGATTACCACAGCATATAAATGAGAAGTCCTTGTTATCTCAGAGTACCAGAATTTCTAATTTTTTCTTGTAGGGGGCTGACAAATTGGAGTACATAGCACACGGTTTTAGTTAAAAACTATATGTGATGTACCCGATGTTTATCACAGACTATTTTTTATAGAAAACAGTCAGCGATGAGGTGTCCAATATAACTTTTTTTAGTAGTGCTAGCAACGAATCTATATGTTCCAACTGTTAAGTGTTTGGTTATGTAGGTTCTTGTATATTCGTCCATAACCCGAAAACCTTTTCTTCCGGTCGCTGGTCGGGAGCGGTTACTGGTAGGACATAACAACTTACGAGCATACATAATTCAAATTGGGTGAACCTTATGCAATACGATATGCGATCAGGTCCTAGTCACTCGTGACCAGTCCGCAACTCTTTATGACCAAATTGTTTCTGGTAACGCCCAATTTATAACCCTTACAGCGAGTTCATCGACCAATTTGTGATCATGTCTGACCAGCTCACGACCAGTCTGTATCACCATATGACTAGTCATGCACTTAATTCTTTTATCCAACCGGGTCAGAGACATCTCTTATATTATGTTAGGAGCAAAGTTTCAAATTTTATATTTGGTTTACGTATCCGAAATTCAAAATTTCGGTAAAACTTCGTTATTTCGAACCTTATTCCTCCACGCTACGCCTACGCGTCTTGCCGTACCGCGCCGCGCCAAAATAAGATCCCGTACGTATACGTATACGTATACGTACGTGCGTGCGTGGTTGCTTCCGGCGCGATCGATATCGAGATCCGCCTTCTCCGGCCGCGCCACCCAAAATCTCCCCAACCCAACACAAACAAAATTAATTCGACGCTCCCGGCCTCCCGATTCCATCGACCGTCATGAGCGAGCCAGCCACCGCCGGAGACCATGGCGCCCCCGCGCGCAAGCCGCCGCCGGAGACCATGACGGCCACCTGCTGCAGGAACACCAACCAGCAGCAGCAGGCGCCGCGGGACGACGACCAGCTGGCCGAGCTGCGGGAGATCTTCCGCTCCTTCGACCGCAACAACGACGGCAGCCTGACGCAGCTCGAGCTCGGCTCCCTCCTCCGCTCCCTCGGCCTCAAGCCCAGCGCCGACCAGCTCGACGCCCTCATCCAGCGCGCTGACACCAACTCCAACGGCCTCGTCGAGTTCTCCGAGTTCGTCGCCCTCGTCGCGCCCGACCTCCTCGACGACCGATCCCTCTACTCCGAGAACCAGCTCCGCAGGCTCTTCGGCATCTTCGACCGCGACGGCAACGGCTTCATCACCGCCGCCGAGCTCGCCCACTCCATGGCCAAGCTCGGCCACGCCCTCACCGTCAAGGAGCTCACCGGCATGATCAAGGAGGCCGACACCGACGGCGACGGCCGAATCAACTTCCAGGAGTTCTCCCGCGCAATCACCGCCGCCGCCTTCGACAACATCTTCTCCTGAGAATGGGATCCCATCCATCGCCCCGCCCTCTTGCATTTTACGTGTGGTGTGGATTTCTCATGCATCAAATTAAATGTTCGATCCTTCCGTCCGTTAATTTCTTGGATTTCCGCTTTCTTTTTGGGTGAGGTTACCAGTCAGATTAATTTAATTAGGCTGCAGGTGAGGAGAGGTGTGTGTTCGATCTTGTGAATAACAGATTAAAAAAAAGGGCAATGCCAAGTTCAGTTTAGGGAGAAATTGTTCATGCATTTATGATCCATATATAGTGTTCATCGTTATTACCATTTTTTTTGTTTCGGCCAGTGTTTGCTTATATAATTTCATGGCATGGCATGGGTTGATGCTGTTCAAGACATCAAGGATGAGGAGATCGATTACCCTTCCTCATCTGTAAAAAGGACCTGAATTAATCGATGCTCATCCTCCCTGCTCGCTTGTTGATCTGATGGTGTCCTTGCCGTCTGGCTTGTGTTGCATGCCTGTTGGCCCTGGATCGTCGTACCAAATAATTGAACGCACGTACGGTGCCTACTCTTGTCCTCAACTTTGTTTATAGAGTTTGCTGCCTGGCTTTTGGCTTTGGACAACCACCAAGGCAAGCAATCATGCATGCATATATATATGCCTTATCCTTCATCAACTGTAAATTAACAATGTGTTTGGTACATGCAGATCCAAAAGATTAGCTCAAACACATTTACAAAGTCTTAGATTGGGACCGGCCCGATAGCTGTCCGCAGCTGGTTGAATTAAGCTGCAATTCATAATCGTTATTTAAAGACACATGAACCATCGGCTGTTCATCTTGGATGTAACAGTAAACAAACAAGGAATCACATTTTGGGTTTTTATACGGGCTGTCTGTTACCTGCCTGGACGTTCCAATACTAGCTCAAAAAAAAAAAACAATCAGGCCTAGGCTACGCCAGACTATTGGAATGTAAATGTGGGCTGTTTGGTTGCCTTACTGTGGTCAGTCAAATTGGATCGACAGATTTTGTGCTTCCTGTCCTAATTTTCATGTGGAAATACATGTCCGCAAGAAAGAATAAATGGACGTGCCACGACAGCTGTTCTCCACTCACCATGGCTCCACCCCCTAATATATCCAGTGTCATACCTCGCCCGAAGACCCCTGGGTTGATTGATACTGAAGATGGGCACTATTTTGTTTGGGTCATTCGGCCGATAATTTCCGCTATTTTTGGCCCTGCGCACGAATGTTTTTCGCATGGACCGTCAGCATCAGCGTCGGGCTGGTGAAAGGCAGTTGGCCCGCATGTCCCGCAGAGACCCTGATATGGCAGCACAAATGGACACGCGATAAGCATTTTTCGCTGCAGTGGTCGTAGTTTTATAGGCAATGCGACACCACCCCTAGGGCCATACCTGGCCTTGGGACCCTTGCGATAAGCATTTTATTTATTTGTTTATTCAGTTGTTGGCCCGCGTGCCAGCCATTTTGTAACTCTAGAAAATTATTATTAATAAAATACGCTGGATATGCTTTGATTTTATTTTTACTGTGTGTATTAGCCTTTTGTAGACTAGTACAGAATATACATAAGATTTTGAAGGTATTTTTGCGTGATCCAACACGACCTAACTTTTTCCCCCCCTGTAGATGAGACCTTGTCGTACTATTTTCGTGAATTTACGCCTCCATGCTTAGCTCACGTCCCTCTATTGAATTGTGTTTCCGTGCCTTGTACACGTAAATTTTTATTAGCGCATTTTAGGCTTTTAGCCCTCTTGCCTCCAGAAAACCCCAGCCTCGAACCCTTCTTCCCTTGCGTCTCTCTCGAAGCAGCAACCGGAATCACGCCCTACAAAAAGCGATTCTACTGTTCAACTCTCGATTGGGCAGCTTCCTCACCGTTGCCGCCGAGATGGAGATGGAGGCGGCCGCCGCCGCCGCCTCCGACGAAACCCTAGCCGCCGTCTTCCAACAGCTCAAGCCACACACCGTCGCCCTCCTCGACCTCCTCCGCAGCCGCAGCCCCGCCTCCAACTCCATGGCCTCCTCCTCCCTCCGCGCCATGGCCGCCTTCCTCCGCTCGGCCCCCGCCCCCGCCTTGCAGCTCTGCTTCGAGTACCCACTCCCCCCTTCCTTCTCCGTTGCGTTTGTTTGAGATGATTTCTTTCTTCGCTGTTTGGTTTGTGGTCTAGTGTAGCTCTTGATCGCTGCCTTGTGCTTTTCTAGTTATACGGTGTTTCCATTGCTCCTGCTCCTGGATGCCGCAGTGCAGTGCAGGAAGGAAGGCAAGGCACCAGGACAGGGTGTGGAGGAGCTTCACATCACTGATGCCATTGCCGAAGGTGGGCTCGCCTGCCTCGAGGTGCTCCTCACCAAGTGCCGCCTCACCTCGGTTAATCAGGTGCTTAATTCTGCTCTGCTATTGTCTGATGATTCGCTGGTTTACTCTTTTGGGATCCTTAGCTAGTACCTGCTAATTAGCTGCTTTACTAAAAACCTGTCAATCTCTTAGCATACTACTCAATTTGATTTGGCAATTAGTTTCTCGACGACCAAGGACGATATGAAACAGTGTCCTGAATGTTTTAGTGCTTGATGATGGGCAGAACATGTGGATTGAACCTAAAGTGAAATAAAGGTCCCGGCGGCATCGATTTATCGCGAAAACCGAACGAAAATCATCAAAAACCGAAGAGTTTGAAAAAAAAACTCAAAAAAAATGAAAACCGATCGGTTTTGTCGAAAACCATTCAGTTTTCTCGAAAAATTGACCGGCGAGTTGAACCTTTTGGGTGGCCGGTTTTTTGAGCGATTTTCGTCGAAAATCGAGCGGTTTTCACTGATTTTCCACCGGTTTACGGTACATAAATTTTTTTCAAAAATTTCTATTTTTTTTTTGAATTGGACCGATTTTTCGGTCGGTTTAGGATTTCAACCCGGCTCGATATGGTCGATTTTCGCGAAAATCGATCGGTTTTGTGAATCCTGAGTGAGGCTACAAAACTTTGCGCTGCAAATGATTATCGCTCAGTTCCATTTGGATGTCCTATTCACCTAAATAGAACATGTGGATTGTGTTCCTTTTTTTGGTTGATCCACCAAGTTATTTACACCTGTAACATTAGTATATTTTGTTCGCTTTACTAGATGGTTTCACTGCTGAAGAAGTTAACTTCCGGGGCAATGCTTTCACCTTCGGAGGCTTCAGAGGAATTCCGCCGAGGAACCATAAGATGCTTCAAAGCCATGGTTCTGCAGTTACAGCAATGCTCGGACCACTCTTGTTCGTGCAAGCAAGCAACTGCATTGCCTACAACCACAACTATTGCAAGTTCGGAAGTTGGCAGTGTTGTTCGCCCAAATGACTCTGCACAACCAGAGGAGTGCTTGCTCGCATTCCTCCGGTCCCAAAGTGCTTCAGCTGCCGTAGGACACTGGCTTTCACTTCTTCTCCAGGTATAGCAGTTGTTCCTGAATTTATGTATGTATGCTTTTTTTTTCTGGGTGGATAAGCTTTTTTTTTTAAAAAAAAAAAATAGAATACCTTTGCCATCTATTGATTCTTTTATTTGTTTAGACATGTGTTCTTTATATGTAATCACGGTTTGGTGGGATGGAGCTCTAATTTTGGTTTGTTTTCTTATGGAAGTCATCAGAGTTTGAAGCATCAAGAGGTCACCATGGCAGTGCAGATGTTAGAAAGGAATCATTGCTTGCACTGCGTGTCCTTATTGCCAAGGTGAGAAGTTCTGTATATGCACTACATTGGTGGTTTGCTAGTTGAGACACCAGAAATGCTTAAGCATATTATTGATTAGCACTCTACCTTGCTAGTATTCCCCCCCAAAAAATCCTGCTACATACACAAGAAGGCATGAATAGATGAAGTGACAATAACCAAGGCAATGTTATACGGCTAGCTGTGGCCTTGGCATTATAACCAGGGTAGCAACCTTTACTCATTCTGGAACAAAAATCAATGAATTTTTTTAACAGATTTTATGTATACCTACTTTCAGAGATGATATAAATACCCAGTTTGCTTTGATTGTATTAGTTATAATCAACTCTCTTTTGTGCTTCGCACATCCTATATATTTCTTGTGGGCATGATTCCCTTTGCATAATAGCATGGTTCATTGTTTTTTATTTTTTTGTGGGCGTGGCTCCTCCTGCTGAGACTATTCCTTTTCTTTTCCCATTATGCGCATAATTCAGTGAACTTATTTTTCTTGTTTAGGTAGGTTCTGCTGATGCCCTCGCCTTTTTCCTTCCTGGAATTGTGAGCCGTCTTGGAAAGGTTCTATACACATCTAAGACTATGATTAGTGGTGCTGCTGGGAGTGCTTTGAGCATTGAGCAAGCCATTCTTGGATTGACTGAGGCTTTGATGATAGTCCTAAATGACAAGGAAAATTTCAGCGCACTTGATATGCCTGTTGTTGAGAATTCTACTCATCGTTCTAGTGGCAGTGGTTTGAGTGAACATGTATTGCAGATGCTTCGCCAATTGCCAGCCAAAAATTTATCTGAACAGATAGGCAATGATGAAAATACAGAAGACTCTATCTCTGATTTCAATAATATCTCTTCTGATAGAAGAGCACTGCATGTAAAACGGACAAAAAAATGGCTTGAGGAAACAGCTAGTAATGTTGATAAATTGCTTTCTGCCACATTTCCACACGTATGTTTATGTTCACTTTTTTGCTATTTGTTTGCTATTTTTTAGTTAGGATGTCATTATTCTAAGTTAGCTTAATATTGTATCATTTTTGCAGCTTTCTATGCATTCATCTGAGAAAGTAAGGAGGTCGGTGGTTAATGGTGTAAGAGGGCTTTTGTCTAGTTGCAGCTATACATTAAGGAGAAGCAAGATGTTACTTACGGTAAGTTAGGCCCCGTTTGTTTCAGCTTTTGCTTGAAAAAAGCGGATTGTTTGCCGAACGGGAGGATTCTGAAAAGTTTCTCCCACAATCAGAAGCTGCTCTCTACATAGAACAGAATCCGACTAGAACATGATTCTCGCCAGCCCGGTTCGGAACCTAGAAGTTGCAGCTGGCCCGGCCCGATTATCCCACAGTCAGAAGCAGCTTCTCCCATAATCTAGAATCTACAATCCAGAAGCTGAAACAAATTGGACCTTAGTAAACTGTAAAGTTTCTGTCACTTGTGAAAGAGGATGAAACTAAATATGGAATCTACACTTTTTTTGAGGGGAATATTGGATCTACACTTATGCTCACATATTCTATAACTGTGTCATCAATCTGCAGCATGGCTTATCTTTTGAAATTCATTCACCATGCTAGCATTACTTGACTCGAAACTGTATTTTTTGTTAACTTCAAAAAGATAATTGCAGGAATACTTATGTGTTCTGGCATGTGATGATGTGGCATCTGTGTCTGAGGCTGCGCAAGATTCTCTTGATTATCTTTTCATGCAGGGTCAGAGTTTTCTAACCGAAAATGAGGTTTCTGATATTTTTACCAGGTTCGTGTTATTTTATTTTCTAGAAACAACAGAGTTGATGGTGGGAGCGAAGTCCTCAACTTTTTTTACATGTAAAACAGGTTACTTGAAAAGTTACCGCAAGTGGTACATGGAAGTGAGGAGACCACTGCGCTTTCACATGCTAGGAGACTGTTGGCTCTAACTTTTTATGCAGGCCCTCAGTTTCTGATAAATCACCTTCATCATTCTCCTGTAAGTTCTTCACATTCCTTTGGTGGGATCAATGACTCTTCGAGTTCTTTACAGTCCTTTCATTGGATCAATGACTTTTTGGTTGTCTTTGAACTTGATTCTGCTGGCAGGTTGTTGCTGCTCGTTTGTTTGATTGTTTGGGTTTATGCATTAGTCATAGTTCACAATTTTCTGGTTCCATGGACAAGCTAATGGTATCAAAGCCACTGTCTATTGGATATCTGTATTCAATTGCTGAGTTAAAGAGTGGTGCCTATCCTAAAGATATAGCTCATAGTTTTCAGCATGCCCCATCTGCATCCACAACCTCCAAAATATCTGTTATCCAAGATAATGGTTTGCCAAATGGAACACACGGTACCGTTGAATACGAGCTGCCCCATGTACCTCCATGGTTTGTTCATGCAACTAGCCAGAAACTTTACGTTGCTATTGCTGGAATGGTTAGGCTTGTTGGTCTATCAACAGTTTCAGGTACTTTTTCAACTGCAAAACTTATGATTTAGGGGCTGTTCTGCTTGTTTCATTTCATGAATGTTAACATTTATGACACTGGAATCTTGCCTTATCATGTTTGATTGCTTCTGATGATGCTAGGGGAAGAAACCAGTGCATCCTTATCTGTTTTCGTTGATATTCTACTCGATCAATTCAGGAGGTTGAGCACTGAACTGCGTGCTAAAGAAATTCACAAAGGTGGTATGCAGAGGTGGTACTTGAAAAGTGATGCCGGGCAAACACTACGCAATGTTAGCTCTGCTGTTTGCATACTTAATGAGCTCATGTATGGTCTGTCGGATCAATCCCTCAGTATATGTTTACAACTATTCAACAAGAGCTCATCACAAGTGATAGGGCTACCTAGTCAAAATGATCAAATAACTGTTTGTGGTCAACATAGTGTAGTTACTAATAACAGAAAATTTTGGAAGATAAGTGAGCAAATGAGCACTAAGGACCACATTATTCCTTGCATTGGCAGTATTCTGCATGAGTATTTGTCTCCAGAAGTATGGAATCTTCCAACAGAGCAGGACTCTGAGCTGCTCCTAACAGAATCGAATCTTCCATTGCACTTCTTCCGGGATACCACTGCACTGCACCAGGTAATTATGCATTGTTGCAATTTGTCAATCTGTTTTGTTGTAAGTTATTTTTTTCTTGTTCTGTTTTGAATTATATTTTGTCTACTTAAGTTCAAGTTTTGGTCTTCTGTATCAGGTAATGGTTGAAGGAATTGGAGTCTTCGGTGTCATTCTTGGTCAAGATTTTGCACGTAGTGGGTTTATGCACTCTTCGCTTTATCTTCTGCTTCGAAAACTTTTAAGTTCAAGTGTTCAGATAAGAGTTGCGTCAGATGCTGTCTTAAGAGCACTTGCTGCTGGTGGTGGTTATTGTTCGGTAATTGATTGCTTTATCTTATGCAGGAATTCTTTTTTGTTTTCATCATTGAACTTTGCATTAATGTTTTTTCTTCCTCCTTGTACAGGTGGCCCAATTTGTTGTCGCAAATGCAGATTATGTTGTTGACTCTCTTTGCAGACAGCTGCGTCACTTGGACCTCAACCCCCATGTCCCTGACATTCTTGCTTCAATGCTGTGTTATATCGGTGCTTCTCATGACATCTTGCCATTCTTGGAAGAACCGGTATGATTAGGGTGGCTATGAATCTAGAAGCAAAAATTCCATTTCTTCAATTGTGCTTTTTTTAATCGAGCAGTGCTTTTCTATATTCTTCAATAATAACATTGCCTTGTAAAGCATCTGTAGTTGCTAATTGTCAAATTAATTGCCACTTAATTGCTTTGGAAGTCAGGCATTTTTCTTTTTGGGAGCACTTTCCTGTTTTTAATAAACGCTAGAACAAAATGTGATGTTTTTGCATTTGAAGCAAGTTTTGTTTGTGTAACTTCCATTGCAATACATGTAAATTCTTACAGATGCGAGCGGTTTCTTCAGAGCTGGAGGTTCTTGGTAGGCATGATCGCCCACATCTAACTGTTCCATTTCTGAAGGTATTATGATATACAAAGTTTTGATAGCATGTGGCATCTGCTTTGATCGTTCTACTAATAGTGAAATAATATGTCTCATTAGGGTTGTTTTATCTCTTAATTAAAGAGAGATTTGTGAAGTCTATATTTTTTTTTACAAAAAAAATTCCATGCAGTTCAAATGTTGATTTGTCTCTGATTCTCTGGTATTATTGATGTGATCATTGGCGTATACAGAATTCCAGCTCCACATGTGTACTTTTCCGTCTCTGTTTTTTGTATGTTTCACTGAGCAAGTTCTTTTCTTACTTTTTGGGTACCTGTAGGCAGTTTCTGAGATTGCCAAGGCATCTAGACATGAATCTATTAGTTTGCCAGATGAGGCACAGTCATTTTATGTGAAGGTCAGATCCGAAGGTCAAGCTGTCCAAAGTGTGATAGAGAAGAGAACAGAAACCAGTGCAATGTCTGGTAATAGCTCGGCAGAATTCAATTTTGTCTGTCAACATCTTCTACAGCCGCTAGTTTGGGTTGCAGTTCAGCATAGTAATGAATTATAAAAGTAATATCAAAGGCTCAAAGCATGCAAAATAAATTTTGTTTCCACTATACCACCGTGGGAATTTGTTGCTTATATCTTTGAGATTTTTGCAAAACCCTATGTACAAGTGGGAGAGTTTGTAAAAAAACCCACTCACATCGTAAAGTTCATCAAAACCCCACCCGCAAGTTCTATGTGGTAGCAAATCCCACCCCCAAGGGCCAATTTACTTGTTAAAGCTCCTACATGGTGCTTGCATGACAATCCCAGTGGACTGGTCTTGTGAACTATGAACATGGAAGACGTGTTAGTGTAGGGTATGGCGCATGAGGTGAGCATGGGAGAGAATGAAGTGCGATGCAAGAGCGGGAGAATAGAGGGACAAGGAAGAAGGTGATCGTCGACATTTTGGCTGTGCGGGAGGATTTTCGCGGTCTTGATGTACTCACTACTTAGACGCAATCCCCTCAGCGGGAGATAGCCAGGCTATCCGTTCTTGATATGTAGGAGCTTCATCGACTAAATTGGCTATTGGAGGGGGGATTGCAACCACATAGAACTTGTGGGTGGTTTTTTGACGAACTTTGAGATGCAGGTGGGGTTTTGACAAACTCCCCCACTTGCAAGTGGTTTTTTGCAAAAATTCCTATATTTTAATGAATTGTCTTTGTATCTTCTATTTAGGTATGGTTTGATAAGTTGTGAACTCTACATCTAACTGAGAGAGTAAAGGCGATATGGCACTTTTGACTTCCTCATTCGATTTAGGCGGTCCTTCTTGCATTTATTTCTTGTATCCTTATCCTCCCACTTGTTTGATGTTATTTCCTATTGCATGCTTACCTTGGTCTAAGAATATAAATGCTTATATTGCTCATGTGGATGTCTAGAACATGATGGCAGTAGACTAACAACGTGCTAGGCTTTTCCTGTGACTCCAACCATATGCATGTTCAAATTACTTTTCTACACCATGGTGCCAATATCCTTTTCTCCTGACTTCTCTATCTCTATGCAATATATACGACTCAATCTTATGTTCCCTACAAAAAAGTGGCTTTGATTTTGCAGTTACTTCATTCATGAAACCCTTATTCATTTAATCACTATCTCATACCCTGTCTCTGTGGTTGCATCAGAAAGAATGGATGTTGATGTTCAACCTGATTTTCTGAGATTGGAATACTGGGAGGATTTACTTTGCAAGCTAAATGAGATGAGAAGATACAGGAGAATAGTTGGATCTCTTGTTGGCTCTTGTTTATTAGCTGCCACCCCACTTCTCTCTTCAACCAAGGAAGCAGCTTGTCTTGTAGCCCTTGACATTGTGGAGGTATTTGTTCTGCTAATTTAAATAATAGATTGGAATTTAGTTTATTCTGGTTCCATTTCATTGGATATTTTCTTGCAAGGTTAATATATTTTCCTTATTTTTTGGCCATGCATTTCACCTATGTTTTCCAACTATTTTGTTTGGTAATAGTTTTTGGTCAATGATCTTATTTTGAAATGGCGTTCCAAGTGTCTATTGTCCATTCTTTATCCCAAGGAATGGAAAACTACAGTCTACATGCAGGGAGGAGATTTCTATAATGGTTATACTTGATGTACCGCTGTTTATTTGTCTTCAATGTTATTAGAACTAGGATTTAAATCTATTATTCTGTTTAATGACTTTTGCAAACTTGCTACCTTACATTACTTGGCAACATAGTTCTTAGATCTGACATGTCTATTGTCATTCAGCGTTAATTAAAAGTAAAAGAATGTATTCTGCATTTATAGTAATGCTACACTGACAAAAAAATTGCTTGAAGATATTTTTGTTTCATCTTGGCAATGAAGTTCACTTCAGGCATTTGAAGTCACATAGAAATATTCTTTGCTATGTACAGAATGCTGCTGTATCTACTGCCAAGGTTGAGGAGGCTTATAAGTGTGAAAATCAAAGCAAAGTTGTTATTGAGGAAGCAATCCAATTTCTGTCAACGGATGAACTTGATGATGCCATGGATACCGCTGAAGATGTTGATGAGAATAGACTACTCCCAGCTATGAACAAACTATGGCCATACTTGATTATCTGTCTTAAGAACAAGATCTCAGTGGTACGGTTTCTTACGTCTGATTGTTTTGCATTGTGCAATTCATTGTTCTGTTTGCTTGCTTGCCTCTTTGGTTTTGTATAACGAAAACTTTCCCAGAAATGTTTCTTGTTTTAATTGAATACATTGAATCATTCATCAATGCTATTGTTTCATGGCTCACTAGCTTGAAGTCGCGGTTAATGGTTTTTAATCCACAAGAGCATTTGACACCATCCAATCGAGACAAGCCACATATTCTTTTGACCAGAATCAGATAAAGAGCCTTGGGACTTTGGGTTGCCTGTATCATATCTAAGTTCAGCATTTTCGTTTTGGCGTTTGCATTCTTAGATGCTTGGGAGTCCTATATTGCATCCATAGCCTGTGACACATGTTACTATTGCTATTCTGAGGTTTGTCCTTGTCCAGTAGCCTCACCTCGTAAATGATGCATACTGCCTACCCTTTTTTATCTTGTTGACATGTTGGGTTGATCCATTGCATCCATATCTTTGCTCCTCTATCAGATCAAATTTGTAAATGGAATTTGGTAGCAAAACTGATAATGGATATTTTCAGGATTTTCAGAACAGAACATAGTGCCACTAGATTTATTTCCAATTCCCAAGGGTCTGTATTGATTTTTAATGTAGATAAATGAAATGCATAATATTTAGGTGAATTTTGTAAATGATGTAGCACCCTTATAATCTAACCCATCTGATTTTTCGTATCACCCTTTTTGTTTGTTGCTGTCGTTGAAGGTTCGATATAATTTTGTAGTTATGGAACAAATATTTACCACCAGGGATCAATTTTCAGGCGGTAACCGCCTGGAAAACAGTAGGGCCTGGGATTTTTCCCAAAACCAAAATTTTAACCCTGCTTTCCAGCTGACCAAAACATGAAAGTCTAATTCACTTTACGAAATAATGTGCATGGTTGGTTTGTGCATGAAGTAGACCTAGTATATGCTTTAGCTTGGATCTGGAATTTGCCACGAGCCAATGATCCACTTGGATATCAGATGAACTGATGAACCCTTGATGCGTGAACGTTGAATATATATATATATGAGTTAACAAACTGGTGAAAATTCATTTGCTTGTTGCTTTTTACTGTGTTCATGCTTTTTATTCTTTTTCATCCTTAATGTAACTTATATTCCTCCTGTATGATTTCTGCTCTCACCCGAATAAGGCTTTTGCAGCCTGTTGTCAGAAAATGCACAGAAGTGTTAAGTAGAGCCATTGGGATATCTGGTGGTGATTTTTTTGTACGCCGATTTCATAAGGATGGACCTGTTATTTGGAGGTTGTTGGCCTTGTCTCCATTACGACGGAAAAGAGTGTCATTAATGGATGAGAAAGCAATTATTTTACCATATAGGAATACCTCACTTACCTCAGAGGAACCAATGGCTGAGATGTCTAGCCAAAAAATTCAGATCACAGTCCTGGACATGATCACTGAAATATCTTCCAACAAAAGAAGTGCTATTGCATTGGAAAGTGTATTAAAGAAGGTTTGTGGCCTTGTGGTAGGGATTGCCTATAGTGGTTCGATAGGTTTGCGAGAAGCTGCTATAAGGGCATTGGCGGGACTTGCCTGTATGGATGCTGACCTCGTCTGGCTTCTTCTGTCAGACGTGTATTATTCACTGAACCAAAGGGATATGCCTTTACCACCTAACCAAGATCTGGTGGAGCTATATGATCTTCTGCCCCCACCAATGTCTTCAGGAGAGTACCTCTTTGTGCAGTATGGTGGTGAGGGTGTTAGATGTGATTTGGATCCCTCATCTGTACATGAGGTGTTCAAAAGGATGCAGGATGCGGTCTTAACATGAAATCCGGTAAATCGCTCAGCTTTATTAATTGGGTTATGATTTATGAACTTATGGGTTTGCTCCTGGCAGTTGACACATTTCTTTATTTGAGAGTTCTACTGTACTTTGCAGGTGTGTTGAATCCATCTCTCTATTGCAGCCTTGGCGCCTCGCCGAGGATATTGTGTCTCATGCTGAGATCAGTGTCATGAAACATTTCCTTGGCACTGACAAAGGGTAAAACTCCTCCACTTTCCCGTGCAAACCAGTATTTCTCAGATGAGGAAATTTGAATAACACCTACATCAACAAGAGAGCCAAATAAGAAATGTATTGTATGTAGTATGGTAACTGTTTGAGACACAGATTATACATTTTTCTTCATTGTGTTTAACTTGAATTTGGAATCTTAGATTACTCCCTTCGGTCACAAATACATGTCATTTTGGACATTGACACGGTCCCAAAACGCAACTTTGACCACTAATTTTTATTGTAGTATATTTGTAAAACCCCATAATTCTATAATATCATGAAAGTACTTTTCGAGACATATACACATGCGATTTTTATGGATCCAATATAAATATTTAAAAGATATCGATACTTCGATAGCCAAAGTTTTGAAAGTTTGACTGCGCGTATCCCAAAATGACATGTATTTATGACTATAGGGAGTAAGTCTTTAGTGATATCGTTTAGTCTCCAGATGGAAATGTTTTGCTAGTTTACTACTCAGCTGATACTCCTTGTGCTTTCTGGCTATACATCAATATTGGAGGAAACACTCATATAACCCACTCCGACATTATTTCCCCTTTGTCTGAATGGCACGATTAAGGTTAGCCACAACTCGCAAGGCTAACCATTTACCTCAATAGCCTGTTCTTTTCAGTTTAGCGAGGTGAAGATGATATGCTTTCTTAATAACTGATATACATTATTGACCTATCAGATATCTTGTGCACTATTAGCTTAACATATTTTCAAGAAACATCTGGTCTAAACACGAAAACGCACTTATGCCCACCCACCCACCCACACACACACAAATAAATGAATACCCTTGTTTAACATATGCAGGAATCATGATGAAGGATGAACTGGAGCTACGAAGAAACATTCTTCTCAAGTTGTGGTTATGTTGAATTTGCATAGGCCGGTGGCCTTAACTTCCTTGCTGGAATCAGATGAATAATGTGATCTGTTTACACTTATATGCGATGCTGTCTGCCACCTGCATGCGTCTTCAAGTTTGAATCTCTATTTAGCGGTAGGGTAACAACTGTAGAAGGCATGAACATTGTTGCCCACAATCAGGGGCGGAACTAGAGAAAAAATCATCGGGGTTCACCACTTCATCATATATATGATAACAATTTATTATTCTTACCATTTGCTTGTTATTTGCCTCCCGGTGTCATAAGATTTAGATCAAGGGGGTTCACATATACTATATATATACACTAACATACACTACATATACTATATATATAGACTAACATACACTATTTTTTTTTGACCCGGTGTCCTGTGACACCCCCTACCATGCACTACTTCCGCCCCTGCCCACAATTTCGTCAAGAGAGGAGCAGTAAAACCTCGGAAGGCTATCTTATGATTAGGATACAAGGAAAAGGACATGAGGTTTCTGATAGGGATGATTTTGTAATTATGTGGTTTAAACAAGTCAAAGTGTATTAAATATCGTATTAGTGCAGATGTGAGAGTGGTTTCCCTTTTTGAAGGGTGTTTTGTAGGAACAAATATTTTTCTGTCTGAAACCCTTCAAAATTTGTTTGAAAACATCATGTTGCTGTCAAATTTTCCGATTCGCTTGGATTTGAAGCGTGACAAGAGGTAGTAAAAAAAAGAGGGAGAGAGAGAAGTCGATCACATGAGTTACGTTTCTTCTTCTTTTACTTTTTTAACGCCTTTTATGCGATCGTGGCAAGCTTGTTTGATCTTCGACTAGGGCATAGGGAGATGGGGCAACTGATAATCAATCAAGGCAAGGAACCACCATTTCAAAATATTTCCGTTCATAAGAAAAGGTTATCAGAACACATGCTCAATCGACGATAACGTGCCGCCCATTACATGGTTCTAAAAGAAACGTAAGGTGTGCTTTGGCTGTCACTAGGTTATTACTTGGAGAACACAAGAATTTTAATAATAAAAGGCTACATGTTCCTGAATTCGTGAGCCTGCCTGGCCGAGACTTTGGGAAACCATCGGAGCAACGCAGAGCTGTTTTAATAAACTGGGGATGAAGAAACAATGATAGCTTTCCTGTAGTGAGTAGTGACCTATTACTACATTACGGATTTACAATTGATCGAGTAGAGGGCTCCCCTCTTTGGCAAGAATGAACAGGCCTCCATCGCCTCTCGAGATCCGGAAGTCTTTGTCAAGGTAGGTCGTCAGGAGCCAGGACCGGGCCCTGTTGTTCCCAGGAATTGGTACCTTGAGGGGTGGCTGCCCGGAGATGGAGCCTGCAATGCCGGCAAAGGCTTGCTGCAAAGGGTTCAGCACCTGCTGGACTGGACCCAGGCTGATCTTTTGCCCAAATATATCAATCTGTGCTGGTAGATCCACTGATGACGATATATCTGGGGGCTGGAAGCTCCCTTCTTTGAATTGGACCTTCGTTAAAATGATCACCAACATGTCAGTTTGACCTATATACGAGTAATCATAGGGCAGCTTAAACGGTAAAGGGAAAAAAAAAACACACTCGCAACTGATGAATCGTCGTAAGAAATCTTAATAATCATGGTGTACACCGATACGTTGGTATTTATAATCAGTTGCCTCACTAGGGATGGCGTCAATTAGAAAACCTTGATAATGACGGACTCGATAAAGAGAGATATTTAGACAAGTTTATAATCATCTTCCATGACATCATGGTGTACACCTCGACCAGCCAATGACAGTTAGGCAGCGATAAAAAATATTAAGTACATAAGTTGATTTGTCGGCTTGTAGCCATGTGTGATTACAGATTTATGGTATGACGCATCCTAGGTCGTACAACTTTACAGCAACTGATGACTATATACATGCGAAACATGACTCAATTTGGATAATCATGTCTATATGCCCGACCGGGAATCCTTCCCAACTATTGTATATTCTTCAAGCCTAGTAGAAGTAACAGGTATAGAAGCTTGGTTTATTGAATAGAAAAACTTGGTAAGAAAATTGATCTATATGACCTTTAAAGTTTAAAGACAAAACTAGCAAGTATCAATTGAGATACACATAATGTATCATGATAGCACAGTACACGGAAGACATAAAATTACTATAATAACTATACTTTTATTTAAATCTATATTTTAAGCAACAGCAGGTAGGCACAACTAGAAAAGTAGCTTAATTAGGAGCTTCGGACTTTCAAATTTTAATAATGCAGCATGGTGCTTAAAGTTGTCGAACAAGCGAATTAATTCTTCCAATGATTTATCTGGATAAACTGAATAACCAACGCAGTAATGCAAAGAAGCAGTTCTTCTGAATCCAAAGAAGCATAATATTCATCACAAGGACGTTTGTACCTCTATCCTTGATGGACTTTGAACCTCAAAAGACGCAGTTGCGTCGAATGAAAACGAAGCAAAGGGAGTCGAGATAGTTGAGGCATTGACTACGGTCATGCTTTTTGTGTCAATTTTTTGGGATATCTTCTGAACCTTGGAGAACGGTGTTGCCCCAGCAAGTAGAATAGGCAAAAGTTCAGAATATGCTGTATAGCTGCAAGTCAATTAACATACACAATTAACACAGTATTTTACCTAGAAAGAAATTGATTGCATCAGCAGCAAAAAACACTACGTTTTTAGGAGTAACAAGTTAGCTGCAATTATTAACGAGGTTTGGAATAAATAAAGCAACAATGCTCAGCTGCCAGAAGCAAAACATGAAGCATGGAAGAAGAGAGATGTATAGCAGACAGGATCATTAAAGAAATCATGCTTAGACAACTTTTTTTTAACAGGACAGTTCATAGTCATGTTTCGTTTAAGAAGACACAACAAAGATCCAGTTCATGGCTTACAGGCAATTCAACAAAAACAAACCATAAAGCAATAAGCTACCCATACGAACCGCCAATGTCCATAACTTTGAAAAATCTTGTGGACGTACTATGCTGATGGATTGCATCTTCATGAAGCTTCTGCTATCTTTTTTGCGGCCTATATGCATAGGTTACATGCCCTTAAATCCCATCAATGCCGTATCTTTCTCTGTTAGGATATATATAATTGCCACAGCTCAAATATTTTGCTTGTTTGGTGAAGGACATGAATACAAGGTTTCAAATTTCGTTTTTGGTATATATCTCGGAGGTGGCCGGCCAGATCGCGGAATTTCGGACAAAATTTGGACGAAATCCAAAAACCAAATTTAAAATCCGGTTTTTTTCAACTGGGATTTTCGAGATTTCAGTCAAAATCACTGAGATTTCAAAAAAGAATATCTATGGCGGTTTTTAAGAGTATTTTCTCTTGCCACAGACCAAGGAATATCGAAAATAACTAGACTACACTAGACTACTCCTTCGTTATCTCAAAGCACTATATTCTATGCCTGTATGTAGAGAATATCAAGTAAACCTGGGTATTTATTGGGTTACAAAGGGAACATCACACGAATTTGCAGTGGGACATGAAATTCGCCATATATTTATGGACAAGACCATTAAAAAGATATGCCTTATAAACTTAGACACGAGAGAGCACCGACCAGTAGTAATCTAGTTCTCCCTCCGTTCTTATTATACTTGACCTTTTTTTTACCCGTCTTCAAGCTTGAATTTGACCGTGACTTTTTATAACTTCAAACTAAGATATACTAAGAAAACTAGTTATACTTAGAAAAAACAAAATTGATAATGAAAATAAAGATTCAAAATAAAAATACTATTTCATAAAATCAAACATCTATCTTTAACGCTTCGTTTCTTACAAAAGCTGGCTAATTAAAGCAACGCTTCGTTTTTTGCATAGGGCAATTAAGCAGGGCAATTAAATAGGGCAATTAAGCAGGGCAATTAATGTGACGTGGGAAGAAACTCTCACTTTATATAGTAGAGATTATAATACTACAGAAGCATTTTAAATAACAAATAGAATGGTATAATTTTTATATAGCCGATGTATCTCTACTATTATAAAGCAACAGTTGGTGGCAGTAGTGAGTTCTACCACGTCATTAATTGCCCTACGCAAAAAACGAAGTGTTGCTTTAATTAGCCAGCTTTCGCAAGAAACGAAGCGTTAAAGATAGATGTTTGATCTTGTGAAATAATTTTTTATTTTTTAATCTTTATTTTTCGTTATCAATTTTGTTTTTCGTAGCAATGCACGGACATGTAACTAGTATACTTATAAACACATCGGTGGTCAAAGTAAACTTAGGTTGACAGCACGGATTGGAGGAGATGAAGTAAAAACGAACGGAGGGAGCAATAATTAACAGTAGAAAGTGAAAAGGCTGACACGAGGATCCAGTTGCCGTCGAGGAGGTCGGGCGCCTCGACGGGCGCGGGCGTGGGATTGGCCGCCTCGAGCTGGGTGACGAGCTCGACGACCTCCCCCCTGACCTCCGACGACGCCCGGAGGCCTAGCTCAGAGCCGTAGACGGTGTCCACCAAGCACCGCTTCAGCTCCTCCCGCCTCTCCTGCTCGTCGTCGTCCGGAGACGAAGCCTCCCCCATGGCCACGGGTGGAGTCGGGTTCCCCCCTCCCCACTCGTCGTCGTTGATAGGAGGATCGGCGGCTGAGGGCGCCTCTGGCTCGGGCTCCCCCGGCTCGCCCCACTCGTCGGCAACGAGGGGGGCGCGCGAGTTCCCTGAGGCGGAGGCGCCGCCCCACTCGTCGTCGTCGATGGGCGGGTCGGGCTGGGAGGGGGGCTCCGGCACGGGCTGCGACCGCTCGCCCCACTCGTCGGGGATGGCTCCCTCGAGGCCGCGCGAGTTCCCGGAGGCGGAGGCGCCGCCCCACTTGTCGTCGTCGATGCGGGGGTTGGGCTGGGAGCGGTCGCCCCACTCGTCAGGGATGGCGCCCTCTAGGCCGCGGGCCGCGGTGGGCGGGCGGAGGGGGAGGCGGAAGAGGATACGGGATCTGAGGGTGTGGTGGAAGCGGGCGGTGGCGGTGGCGGTGGGCGTGGGAGAGAGGGGGTGGAGGAGGGACGCGTGGGAGGAGGAGGAGGCGAAGAGGGGAGCCATCGAATACTCCTCGGCGTCTTGTGTCGGCTTGCGGGAGAAAAACGAGAGCGCATGGCTGGGGATTGGAATGGGATATTTCTACTTGCCATTGATGGGCCTTGCATCAACGGCGATAGGAGGACGATAACGAGTCTGCGACGTTGGGCTTCTTTCCACTCCATTCTTCTTATGGGTTTCTTCCTAATTGTCATGGGCTGCGAGCTGATGGTATTCATTGCGCCGGCGACCGGACGGTTCATCAAGTTTACGGTCCTGGGATCATTCATTGTAAAATCAAATGAGAACCATTCGTAAAATATTATGCATCTTGTCGTTGTCGGTGATCAGGATCGTCTGACCGTATAAATGAAACCGAGGGGTGTATGAACAGAGACCCGAAGGCGAGCTTCGTCCCTCGGGAGATTGGCGTTTGTTGTGGTTACGAACAAAGAGAAGAAAGCAAGAGACACGAGGATTTATACTGGTTCGAGCCCCCAGTCTGAGTAATAGCTCTACTCTAATCTTTTCCTGAGGCGAAAGATTTGATTATGCTCGAGTACAAGTGGGTGTCTATCCCTCTGTCTTTTTCTCTATTCCTTGGGGGATCCCCCTACGTACATATCTAGAGAGAGATTACAAAACCCCTCCTTCCTGTTATTGGTAATCGGTCAGGAGTAGTTCTCGGAGAGGGTGGCCCCACAAACGTCTGACCCGGATCACAACCGTTCCCGGGTCCTAGCCCTCATCCGCATCTACGGATCTTGGTAACCGCCAACGCAAGCCTTTGATCGGGTCCCCCCGAGCTATAGGTCTCGGTCGTGAGGTAGCCTTCGACTTCCTTGCTCGAGGTCGTGCAGGCACTGCCCGGTCAATGGGATGGTAGGGGACCCAGACCTCGAGTCACCGGCTCAAGCTCGGGCCGAGGCCGAGACCATCCCAACCGTCAAGGCCAGGACCCTTCCAGTCGTGGTCCCCAGCAGCCCCCTCACGGTTGACGAAGGCGATCTTCCTCCAATCGGGGCCTCCCTAGAGGTCGCTTGACCCAGGACGCTGAGTCCAACCAAGTTGGGGGCGAAGGTCTTGGGGCAGGTTCCGTCCCTCGGCCCGATGAGGAAGATTGAACGGGTTCTTCTTCTGACCAGGCTGGGTCAGGGGGGCATGGCGAGATCGGGGCGTTGAGCGGCAGACGCGTTGGCCCCCACCGTGCCGCCTTCGAGAACCGGCTCAGCCAGGTACAAGTCGCCTTTCTTCTATTTTCCCCATTCCGCCTCCTCCTTAGTGATCTTAAAAGTGCATCTAGGCCTCTCAATTTATTTTGGTGATTAATGATGACACAATTAAAGAGATCTAATGTTTTAACTTAGAATAATACAAATCTCAACAACATATCAAGCTTGGAATGAGATTGGACACCCCTACGTACATTAAAATTCAAGAAGACGGCATCAAGACGAGATTTGTAATTTCTATTTTATTTAAGGATAGACGTACTATTAAGAGGATACGACGAAAAATCGCTTTTAGGATGTGCATGTGCTCAAGGTCAAGTCTTGCATATAAACTAGGACTCAAATACTTGCATTTCCCCAAAACAGCATTTTCCAACCGAGCCATCCAACCCGGAGTATCCGGACATTTAGTCCGGAGTGTCCGGGTTAACCCCTTCGGCCAAAAATCATTCCAGTTTATCCGGAGTATCCGAACATTTTGTCCGAATAATCCGGAGTATCCGGGTTAATTGTCCGGAGTGTCCGGACAGTTCGAATTTGAGAGTAACGACTAGTTTTCCAAAAGAGTATTTAAAGCCTCTACTCTCCTCCAACGGCTAGGATCTCTATTGAGCTCATTCATAGCAGCATTCAAGCCATTCCTAACACACTCCAAGCATTCAATAGAGCCCTCACTTCCTCCCACCTCTTGATTTGGTTGTTGATCCATTCCTGGTGAGGAGAGGAAGAAGTAAAGTGCTAGGTGCATTCAATCCAAATCCTTGAGCACTAGTTCATCCTCCAAGCGACTCTTCGTGGTGTTGTTACTCTTGGAGGTTGAAGGCCTCCTAGACGGCTAGGAGTCACCGGGAGCACCTGAAGCGTGTGGTGTGCCCCGATCGTTTGTGAAGGCGAGTCTCGCCTCCGAAAGGGAAGAGACAAGAAGTGAAGCCGGCGAGTGCATTTGTGCAACACCGGGAGGAAAGCGGGTTGAAAGAGACCCCAGCTCAAGTGCGACCGAGCCACCTCAACGGAGACGTAGGATTCCCTTCAAGAATCCGAACTTCGGTGAAAAATCAAGTCTCCAACTTTCTTTCTTAGTTCTTGCTTTACTTGTGTGGATTTGTTCTCTTAAAGCTTCGATCTAGCTTGTCTTACTACTTTCCTCTTGATCCGCACTTGCTTAAAGTTCTAAGTTGTTTTTGCTATCTGTTATTAGAGTAACTAGTTGCTAGTTAGAGTAAATCTAGTTTCGTTCCCGAGCTACCCAACCCGGAGTATCCGGATAAAATACTGGACAGTCCGGATAACTCGGAGTATCCGGACATAATATCCGGAGACTCCGAGTTGACCTGCTCGGGTGGTTTAATTCCGCTGCGTAATTTTTAATTCGCCTATTCACCTCCCTCTAGGCGATATCTTCGGTCCTTTCAGATCTTCACATGTTTACTTTTTGATCCCCACAGGCCGTGTATCACGTTGCCCAGGGACTCCAAGGTCTCCAGGAGCACGTAGATGCCCTAAAGGCCGTGCTGAACCTGGTGGAAGAGCGAGAGACCCACCTGAAGTAGCTCGAGGAAACCCTTGCGGCAGAGCGAGAGATAGCCCGACAAAGAATGGAAACGAACTCCGTCGAGCTCGTCGCCCTTCAAGGTACCATGAGGGCTCTCGAGGTCTCCCACGCCGCTGAGCTCAGAGGGCCCATCAGCACCGAGCGCAACCACGGCTACCGAGCCGTCGAGGATGAGTGTGCGCGGTCATCTCGCGCGCTTGAGGCTGCCCGAGCCGAAGCCTCCAAGACCCTCGAAGCTGAGTGCGACGAAGCCTCCAAGACCCTGGAGGCGGAACGAGCGAAGGTGGAGGAGCTTTAGAAGCAGACCAACGCGCCAGCTAAGGCCTCAGCCGAGCTCGAGGCGAAGGTTGCCGAGCTCGAGGCGAAGCTTGGGCGAGTGGTCAAAACGGCCAAGGGCACCTTAGCTCAGCTCCAAGAGGAGCGAAATCGTGCTGCCAGCTCAGCCACCGAGACGCTTAGCCTGCAGGGTGAACTATTCGAGCTAGGACAAGGGTTGTTGAACTCGAGCAAGGGAAGCTCGCTTGTGAGATGTTGGGCCTGTAAATATGAGTAGGCTAGCGCTTTTGTGGTTAAGGCATTTAGAACAATGTAATGAAGAACTGGAAGTTCCCGAGCGAAAGATGCACTCTAGTATAGTCCTTTGTGTATATATATATGATCAGGCACTTAGTTGTTCGTAGAACAATGACCCCTTAACTAGCCCCCGATGCGGTCGAGATCGTGCGATGTCGATGTCGGGCGCAATAAACGAAGTCCGCGGGCCAGACTCCGATGCGGTCGAGGTTGTGCGATGTCGACGTCAGTAATTTGGTGTTCATTTAGTAGTAAAATCTTATTTATATGGTGTTTAGTCGTGGGATTTACATAATTTTTTTTGCTCTCGTCGTCAATAAGCTATTGGTGAAAACCGTTCATAAATCGGAACTGCCACTAAAAAGTTATGGCTAAATCAAAGGGAAAAATATTCTAGTACAAACTTGAAAATATATTTACTTGTTGGTTGGCCATGTAATTCGTTTGCTTACTCAACACATAAAGTGGACATTACGCTGATTGATGGGATACGCAGGCTCAATCGGACTCTGTTGACTGGTTGGCACATATATATATTAGTGTGTGTCTGTATATGTATATATATGGGAAAAATACTTTCTATTCTCGAGAGTAGTTACTCCCACCTCTGAAATATCACTCAAACGAACTTAAAATACTCATTTATCACTTTGAATACACTCATATACTAATTGTAAGAAATTCCAATGAGATTCACATGAAAAAATTGCAAAGGAGTACATAATTTTTAGCATATTTTGCAAATACATTCATATACGCACATAAAAATGAGTATGTCTAAAAAGTGTGCACACAACCTCTGAAAAAATGTAAATACCACCTAAATGGTCTTATATACTTGTATATATACTACAGTACATATCCTCTGTTGCGCGAGATACTTTATACGTTGTGGGATACGATATATGGAGTAGCTACTCTCGAAAGTAGAAAAGAGGTTTGATGCTTGGATTCGTGTGCCTGTATATGTATAGTTTTTAAAATTTGTACGTAGATACTCTAGGTTAGGTAGTTAGCGGATGCATGGATTCGTGCATGTATTGTTTTTTCGTTGGAACACGTATATATACACTACGGCACGTATAAGGGCATCTGCAATGGTGCCACTTTAGCTTATTACTAGTTACATGCCCGTGCATTGCTACGAAAAACAAAATTGATAACGAAAAATAAAGATTAAAAAATAAAAAAATTATTTCACAAGATCAAACATCTATCTTTAACGCTTTCGCTTAAGTAAAGCTGGCTAATTAAAGCAACGCTTCGTTTTTTGCGTATGGCAATTAAGCAGGGCAATTAATGACGTGGGTAGAACTCACCACTGCCACCAACTGTTGCTTTATAATAGTAGAGATAAGAGTGTCAACTCAGCATTTTGCTTAGGTTCACCTAATGAGAGAAAAAGAAGAAAGAGATATAGACTGACTACTAACTTATAGTCAGGTTATAGCTGATTCCAAGGCATTTATCACCTCTTACATATTGCCCTATATTTAATTTTGTAGACAATGCTATAGCTAGTCCATTGGAGAGGTTGTCTATTAGCTATCTATAGATGACATGTATATTTTTTATAGCTAGTAGTTGACTACACCATTGCAGATACCCTAAGGAGTATGGATGGTTTTGTTTGGATGATAGTATGTACGTGCTACTTATTAATTCCGTTTGACGCTCATGTCCACTGTATAGATGGTAACGGAGTTTAGAATTACTAATGGACCCGTGCCTACCCCGTCTCAATCCATGTGCACCGACCGAAGAGCAGCAGCTAGCTAATACTACTGCTACTACTAGTCGCTAGCTAAGCTAGTGTCACTACTGTGTGCCAACATTCATTGTAGATCACCATGTTCTGCATGAGCATGACACACCATCTCTCTCTCTCCCCCCCACCAATACCACCTTGCATGAACCAGCTAGCTGGGTTTGGAGTAGGGATGGCAGAAACACCTATTTGTCTGGATCTGGGTCTAAATTTGGACCTATGGGTTTTTATGATTAGGTCTGGGTCCAGATACAGATATAGACCCGTGGGTACTGTAGACCCGAACCCGAAATAACTGTGAAATAGACCCAACCCAATTCGATCGCCTACTCGCCGGTCAGCCTGCCATCCCATCGACCCATCCACTGTATTGGCTTATTGCCTCCGCCCTCAGCCGGTCTCAGGAGTACACAAAGTCACCAAGACACCAACACATTATTGCCTCAGTCGCCCCTCAGGTCTCAGCCTGTCCCAACTCACAAAACCAGAAACCCAAGCCCCCGTCTGGCCGTCTTCCGTTGTCCCTAACCCCGATCGGCATCTGACGACTGGAGATCCGCCATCCGCGACCAGAGATCCCCCGATCGGCATCCGACGACCGGAGACCCCTTCAGCGCCTCAGCGATTGGGCACTTCGGCCCTTCCTGTGTTCAGCAACTGCGACGCCGACCGAGCTTCAACGCCCAACCCAGCGACCGCAACCCCAACCGGCGACCACAACCCTAACCGCGCCCCCATGTACCGGCCAACCCGAAGCGACGACCCTGACCCTGACCCCAACCCCGACCGGCCACCGCCACCCCGACCACGCCCCCTCCGGTATGCTTGTTCTCCAACTAAGACACAATAGGGCTTGCTTGAGCAAATGCATATGTAGTGATTTAGTTTGCACAAGCATTCCATGACAAGGTGAAAATTTTTGACCAAATTTATATGGAATTCACATGATTCCTGGTATTATTTTCTCATGGTGCAAGTGTGACTTCCAGGACTCGTTGTTGTTGGGGGGGAGGGGGAATACATGTTGGTCTTCTCAATCTACTTTATTAAACATAAAAAGGGGTAGGGGTGGTGTTTTTGTTCCACGATCTTCTAAAGACTGCAGATTTTTAAGTTTCCTGAACTTTGTGAGTTTTGAAAATGCTGGCACACTTCAGTTCATTTCAATTATCTTGTGCTACCTCTAGAGCTATTGTTTCTTACATCATTTCAATTATGTCACATTGTCCACCAGTGAGTTTTAAAAGAGCAATAAACACAATAGCGTCCATGTGTGTGCACTTATTTCATAATATTTTGTTATATATAAATCTGAAAATTCCTTTCTTTTGTTGCACTAGGTTCATGTATGTGCCATGTCCACAAACGGCAGAGGTTATATGTCAAGCTTTGCATAATTGCCTTGTTGAGTGGCATCTTTAGAACAAGACATCTACAGTAACTTTGGATAGTTGCTCATCGAATGACAAAGCTATTGGGGAATTAACAGATAAGTTGGATTCTAACTCACTCATGTTGCATGGTAGATTAGTTCATATGAGGTGTTGTACCCATATTTTGAAATTGATTGTGCAAGATTGAATGAGTCATGGAAAAGGGCATCGAAAGAGTGCATGATACCGTTGCATTTTTGTCGGCAACACCTAAAAGACATGAAATGTTTGAAAAGATGGTCCGCACTATGAGCATAACATACAACAAAAAATTGTCTCTTGGTTGTAAAACAAGATGGAATTCAACTTATTTGATGTTACAAGTTGCCTTGCAGTATCAAAAAGTTTTTAATCGTCTGAAGCTACAAGTTAAATTGTTTACTTGTTGTCCTACTTTAGAGGATTGGTGGTTTGCATAGGATGTATGTGATACGCTAAATATATTTTTTGACATCACTGAGTTGTTATCAGGCACTAAGTATGTTGCAGCCAATCTTTTTTTTCCCCAAAATTTGTGGCATTAATTTAGCAATAAGAAAATGGCAATTGAGTGATAACGAACTTTTGCAAAAGATGTCTGAGGAGATGAAGAGAAAATTTGATAAGTATTGGATAGATGTTCATAGTCTTATGTCAATTGCAACGGTCCTTGATCCAAGATTTAAGACTCGTATGTTGCATGCTTTGTATGGGTCTATGTCAACCACACAACTGCAAAGGTTGATGACATAAAGAAGCTTATGTTGGATTTGTTGTTAGAGTATCAAGAGACTTCTGGAATTGTAGGTACATCTGATGCCACTAGCATAGCTTCTGACCAACTTGGAGTAGATGAAGTATTTCATATCTTTGATACTTATATGTCTTCTTAGTCTACAAGTTGTGCTTCTCATATTCGGTCAAAGTTAGATTTATATTTGGAAGAACATCTTTTGCCTAGAACACAAGAGTTAGATATAATCACTTGGTGGAAGTTTGGAGGTATTAAGTACCCGACCTTGCAAAGGATAGCTCATGATATATTGCCAATTCCTGTAACAACTTTGGCATCTGAATCTGCATTTATTACAAGTGGCAGAGTGCTTAGTCCACATCGAAGTCGCATTGCCCCTAATATGGTTCAAGCACTTATGTGCATGCAAGCATGGCAATCTACGGATATGCTAGGTAACATTAAATATCTGCATTCCATTTCATCTATTTTATGTCACTTATAAGTATTGCTAATTTTTCTCTTAGGAGATACTTCTAATTTCTTTACAATCGGAACTGTTCTCGAGGATGAAGAAGAGATGATTGAAGATGAATTTGGTGTCACCAGTTTATGAGTTATCAGTTTATGAGGAGATGAATCGAAACTGTTCTTAGAGACTTAGATTGTTGGAGTGTTTCTAGCTACAAGAAGACATTTTGAACTTGTAGCCTGTTTAATGCCTTAATCATGTACTGTTTGGAGTTTGGTATGTTTATTTTTGTTGATTTGTTTGTTGAAAATCTGAAATGTTGAATATATGAAATGATGCAATGCTCCATGCATCACTGACTCACCGTAGCTTTGATTCTAATTCATCTCAAAAGCGCAGTCTGCCATGCATCACTAACTCACTATAGCTTTGATTTTGCCTCATTGTTTCGTGTCCCGGGTACCCGTCGGGTCCAGGTCTGGGTCCAGATTTGGACGCATAGGTCTATTCGGGTCCGGGTTCGGGTCCATGATTCGGGTCTCGAGTTCAGGTTCACGAGGGAAGGATCCGGAGCTACCCGACCCGATTGCCACCTCTAGTTTGGAGGTCGGAACTTCTTGAACCTACTAATTTGAGTATTAGATCTACAAAACATTCTGAAATTAATGGTAGCATGCATTGTGAGATTCTTTTCGAGAGAAATCCACGGTACATAGTATATAGTATCACTTAATTTTAGAGCTATTTTACGGTGCATTAAATTGAATACGAACCATTCATTCTTTTCGATCCAATGGATCAGATTAACTAGAGTTTACTTATGCTTCATTTGATAGTAGAGTAGTAGAAATAACCTTAACAAATCAACGATTAGATGCGATTTCTACTACACATTATATACTACCAGTATAATTAATGCATCGTAAAATTTCTGTAATTTTATGGTTCAATATAAATATGGAAAAAGAAGCGATAGTCAAATTAAGTTTTAGAACGTACGTTCTCTCGTGACCGGGGTAGGGGATATTGGTCCATGCATCCATTGATCTGTCGTGCGTGCAACACTAGGCTAGACTAGTCCCACGATCGAGCTCATGCATGCTTCCATGAGATCCATGGGAGGTCGTCGATCGATCGATCGGGAAAACTAACTTAATATATAGCTGCTTAGTTTAATTAATTACTAGCTGGATCTCCATGCGCGGTAAAACAAAGGATCGATCGATCCCAGACCCAGGACGTGCTACGTATTGATCGCGGTAAAAACTGGGTGCCTGGCTCTATATATTGGTTTGGTGGTGATGCCGTGATGGTAGTCTCTACTATATAAAGTGAGAGTTTCTTCCCACGTCACATTAATTGCTCTGCTTAATTGCCCTACTTAATTGCCCTACGCAAGAAACGAAGCGTTGCTTTAATTAGCCAGCTTTTGCAAGAAACGAAGCGTTAAAGATAGATGTTTGATCTTATGAAATAGTATTTTTTTTATTTTTTATTGTTTATTTTTCGTTATCAATTTTATTTTTCGTAGCAACGCACGCGCATATAACTAGTATCACTGTATCAGACAGATCTCGCGAGGACGGGGGATCGCGCGGATCGGAGGGACGGGACGACGACTCCAGCTGAGCTGGAACGCGGAAAGGAGATGGTGGGGACTCTGTCTCTCTCTCTCTCTCTCTCTCTCTCTGCAATGGTTCGCTCCGCTCCACTCTAGCTATTTTACCACTAAGGCCCTGTTTGGAAGCAAAGTTTTTCAATACAATGGTATTACAAAGCCATGGCTTAGAAATTGTGTTAGCATAAATACCATGGTTTCACCTACCACCATTGAAACCATGGTTTTTCTTAGAACTACAAACTATTTGGCTACAAAGTATTTTGCATGGTATTTTCAAAGTATTGACACCTTTCACTCTCTACACCACCACCAAAAGCCCAAAACTCCACTTTGAGTGGAGTTTTCAATACTCCAAAAATACCATGGTATTGGCAATCCCATGGTTTTCAAAACAGAGTTTTTTGGGTTGCTTCCAAACACCATGTTGCCAAAAATACCATGGTATTCTTCAAAACCATAGTTTTGCCTAGAAACTATGAAAATACTTTGTTGCCAAACAGGCCCTAAGATGTTAATGGGTCGAAACTCAGTATAAATTTGATCCAAACCTATTTTCCCCTAGATCTGTATCTAGTCTCGTCAAAAAAAAGTGAGGTCCAAGCCTGGTTTGGACTCAAATAAAAATCTAGATCTTGATTTGGGCGTTTATCTAGATAAACTGTTTGTTTGATGAGTTGATAGTTTACTTTGCAATATTCAAGTAATAAAACTAGATCTATAATTACATATTTCACTAACTGGAATCATAGGTTGATGAAAGGTAGAACTTAAAATATACAACTTAAATATGTAAAACAAAAATAAAATCATTGGTACTAAAGACAAAATCAATTAGTTTACTTGACGGGTGGTGAGAGGTTTAGTAGAAAAATATACGGTCCAAGCATGCTCCAATTTAATCCAAATAGCTATAGTTCCAAAATAAATCCAATTCATTTACAATTTAAAATCGATATAATATAAAAACCTACATCGATTCAAACCCATTAGTTTCCCTATCCACCACTGATCTCACCAGTGTTGTATTTGTATGTGGTGACCCAACGTGGCGATGGCGCTCGGATTCACTGTGCTTATTATTGTGCGCACTTGACCGGTGGTGAGAGATTTAATAGAAAAATATAAGGTCTAAGCATGGCCCAATTTAATCTAAATAGCTATAGATACAAAATAAATCCAATCTAGCTGTCGACGATTGGGGAACAAGCCCCAGCCGAGCTTACTTGTTGAATGAGGGATCAACCAAAGCCCTCTTCTACCAAAGTTGTAGCATCGAAGACGTCGGAGACGGTCCATTAGAACAGACAGAGACACAAGGATTTTTATCTTGATTTAGGCATCTCATGATCGAGATAATAGCCATACCTCCAGTCGCCTAATCTCGTTTTTCTGTATTGGAATGATGGATACAAATACCTCAATCTTACCACCGGATCCTCCCCTTCTCCGTTGATGGAGAGATAATTAAATACAAGGTGTCCACGTACATACATGGTAACTGTTTCCTAAGATCGTGCCCGTTGCCCTCTTTTGACGTGTTCTTAATTCTCGCCACGTTTGAATTCTTGGTATTATTTCCCTAGATCCTTGGCGAAATAATCGCCAATTTCTTGTTTTACGGGTTGATCACGTCCTCCGGCAATCTCCGAGCATGCCTTTGGTCTGGCTTCTGCCATCCCGCGTCCTTTCCGAGCATGGTTGCTCGGGCACGTCTTTGAGGTCTATAGCCGATCATACTTTGCTTCGATATTACGGGTATACCTGTGCCCGAGCATGGGAATCCTCGGGGCTCGCGCTCGGGTATTGCTCGGCCGTCAGGGCGAAATGATCCTTATAGAAAATAGTCCAATCCCCGACACTATTCTCTACTATTATAAAGCAACAGTTGGTGACAGTGGTGAGTTCTACCCACGTCATTAATTACCCTGCTTAATTGCCCTACTTAATTGCCCTATGCAAAAAACGAAGCGTTGCTTTAATTAGCCAGCTTTCGCAAGAAACGAAGCGTTAAAGATAGATGTTTGATCTTGTGAAATAATTTTTTTTATTTTTTAATCTTTATTTTTCGTTATCAATTTTGTTTTTCGTAGCAATGCACGGGCATGTAACTAGTATTTACAATTTTGAATGGATCCAAACCATTAGCATCCCTATTCACCACTGATCTGGCCAGGTTCGTATTTGTATGTGGTGACCCCACGCGGCGGTGGCGCGCGGATTCACTGCACCCGTTACTGTGCGCACTTAAGGCGCGCATTTACCCGCTCGCTCCCTCCCTAATTACTCGTACTACCCGCCAGCATTAACTGCTCAGGGAAGACCATTTACTCCGCTCGTCTCGCCCCTCCTCTTCTTCTCCGTTCGATTCCCCTCCCCTGCCCTCCTCCAACTCTTTCCCTTTCCTCTCTGAATCCTCCGCCCTGCTTCGTCTTCTTCGTTTTTACCTTTTGAGAATATATCGCTCTGAATACTTACACCACTCAAGCTTCCTTCTTTTCTTGATATATCGCTCGCTCGAGAGGAAGCGAGAATAGATTAATAACAAAGAACAAGAAGAGGACCGGCCGGGTGCATGCGCAGCATGTTTGGGGACTGCCAGGTCCTCTCCTCCATGGCCGCCGCATCCTCCTCCGCCGACGCGCTCTTCACCTCCCCGCTCATACCCAACCCCGCCCTCGCCGGCTTCATGTCCTCCTCCCTCCCTGCTATGCCCTTCCACCACTTCCCCACCACCACTTTGATACCTGTAAGTACTCTGCATGCCACCTACCCACTCGACTCGACGCTCTTCTTCCTCTCTTCTCTCTGCATGCGATGCACGTACGCCTGCATGTTTTACACTACAGATTGGTCGAAACTAATGGTAACACCTCTTGCTTATTCTTACGCGCGCGCGCGCAGAAGGAGGAGGGCGTCATGGCCGGCCTTCAGGTGGCCAAGGACGAGGAGATGGACTTGGAGATGGAGATGGAGCTCAGCGGCGGCTCCGGCACCGCCCACCTGGACGGCCTGCTCAGCTTCGCGGACATCGACGACGAAAGGGACCAGAAGCCGCAGCACAGCGGCCACGAGCAGACGGACGGCGGGCAGCAGCAGTCGGCGGCGGCCAGCAGCAAGAAGAAGCGGTACCACCGGCACACGGCGCACCAGATCCAACAGATGGAGGCGTAAGAACAACATCCAATCCTCCGGCTCCGTGCATCGTTTCTCTTCTCCTTGGATTAATCGAGCTCACTGCTAATTAATGCAAATCCAAACCAAACCAAACCAAACAAAATGGAATACGGATGCATGCGCAGGCTGTTCAAGGAGTGCCCTCACCCGGATGACAAGCAGCGGCTGAAGCTGAGCCAGGAGCTGGCCCTCAAGCCTCGCCAGGTCAAGTTCTGGTTCCAAAACCGCCGCACGCAGATGAAGGCCCAGCAGGACCGTGCGGACAACGTCATCCTGCGCGCCGAGAACGAGAGCCTCAAGAGCGACAACTTCCGCCTGCAGGCCGCAATCCACAACGTCGTCTGCCCCAACTGCGGCCACGCCGCCGTCCTCGGCGAGATGACATTCGAGGAGCAGCAGCTCCGCATCGAGAACGCCAGGCTAAAAGACGAGGTCCGTACATAAACAGATAGATCCTTGCTTGCAATGCATAGAAGATAGAACCATATCCCTCCTCTTCGAGCTCCACTTAAACCCTAATATGCACAACAAGCACAGAAGCACTGCACACTACACGCAAGAAATTTTTCTTTTTTTATCCTTCCCGACCAATACTGTGAGTGCGTGCGTGCGTGCAGCTGGACCGCTTGGCGTGCATTGCTGCCCGGTACGGCGGCCGCCAGCCGGTCCTGCCGACGTCGGCGCTGGGCTGCTTGTCGGCTGCGCCGCCGGTCCTCCTGCCGGCGCTCGACCTCGACATGAACGTCTACTCGCGGCATTTCACCGACCAGCAGCCCGTTATTGGCTGCGGCGAGCTCATCCATCCAGTCGTACCGCAGCAGATCGCCGACTACGGCGCGGAGTACACTGGCGCCATGGCACCTGTCCAGGAGCAGGGCAAGCAGCTGGTGCTCGACCTCGCTTCCACGGCTGCCGACCATCTCGCCAAGATGTGCCGCGCCAGCGAGCCGCTCTGGGAGCGCCGCGGCGGCTCGGCCACAGAAGTCATGGCTGTGGACGAGCACGCGCAGATGTTCAGCTGGCCGGTGGAGGGCGGAAAGCAGGGAGATGCCGCTGTGGCCAGGACGGAGGGGACGCGGGACAGCGCCGTGGTCATCATGAACAGCACCACGTTGGTGGATGCCTTCCTGGACGCGGTGAGTTCATCATTCCTCTTGATTTCTTTGCACGTGTCCGCGCTAATTATGCTAAGCTCAAGTGCATGCATGCAGAACAAATGGATGGATCTGTTCCCTTCGATTGTTTGCAAGGCAAGAACCATTCAGGTGATAAGCCATGGAGCTGCTTCCGGCCATCTGGGCAGTGGATCTCTCCTCCTGGTAATTCTTCTAGTACAATTTCAACATCGAAAATTACTTGGTTAATCTAGACTAGTACATGCATGCATGCAGACGCAGTAAATTGAACGAACGTAACTGATGGTTCGAATTGATTCGGTGATGGATCGAATAAATGATGATCGCAGATGCAAGCGGAGGTGCAGTTCCCGTCTCCCCTGGTGCCGGCGCGCGAGATGGTGTTCTTCCGGTACTGCGTGCACAACGCCGACGAGGGGAGCTGGTTCATTGTCGATTTCCCGGCGGAGGGGTTCCAGGACGGGCTGCTGCAAACCTCGGTGGTCAGGTGCCGGAGGCGCCCGTCCGGCTGCCTCATTCAGGACATGCCCAATGGCTACTCGAGGGTGGTGTGGGTGGAGCACATGGAGATGGTGGGGGAGGAGAAGCCGCTGCAGCCGGTGTTCAAGGACTACGTCGGCGGCGGCACGGCGTTCGGGGCCACGCGCTGGGTCTCCCTCCTCCAGCGCCAGTGCGAGCGCCTCGCCAGCGAGCTCGCCCGCAACATCGCCGACCTCGGAGGTATCATTTCATTTTCACTTAGTCCGTTTGCCCATACCCATCGATCGCACAATGCATTCTTTTCGAGGAATTTTTTGTTCTTGTTCCGAGTGATAACAATCAATCAACAATTCAGCATTGATCCATCTCGACAAAAGTCTTCTTTTCACTTGCTTCGATTTCTAAATCCCAGTGATCCGCTCCCCTGAGGCGAGAACGAATATGATGAAGCTGTCGCAGCGGATGATCACCACCTTTTGTGCAAACATCAGCGCTTCTGGATGCCAATCTTGGACGGCGCTCTCAGATTCTACAGAGGACACAATCAGGGTCGCAACAAGGAAGAACACGGAGCCGGGGCAACCCAGCGGTGTCATCCTGACCGCGGTGTCCACAAGCTGGCTTCCGTTCAGCCATCAGCAGGTGTTTGAGCTTCTTGCAGATGAGCAACAGCGCTGTCAGGTACGTAGTGACCGTCTGCATATTATATATACTGGATTGTCGTTATGCTTCTTACTTTCAGGTGTGTCCGATGATATAATTTGATCTGAATGATCAGTCTCCTTGATCAATGTCGCGCTCTTGCAGCTTGAGATTTTGTCAAACGGAGGCTCACTTCATGAGGTGGCACATGTTGCGAATGGATCACACCCAAGGAATTGCATCTCTCTTCTTCGCATAAATGTAAGTACTCACTTCTTGTATTTGCCGTGCTCTAAGATGTCCCATATTTAATTTCCTCCGTCGAAGAGCATAATCACAATAAGATAGCTCTTCACTGGTACTTATTCTGGAAGAGCATAATCGCAATGAGTCATATCTTGAATGATACTGATCAGGTTTTGATTTATGACTCATCATCACCCTGGCTGGTGCCTGGTGTGAACAGTTAGAGAATTATGTATCGCATGGTATGAACATGCCCCAAAAACATACACGAGAATATACGAATATAAAATGTTTTTAAGCTTTCTACAGCAAAAATTCCAAAATGAATCAAAGGCTTGCAATGCCTCCATGCTACTGAGTTACTGCAGTAAGTGCACTTTGGTGAAGAGCGCGCGGCTGTTCATTTCAATACTTCTTCAAGCACTTACTGTTTGCTACCAATGTAAAGGACAAGAAATTAACACCGGCTACTTGAGCTGTACAGGACTCAAGATGCCACATTAAATGAGGTTTGAGTGGTCTAGGCTGAGGCTGTGCACATGCGCAGCACTGCAATTTTCTACCCAAATTTTCTGATTCATGTGCTGCCAATGCCACATCGATCTCATCTGGAGATAAGGCGAACAGCCAATTTATAAATCTCATGCTGTGGCATGTACAGCTTATATGTCTGAAAAATCGTTCCATTTTGGCATTAGCCTTTGATACACTGCCTTGCAATGTTTACAATCTGAATGGACTATCTTAGCTCATTTGTCATCTCAGTACGTGTATAATTAATGATGAAGCATGCATGTCTCATATAAGAGTCCTTGAGAAGTCTCTGATTAAACTGTTTGAGGATGGTTGTTGAAATTTCCCTTTTGTTTGCGAGTAAAACTCGAAATAGATTGCCATTTATCACTTGTTAATTTGCAAAGAACTGACATTTTTGCAACCGATGCGAACACAGGCTGCGAGCAACTCATCACAGAATGTGGAGCTCCTGCTGCAGGAGAGCAGCACCCACCCTGATGGCGGAAGCCTTGTGGTGTTCGCAACCGTTGATGTTGATGCCATCCAGGTGACAATGAGCGGCGAGGACCCTTCCTACATCCCTCTCCTCCCCCTGGGATTTGCCATCTTCCCAGCCACCAACACCAACCCTTGGCCTGCAGCGGCAAGCCCCAACACCGGCGATGGCGAGAGTACTACTCCAGGTAACGCAGATGAGCCGACCACTGGCTGCCTCCTCACCGTCGGCATGCAGGTTCTAGCCAGCGCCGTACCTTCAGCTAAGCTCAGCCTCTCGAGTGTCACTGCAATCAACAGCCATGTCTGCAATGCCATTCACCAGATTACAACAGCGCTTGAAGGTGCTGGATCCGACCTCAAGTAGCAAGAAAGGAGGCTTGGTTGGGAACGGAGGACCAAGATGCCTTTTCCATGTCCAATTATTTTGCTACTTGCTGCTAACACCTCAATTGTCTCTGTTAGTCCTGTTGCAAGGGAGGATCTGACAAGAGCCCTACGCTAACAGCATGACCAAACCAAGAAGACCCCCTAGCTCTTCCCGCCATGCGCCTCTCAAAATGACAAAAATACCCCCAGCAAACGCCTGGGGGCATTTTGATCATTTTGGGAAGCTAATGCTATTTGCAAGTAGAAAAGGGTCTTGTCAAGCTCTCACTTGCGCAAACCAACTGGATCATGAGTTGCTGCTAATGCTATTTGCAGTTGAGGCATTTTGCTACACCCTCTCTGTGTTCCCTTCCTCGAAGGTCAAAACTGTGAAGGTTAGCTTTGGTATCTTTCTTTGATTTTTTTTTTTTAATAATGAGCTCGAAGAAGACTTGGTTTGAGTGTGTGGTTTGTGGTAGACCTAGTAACTTGTGTAATCTTAGAGACCTAAGCATATTGCAGGAGAGAAGAGAAAGAAGGAGAGGAGGAGTCAAGAGCGAACCAGTTGTGACCCTTCCCAGTGGAGAAGGGTCTTGGTTCGGGAATTGACTTGTTTCCTCTCTGCAATGCCTTTGGCCAATGTTACTACTATATTGGAAATTTAGTCTAATCCTGCTTTGCTCTGCATGCTCTCTCTCTCTCTCTCTCTCTCTCTCTCTCTCTCTCTCTCTCTGGTTGTTGAATGGGAGTGAATGTGCAATTGAGCATGGTGCCTTTTGTTTTTCTGTGTCAACCTAATTTGTGCCCAGCCTCGAATGCCCTGCCTTTCTGCTGCATTGCATTGCCTTGGATCCCTTTCTTTCTTGGTGCCTCCTTTGCTTGAACTATCCTGACAATCTACTACTGTGGAGGACCAATTTTTGAGCTGCAAGTCAATGCCATGCTATGCAAGCATCTGCTGCTGCTTATTTATTCCCCTGTACTATACCTGGGGATGCTGTGTCTGATGGGTAGGTGGAGAGATGCCTCTCATAAATAACAAGGGGCTTCTTCCTCTGCTGCATACCACCATAGATCTCCCTATCTAGTACTCCCGCTCCTACTAATAGATGTGCCCTGTGCATTGTTGAGCAGCTCACTTCCATGGCATAGCATTCCTGTGTTTGATGCTTTGACTTGTGTGTATGCGTGTGGAGCATGCTTGTTTTGGCAGCTGGATCAGGAATCTCTGATAGTGACAACAGAAAGGAAATTGGTGCCGTTCCATGCATGTGTCGATCCTGCCCCCATCACCACGAACGGTGATTTCGTGAATCTCAAAGCACGATTGAACGGTGATGGGGCAGTTCCCACACAAAGTGCTTTCCCTAAGAAGAAGCCCTTGAAGCTCCTTGAAATGGCACTCACTCATGGGGAAGTCAAGAGCTGTCCAGTCTATCTGCTCTTCAGTGAATGGAGGCCCTGTACCTGGCACCGGGGGCAGTGGGACAGTGAGGTGCTCAAGTTCAGGTTCTGACTGTAATTACATAGTATATATCTCATCTTCTTCAAGTGAAAAACACTAGGAGGGTAAAGACAAACCATCAAATGGTAAAATCAAAATATGCATATCTAAATGACAATCAGATCTCGATAGATGAAGACAAGGTAATACAGCGACGAAATTAATGGTATTCAGAAGAGCTATGGAGTGGAATGTTTGTATCATATGTATCTGTACACAGCAAGTGTTGTCTCGCAGTTCTGATTCGCTTCTATCCTAACGAGGAAGCTGATGTCAGATGCATCATCGTAGCAGACATTCAGGCTCCGAATGCATTGCAAACATTCAGGATCCGGTTCAGGAACACTACACACAGTACGTAGCGGCCCTAGCCAAGCCAGCCGGTAACCAACCAACCAAGAAATTTTTTTTAAATAATACTTTTTTTAAATGTATCGCGGTATTAATACGCCGAAAACAAAAAATATAAAAATAATACCTATTCGCCAAACGGTACGGCGAAATACCTATTTTCGCCAAATGCCTGATTACGCAGTTAACCGTTAGACGATAAATTCCACGGAAAACGAGGGTATTATCGCCGAACCGTTTGGCAAAAATAGAGTTGTCGTACGGTACAGCGAAAATAGCTATTGACGTCATACGGTTCAGTGAAAATAGATACTATCGTCATACAGTACGACGATAATAGCTGCTTTCCCCTAAACTCTGACGGCCGACTGCTAACTGCGTAATTAAGCAGTGGTTGCCCCACTGTTTGGCGAAAATAGCTATTTCGCCGTACCGTTTGGCGAATAAATATTATTTTTTGCAATTTTTGTTTTCAGCGTATTAATACCGCAATACATTTTTAAAAAAAATATTATTTAAAAAAATCACCAACCAACCACCTAGCTAGGTCCTCCCCGTTAACCAAATACCCCGACATGCATGCGCGCGCGCCTCCTCTATTTATATATCGCACCACGCGCGCCACCGTCGATCCATCCAGTCATTGCCAACCATCCACTAGTTAACTGTGCATGCCCAAATCAACCCGCCGCTCGCCGCCGTACGCACCATGAGCCCCACCTCGCCGCGGCAGCCCAGCGCCGGCGGGCCGCGCCAACAAGCCAGTACGTCCCCGTTAAAGGTCCATAGGGACTCCCACCTCATTCACAAGGCCTCGTCGTCCTCGCCACCCTCGTCTTCGTCCACCAACTCCTCCGTCTCCTCGTCCTCAGGTGCGACCAACATCGGCGCCGCTCACCGGCCAGCGCCGAGGCACAAGGGGCAGCAGCAGCCGGTGATCATATACACACACTCGCCCAAGGTCATCCGCACCAACCCGCGCGACTTCATGTCCATCGTGCAGAAGCTCACAGGCCTCGAAGGCACCGGCGCCGCCAACAACGCGGTCTCGGTTGTCAGCGCGCAGGACGAGTCGTCGTCCTCGTCCGAGAGCTGCGCCCACGCCCAATCCTCCGCGCCGCCCACCTACATGGATCCGCAGCTGATGCCGCCGCCGTCTCTAGACGCGCACTTCATGCCGGAGATCCCGCTGTTCGCTCCCGGCGCCTCGGAGCTGCTCTGCGCGCCCAGGGGGCTGTACCGCCAGTTCCCGCCGGTGGACGCCGTGGCCCTCGGCCCAGTGATGTCGACAAACATAAACAACGCCGGCGCCGGCAGTGGCGGGGACGGGGTGGTGTTCTCCCCGTCGATGGTGGAGGCGATGAAAATGTTCCCGGATTATTGATTAATCAACATCCAATCCATGCATGAATTAAGAGATGATGCATGCACGTAGGAGTGGCATGCATCCATGCATGCAATAATCGGATCGCGCGAGGTTACGTTGTTCTTCTCAATTAGGAAATCACTAGAACGGTTGAGATTTCATTGCACTACGTGCATGCATGCATCATGCCCTGTGATTTCTTGTTTGATTTCAGTTCCCTCCTGTACATTGCTTCAGTGATGGATGTGGATACGATGAATGTAATGTCCTCTGAATCTGAGGTGTTAATCTCGATCAGGGGATACCAATCGTATCGGTATCACTATCACTCGAACGGTACAGACGTGACTAGTTATCTTGCACTGTAAATAAATAAGTTGGAGAATTCTTGGATGCGATACATCCCTATCTATTTTGTTTGGTCTTGCTGTTTGTATATGGTCCCCTAGAGAATGGTGAATTGTATGAAAGTTGTTGCAACAGCAAGGTAAGACGTAGATTCATAGATCTCTCCTCACTAATATTTTCTGATGTGCGCCTCCCCCTACATAAGAGAGGAGATATATGACTTTTCTTGTAAAAAAAAGAAGACAAAAAAGCCTAAATTAATGTAACCTCACGTTTGTACTAAATTAATGTATGATCACACATTGCCAAAAAAAGCCTAGGGTTAAAGAGGCATACACCTCCCTTGATGTATGGCTCCTCGTCCAACATACGTCTCGCAACGTATGCTTTCGTTAACCCATTTGCCCAGACCTCGGTCAACCAATGTATGACTTCGTGTCGTACACCCGTCAACCCAGTGAACAGCAACCATGATGCATACATTAAAAGAGAACAACAAGCTTACAAGAACCCGGTTATATGACAGGTGATAGCTCCCAAGATCCACTACTATCACCACACGTAACCGCCCAACAAGTTGATTCACAACACATACCTAAAAGTAAGCGATAACTTAAGTCATTACATTACTCGGACGGCTGTCCAGAGTTTATATTACAAGTCCAAACTTTATAGCAGTACAACGAAAGGCTTAGATGTAGTTCAAAAGTTTAGTTCGATGGGCCCCCAAACCCATGGGCAACCGACTGAGAATATACTCCTAGTCATCCTCCACATCATCAGCAAAACCAGAAGCATAATAGTAACCAATTTCAGCATGCTCCGCTTTATCATCTAAACAAATTTTTCAACAAGTGCATTTGAGTACGACATAATCGTACTCGCAAGACTTCATAACAGCATATCTCTACTATTATAAAGCAACAGTTGGTGGCAGTGGTGAGTTCTACCCACGTCATTAATTGCCCTGCTTAATTGCTCTACTTAATTGCCCTGCTTAATTGCCCTACACAAAAAACGAAGCGTTGCTTTAATTAGCCAGCTTTAGCAAGAAACGAAGCGTTAAAGATAGATGTTTGATCTTGTGAAATATTTTTTTATTTCTTAATCTTTATTTTTCGTTATCAATTTTGTTTTTCGTAGCAATGCACGGGCATGTAACTAGTTAACATGAAGGGTATGTGAAGGGATAGGTTGCTAATCCTATCAAGTTTCCTTTGCTTAAGGCTGAATTTATTTGCAATATGAAGTAGTAAGTTGTAAAAGGAAGTTGTAAGAGCAAGTGTAGTGATTAGAACATTAGTATGAGAGTATAATCATAAAGAGGTACTTGCTGTCCAAAACTGTAAACAACGGTATTATCCCATACCGGCAAAGTTTCCCTTGGATTACACCATCCATACCCATTATGGATTGGACCATCCATTCCCAAATCAGTTTCAAACCAAAACAAAATTTCTACTCATGGCTGAGATGCACCAGGTTGTCCAATACTGAGGACGCAGCTATTCGATTAGATTCTTACACTCTGCAGATGTCGTACAACTTTACCCACACGACATAGACAACCCATCGTGCAAAGCACGTCACGCGATACCCGTTGGTATCCGTTTGGGCGTTCATGACAAAGCTTTTACATTGTTCTCTGCAGTGACCACCTCCCGTGTTCCATCTACCTTGAGATATGAGGTAAATCCCCATCATATCCCAACCACCTACACGTTGTGATGGGTTCACATAGCGTAAATCCCGCAATGCCCTCCGGTCAGAGGCTACCTGCATGACCGCACAGTCCATAGACTCATCGTCTACATAATCAACCTGCGGATTCTATCACCGTAGAGACACAACTTATTATGCTAGGGCCTACCCATATCATGCACATGTGGTCCGTACATTGTTTCCTAGATTTTACTAAACCACAGACTTGATCCTTATATTTCTCAGGCAAGGCTTTCACAAACCCACAACGTGCTCAACCGCACCTTTCCATACAACCAATTATTGCCCAAGTCTAAGCACTTTATTTTCAGTTTGGAATCAACATAATTTCATAAGTACACCCCTATGAATTTTATTCTTTTAAAAGTTTCCCATTTGTAGACATTTGTCAAATTTCAACACGGTGAATACCAATTTTCATTTCCAAGCATTCTAAACATTTCTAATCATGTCATTGTTACATATAAACTCCACGACTTTGGCACCTTCAGTTTCACTAACTCCCAGTACGCGCAATCCCGTCTCTGACACCCTACTCCGTCTAGCTTCAGGTCATGCAATTCATGGTCAAACGAGAATATTTTGTACAATCATCTTGTAACCGCGCTCCATGGACGCTCCTCTGCACGTGACAGGCTAGCCACGACACTTGAAAAATGATTTAGTTCCACCCCTTCTCCGTAGTGTATTTTAGATTGCACTCGTTCATTCATACCTATCAAGAATTTTCACAAAATTCTTAATACCGTTGTACCCATGTAATATGATGACGTACTCTACACTAGTTGAAACAATTGTTTCAGGCATATATACATTTATTTTTTAAACTACACACTATCCTACATACTTTTCACAGTTTTCATGTCCATAGCTATTGCTACCAGCTAATTACTTCCGAATCTAATTAATCTGGTTGCCAAGTCATGTATGTAAAAAAACTATTGCCACACTACACACCTAATTAATCTGGTCGCTAAATCGTGTATCTAAAAAATTATTGCTATTCTACATAGCTAACCGCTTACAAATCCAATTATTCTGGTCGCTAAGTTGTCTATCTAAAAAAATTATTGCTATTCTACACATCTAACTACTTACAAACCTAATTAATCTAGTCAGTAAATCTAAAAAACTATTGCTATTCTACACAGCTAACTACTTACAAACCTAATTAATCTAGTTACTAAGTCATCTATCTAAAACAATTATTGATATTCTACACAACTAACTACTTATGAACCTAATTAATCTGATCGCTAAATTATGTATCTAAAAAATTATTGCTATTCTACATAGCTAATTGCTTACAAAACTAATTAATCTGGTCGCTAAGTCGTCTATCTAAAAAAATTATTGCTATTCTACACATCTAACTGCTTACAAACCTAATTAATCTAGTCGCTAAGTCGTGTATCTAAAAATTTATTGCTATTCTACACAGCTAACTACTTGCAAACCTAATTAATCTGGTTGCTAAGGCGTCTATCTAAAAAAATTATTGCTATTCTACACAGCTAACTACTTACAAACCTAATTAATCTGGTCGCTAAATCGTGTATCTAAAAAAAAACATTGCTATTCTACATATCTAACTAGTTATAAACCTAATTAATCTGGTCGCTAAATCATATATATACAAAATTATCCTACACAGCTAACTACTTACAAACCTAATTAATCTGGTCGCTAAGTCATCTATCTAAATATCAATTGTTACTCTACATAGCTAATTACTTACAACCTAATGAACATACTCACTAAATCATATTTTTAAATTTTAATTCAAATAAATAAAGAAATTACCTGCAAAATCACGACACTTTCCTCGCTCACCCGTGAATAGTGCTATGATTATGATGGTCAAGGTTAAATACCTCTATGTCGTTATTTAGAATGGCGATAAAGAGACAACTATTATCGAAAAGTCATCTGTCGTCATTTGAAATAGCAACAGGCTCTTTGTTGTCATTTCAAATTGCTATATAGAGGTGGTTTTGTAATTTTTTTAATTTGTATACTAATTCTGTAATTTTTTATTTAAAAAATCTTATTTTAAAAAAGATTCATGATCTGTCAGGTGATGAGTCTCATGAATTTCCCCTGAAAATAAAAAAAAAAGAGAGGGAGGGAGGGACAAATCAAATTAATTAAAATCTCTCGTCAATCCCGGCTTGGGCAAGCAAAGCAACCTCTCTCTCTCTCTCTCTCTCTCCGGCCTCCGGCGATCGGGGAGCCTACCGCCAAGTCAACATCGGTTGGGGGGGATCTCGCCTGCCAGATCAGCCGCGCTGGGGGCGAATCACTCGCGCCACTCACCGGCGCCGCCGCCCTTCCCCTTCTGGCTCCCCCTCCCCTGGCGGAACCCTAATGCCCGCCGCATAGGCACCGGCACCGCCATGGACTTCGCCAGCCGCCACGCCGCCCCCGCGCCCCCGCCGCCCGAGGCCTCACCCTCCTCTCCCCGTGGCGCCGCCGTCGCCGTCGCCGAGGAGCCCGAGTACCTCGCCAGGTACCTCGTCATCAAGCACTCGTGGAGGGGGAGGTACAGGCGGATCCTCTGCATCGCCGCCTCGGGCCTCATCACGCTCGATCCTGCCACCCTCGCCGTCACCAACTCCTACGACCTCGCCGCCGACTTCGACCGCGCCGCGCCCGACCCCAACGCTGCCGAGTTCACGATCAGCGTCCGCACCGACGGCCGAGGCAAGTTCAAGGCCGTACGCTTCTCCTCGCCGCTCCGCCCTGGGATCCTCACCGAGCTCCACCGCTTGCGCCCCGTCCACCCGGTCGTCGAGTTCCCCGTCCTCCACCTCCGCCGCCGCACCCACGAGTGGGCCCCCTTTGTAAGCTTTTCCTTTGTAAGCTTTTCTTCTCCCTTGCCCATCGTGCCTTCCTCAATTATCCTCTCTCCTTAACTCGCACTACTTTGCTGTGCTAACAATTGATGATACTTCCATGCCCAATCCCTCGCAGTTTTTTTTCTTTTCTTTTATAGTACAAGTAACTGCATTATTCAACCTTTTATGCCACCACAAAGTCTGCCTCAGTTAAATACCTAACCGAATTGTTTGGCTAGTCAAACAAGCTGGAATTCAAATGAAAGTAGTGATCTTATAGGTCTGTCAGTTTGCTGCTTGTAGCTATCCTGAGGGTAAAAACTCGTGTCGATCTTCAGATTGTGTCATACTGTCATAGCACAAGACTTAGTTTAGCAAGCTACCAATTGAAGGAGTATTATATTCTAAAAAATAACGCATCGTATTTGTAGAATTGTCTTCCTTATCCAATTTGTTGAAATTTGTCTAGTTGTGGGGAAGATTTAAAACTAAATGCCAATTTTCGATTTGTGCCACGAGACATGCTAAAACTAAGTCTTAACTAGCTAGCAGGAATAGATGAACAGTGCATCGCTGAATTGATGAATAGTTAGATGGGTGCTAATTGCAGATCACCTCTTCTGTAATGTACTCACACAATGCTGTTTCAAAGGAAGTTTACTGGTGTTTAATCATCAGTTGTTTGGTATCTGATACTTTGGTTACTGAGTGTGAACTACATCCTGTAGAAAATTAAGGTCACTTCGGTGGGTGTTGAGCTCCTTGAAGGACATTCTGGTGACCTGCGCTGGTGCTTGGACTTTAGAGATATGGATTCGCCTGCTATCGTGCTCTTGGGAGATAGTTATGGGAAGAGGACTGCTGAAGGTGGAGGGTTTGTGCTATGCCCCCTTTATGGAAGGAAGTCAAAAGCATTTATGGCTGCTCCAGGCAGTACAAACTCTGTGATTATATCTTATTTGGTACACCCTTCTGTCTTCGTCTTGTTCAGTTGGTCCATTCCTTGTTACAAGCTAAGAAGATTGTCGCAGGTTGATGTAACATCCTAATGTTGTCTATTTTTCAGACAAAAACTGCCAAGTCAACGATTGGATTATCACTATCTGTGGACAATTCACAGTCAATGACATCTGCTGACTTTATAGCAAAGAGAGGTAGGCATTAGTGACGATGAACTTTACTTGTACTGCCATTTTGTCTGGGATACTGAGTAGCTGTTTAGGTGGCTGTTTTTGATGATGCTGACTGAGGGTGCATATATGATTCTTATATGCATCTTTGATGCACTTTTCCAGTTGAATCAGATTCCATGCGGCAAGTGTTGCCTTGCCATCCATATGGTTTTGAAGCTAGACAATACCTTATTTAGAGTTACCCTGCCAAATAAAATAAACTGAGTATGAGATTGATCAACAAAATCCACATTTTCCCACATCTATCATACCGTCTCATGTGACAAAAGGAACTTAGACTGAGTTCTTGTTTGCTGCCTGTGACTATGGCCCTGTTTGTTTAGGCTTAGGCTTTTTGGCTTATAGGTTAAAGCCAACTTTTAGGTTTAAATAGTTTAAAAACAATCGGCTTTTATACGTGGTAGAGGTGGTTAATTTCATCATAACTTTAGTGGCATTAGTCTAAAACCAACCCTCGATAAGCCAAAAAAGCACATCTCTAGTGGCTTTTGACTTTTAGTTATATGGAAAATAAAAAGCCACCCATTTGTTTAGTCTTTAGTTTTTTGACTTTTAAGCTGGTGAAAAAGCCCAAACCAACAATGCCTATGATCTCCTTTGATTTTCAATTGCCTGTGGACTTCTTTCCCAGTTAATGAGGCAGTTGGAGCTGCTGAAACTCGACATGGAGAATGGTCAGTAACAAGATTACGTCCTGCTGCACATGGCACTGCAAGCATTGAGAGCTTGAGTTTGGGTATCGGACCAAGGGGAGGACTTGGAGAGCAGGGTGATTCTGTTTCTCGCCAGCTTGTTCTTACAAACACTTCACTCGTCGAAAGACGCCCCGAGAATTACGAGGTAGACATTTGGCTTCTTTTCTCCTCATTTTCATATAAATTACTCATACTTACACTTTTGATTGCATGTGTACATGCTGCAACTATCCAGCCATTGGCAAATTAACTTTCGATAAATGGTTTTTCGCCCTTGGATATATTTTTGTTTTTTTTTGCTAAATTGCTTCTTCTTCTTTTTCCTATATCTTCTGCATGGTAGGTTTCTTAATTTTTGCCACTTAATCTTATCTTTCCAGGCTATCATTGTCCGACCTCTCTCAGCAGTAAGTGCCCTTGTACGATTTGCAGAAGAGCCGCAGATGTTTGCATTTGAATTCAATGATGGCTGTCCGATTCATGTAAGTATGCAAGTACGCATTAATGGCTATCCCCATTGCCAGACGTGCCTTCTAATTCTTCTCTGTTTTCTCACTCAGGTATATGCAAGTACATCCCGTGATAGTTTACTTGCAACAGTTCTTGATGTTTTACAGACCCAGGTATCACTTCTTTGATCTCTCAGTTTTGCAGCACTTGAGGTCAACATGGAATTAGTATACTGCTTTGCTGAGTTAGAAAATGATACCAGGTCTACCTGATATATTTTAATGCTCAAGTTATGGTGTTTAGCAAGCATGACTGCCTCACTTGTACTTTTAGCACAGCTATGTCATGCATTTTAACAAAAAAAAAGGCATACATTCTGGTCAACATTTAATTCATGGTTTTAATTCATTATCTTCAGCTACACCTAAATAAGTTGCTACATATACACTATTCAGCTTGGGAGTTAGAACTCATTAAATGCAAAGTTGCAAACACCAAAATGCTTGCTAAGAACCAGAAGTACAATGACCAAAACACTTGGATAAGTACCACACCTGATCCCATTCTAATGTGTACACCATGGTTGTCAAGGCGTACCTGGTGACCGGTGCGAGTGCCAGGCAATAGGACACCTAGGCGTCAAGGCTGGCGCCATGGCGTCCTCAAGGCAAGGTGCGGTGAGTGACATTAAGACGAGTAACAAGACAACACATTAGGTTGGAGAAGAAGTCCATAGTATAATTAACAACCGAGAGGGCAAACTTAAGGTCTTAAATAGGAATAGCCCAACAACAAAAGATGTTCAGTAGCAAAAGCATGAAATTGCAAAGAATTGTAACATTAACAATCATAATCGGAATAATCTCTCTCGCTGCATGCAACCCCTCTTTGTTCATTGGTGTCAAGAGCAGGACTAGGAGGAGATTCACCGTAGTCATCTTGAATCTCTTCATCATCCATCACAAAATCTTCATCAGTCTCATTTCCTTCCTCTTCAATCGGCCTTGAGCTTGGACTTGCACCACCACCACCACGACCTTGTCGATGATAAGTCAATACATTGCTCCCAACGCCAGCAGCATTGGCATGGGCTTTCCCAGGTAGATTGCGACTACGGAGAGCACTTGATGCACCCATAGCCTCATCAATAAGGCCCCAGTCCAGATTTTCCGGCCTCATCTCATGGACATCTTCAGCACCTACATCAATCCAATCATTGTTCCACTCATATTTGATATAAACCAAATCATTTGAAATCTTTCCTCTAGACGTATCTTTTGAAATCTTTCAGTAATCTTTTGGTTATATTTGATATAAACCAAATCATTTAACCTCTTGTGCTCTAGCCGGTTCCTTCGCTTTGTATGCATCTAAAATTCAAGATTCAATTGAATATTAAACAAGCCGGCTGAAGTGAAAATGAACAATTATACATTACTGAGTACGTAGTAGGTAGTGCTTTCAAATTCAAAGGTGCTCCAATTGCGCTCGCCCCTGGAGGCCGAAGCTCAAAGACCAAGAAGGTGCTTTGCAAATTGTTGGAGCTGCGATGTGTCGCCACCATATGCATCCCACCAATCAACTACAATAATGCAGAAGGGATGAAGGCATGAAGCAATGACATTGAATAATGAATATGCAGAACTGAAATGAAATTGAATATGCAAAAGACATGAAGAAATGAAATTGAATAATTGCAAAACTGAAATGAAATTGAATATGCAAAATACATTAAACAATTAAATGAAATTGAATATTTACGTGGGATCATTTTTTCTTGACTTGATATCGCTAGTGCCTTCCCAAAGCAATCTCTCTTTTTCTCATAATGATTAGCTTGGGTAGCTATATTTGTGGCAAGTGCTTCGTCTTCTTCAGCAACCATCTTAGAAAGAACATCATTGAAATTGTCACTTAGTTTCCGAGCACGTGCACCATCTTTATCTTTGAATGCATATAATTTATTTGGATTCAAATACAGTGCAGCCCCATATAGCTTCACTTCCATTTGTTGTCTCCACCACCTCTCAATAATGTCAATCACACGATCAAGTATACCCTTGCCTTTCAAGGCTTCCTTGATATTTTGCTTGGCAACATCCATAGCTAGCAAAACCTCTGGCATCCCTGGCATCTCATCACCATCAACAACCCTCTAACACGGTAACCAGTGGTTGTGTTGCTCTTTTGGAGTCTTGCATAGAATTCCAAAAATTAGTAGAGAACACAATTTCAGCTACATTATTTCCCATTTGTGTCTTGGCTAATTTGTACCTAGTCCAATCCTCTTCCAGAAATAGATTTCTCAAAGCAGCCCAATGCTTGAACAAACTCTGCAACGTTAGGAATGAAGTGGCAAATCGAGTAGCTGCTGGCCTCACAAGATCTTATCCCTCATTATATCAATAAGCTTCCCATGCCTATAGATAAATGTGGTGACATGCTTGGCTTTGGTAATGCAAGTGCTGAACTGAGGTATCTTCTCAATTTCCTCGAACATGAGGTCTATGCAATGGGCAGCACATGGAGTACAAAATTGAGTAGGAAATCTAGCCATTAAAAGTTTGCCTGCCGCCTTGAAGTTAGCACCGTTATCAGTGATCACTTGAACGACATTCTTCTCGTCGACTTCCTCAATTCCCTCCTGTAGTAAGTCAGCTAGCATTGTTGCATCTGCCACCTGATTTGATGCATCAATGAACCCTAGGAAGAAAGCACCCTTCGGACTGTTGGCAAGGAAATTAATCAAATGGCGTCCTCTCTTATCAGTCCACCCATCTGACATGATAGTGCAGCCATACTCCTTCCAAGCTAACTCATGTGTCTTCCTGATCACATCTATTTTCTTCTTTGCCTTTTGCAACCCTGGTTTTCTCAACTCATGATAAGCTGGACCTATATGGCTGGGTCCAATTTGCCCAGTGGCCTCAATCATAACCTCAAAGGACCTTGACTTAGCCACATTTAAGGGTATGCCGTTCGAGTAGAAAAATTCTGATATGTATTCATTGCATCTCTCTCCATCTTCCTTGGTCACCTTGGAGTTGAATTGCTCCATGTATGCTTGCTTCTTCCCCCTTACATGTCTTTCCTCTACCACCTCATAGGGAAGCTTCCGAAGCATACTAATAACATATTTAGTTGGACAAGGCTTCTTGACATTGTTGGATTTAAGAGTTGCAGCTGCTAGCTTCCTTTTCATAGCTGTCCCAGAACTTGGAGTTGGAGCCTTGCTACTGTGGTGGATGCCCGAAGAGAGGGCCATGAGGCTTTTGATGATTGTGTTGCTTCTTGTTCTTGTTCAACTTCCTGAACCTCTTGTGCTTCCTCTCGTGCCTCTTCTACATCATCATTGTCGTCATCATAATTGACTTGCTTGTTTCTTGCCCCCTTCTTAAGGTAGTCTTGCATATCTCTCATGATGGCCGTGGTTGTCCTGGAGCATTTCTCTACATCGCCAAATCCCCCCGCAAGATGTTGCTTAAGTCTCTTGATTCCTGAAGAAACTATCACTCCACAAAGCTTGCATTGGACCTTATCTTTGTTGCCCAAATCTGGTCAAAAACCATACTGCCACCCAGGATCTTTCGACTTTGCCCTTCTTTTAGGATCTTTAGCTGGATCATGTTATTCACTTTGCTCGGCTACACTAGCATCGGCAGCATTGCCTTCTTGCACAGAATTGTTTGCCGTCACTCTACACAAAGCACAAACAGCAGAGTACAGAGCAGATCAGCAGCAGCAGATCAGCAGTGGACAGATCAGCAGCAGTGGAGTGGTGGACAGAGCAGCAGCAGATCAGCACAGAGCAGCAGCAGCAGCAGCAGCAGAGGAATAGAGGACAGAGCAGATCAGCAGCCGGCCAGTCGTCTTCCTTACAAACCATTTTATCTGGCCCTGACCCCAGCTAGCAGGCCAAGTCAGCAGCCCAGTCTTGCCGTGGACGCCGCGACGTTCTGGGTGCCCGCCTAGACCTCCAAGGCGAGGCGAGCACCGACGGCGTCGACCCAACAACGCCACGATGCCGTAACAACCTTGGTGTACACTTATTTAATCTCGCTATAATAGTGCAATTTCACATGTCCTGTATGTAGCACCAAATTGTATGATGACTTAATATGGTACAAGAGTGAAGTTGCTCTGACACGTCATCTGAGGGCATTTGACTCTCTTCCCAACAGTAGACTATTCAAACCTCAGAGTCTTCAGATGCATGTGCTTTTTGAACATTCCATCTCCTGCACAAGACAAACTCAGCTGCTGCCTTGAATGATTGGGAATGGGCTTGTCGGCTGTGAAGACTATCATCTGTAGGCGAGCGAAGCGAAGCCCTAGTTCAATCTAGAGGTCGTCACGAAGGGATCCCTCGTAACTCGGATCAACAAGCAAGGGATGAGTGCTTTGTTGCTAAAGCGCATATGTTCTACAACTGTAATGATTTACTACGTAGCAATATAATTCAACTGTCATGTAACTCTATTTATAATGTTTGTGATCTTTCTAATGTCCTTGAGCAGGGGCAATGTCAGGATTTGTCTATAGGGGGGGCCCAATGTCGACAACACAACAATTAGACAAAAATATAGCATATCGATGTTTTTTAACACACACACACACACACACACACATTATATAATATAGGATCCATCGCAGCAAACAAACATAAGTATATAACGACCAATATATGTTGACATATAAAATAAAATTAAAGGCCTATTATCTGTCTCTAACATAACTTGAATAACAAAAGTTTCGACGTCCTCCAGAAGAGAACCCTAACCTTCATTTCACAATTTACCAAGTAGCACTTTTGTGTTGCAAACAAAATCCACTGTATTTATAATATCAATAGATTTCTTTTGAAGTGTTTGGCACAACATATCAATGATCTTCATAATCTTTTCCATCATGATACGACTTAATCCCTGCTGATTAGAAGATACCTTGGAATTACAACAAGATTGGGGGGTGCCAGGCCCCCCTCGGCACCCCTGTGGCTTCGCCACTGTCCTTGAGTCTCTTCTCCTGCTTCTCAAGCATAGGGCACATATCACGTGGTTAGAATGCTGAGTGTAATTCATCCCTGTTTTCTTATTAGGTCATGCTCATCTTGCATGTGTTTTCTACTATGTTCACGTTGGTATTTGTGCCTTCACTTTTTTTTCAATCTCCTTGTTGCTTGCAGAGGCAGTGTGCAATCCCAGTGTTGCCAAGGTTGACTATGCCTGGTCATCGCATAGATCCACCTTGTGGGGGCACCCATCTTCTGATACCCCATCATGCTACTGCTGATATGGAAGCTGCTAACATGCACATAAAACATTTAGCCGCGGTTGCTAAAGAGGCTGTAGTTTCATCTGACACTGTTCCTGGAGCAAAAATCAGATTATGGCGCAGAATAAGGGAGTTTAATGCATGCATACTCTACACTGGAGTTCCCATCAATATCGAAGTACCCGAGGTGGTCTTGATGGCTTTAATTAGTCTTCTTCCCGCCACACCGCAAAACCTTCCCGCTGATGCTCCTCCTCTTCCACCTCCATCACCAAAAGCAGCAGCAACAATAATGGGGTTTGTTGCATGCTTACGAAGGCTACTTACATCGAGAAGTGTGGCATCACATGTGATGGCATTTCCTGTTGCTGTTGGGAGAATAATGGGTTTGCTTAGGAATGGCTCAGAGGGAGTAGCAGCTGAGGCTGCTGGGCTTGTGGCTATGCTAATTGGTGGTGGTCCTGGTGATACATCCATGTTAATGGATACAAGGGGAGAATCCCATGCCACCTTCATGCATGCAAAGTCTGTACTGTTTCCGCAACCAATCTATGTTCTGGTCCTTGTTAACAGATTGAAGCCAATATCAGTTTCACCGTTACTATCTCTGTCAATTGTGGAAGTCCTTGAAGCTATGCTTTGTGAACCCCATGGTGAAACAACTCAACACGCTACATTTGTTGAGCTACTACGTCAAGTTGCTGGTTTGCGCCGTCGTTTGTTTGCATTGTTTGCACATCCTGCTGAAAGTGTCAGAGAGACCATTTCAGTTATTATGCGTACAATTGCTGAGGAAGATGCAATAGCAGCAGAGTCCATGCGTGATGCTGCCTTGAAGGATGGTGCGCTTCTGAGGCATTTGCTAAATGCTTTCTTCTTCCCTGCTGGTGAGCGACGTGATGTTAGTCGGCAGCTTGTTGCTCTTTGGGCTGATTCCTATCAACCTGCACTTGATTTGCTGTCAAGAATACTTCCTCCTGGACTTGTTGCTTATCTTCATACACGTTCAGATGAAGATTCTCAGAACCAGTATGACGAAGTATCGTTAAGCAGAAGGCAGAAACGGATACTTCAGCAGAGAAGGGCTCGTGGTGGTAAGAGTGTGGCAACATCAGAACAAGGGATGCCCCCCAATAGTGTTGACGATGGGGATTTCTTCAGGCACACTGGCGTGGGGCATTATGGAGGAGCAGATGTCCATTGGAGGCATGCCAGTCAGTACCCAACTGCCCACACCCCTTCTCCTGGTATAAGTATTGATCCTTCTCCTGCAGTAACACATGGTGTTCTCCCTGAGGCGGCTTATGAAAATAATAATCAAATTGGAGCACCACAGCTGGATTCACATGTTTATCCCGTGGACGCCAATGCCAATGGCGACCTTGTTAGCTCCTCACATTCAGATTTCTCAGTCCCTGCACAGGTTGTGGTGGAAAACACTCCTGTGGGATCTGGCAGGCTACTGTGCAATTGGTATGGATTTTGGAGAGCGTTCAGTCTAGATCACAATAGAGCAGATTTGATATGGAACGAACGCACAAGACAAGAATTAAGGGAAGCATTGCAAGCTGAAGTTCATAACCTTGATGTTGAGAAAGAACGAACCAATGACGTTGTCCCTGGAAGTTCGGTCAGTGAGGATGCTGGTGGTAGTGACACCTTACCACGAATTTCATGGAATTATGCTGAATTTTCAGTTAGCTACCCTAGCTTGTCCAAAGAAGTCTGTGTGGGGCAATACTATTTGCGGTTGCTGCTTGAAAGTGGAAGCAACTACCGAGCACAGGATTTTCCACTGCGCGATCCTGTTGCCTTTTTTAGAGCTCTATACCATCGTTTCTTGTGTGATGCAGATGTTGGTCTTACTGTGGATGGTGCAGTTCCTGATGAACTGGGTTCATCTGATGATTGGTGTGACATGGGAAGATTGGATGGCTTTGGCGGAGATGGAGGTTTCTCTGTAAGAGAACTTTGTTCAAGGGCAATGGCTATAGTTTATGAACAACATTACAAAGTTATTGGGCCTTTTGATGGCACTTCACATATTACTGTTCTCTTAGACAGAACAGATGATAGGGCATTAAGGCATCGGTTGCTACTTCTGTTAAAGGTTGGTTGCATTATACTATAATTTCCTCTTGCAATTTTCCAATTTTATCTTCCAGTAAGATGACATAAGGTATGCTAGATATGAAAGCATCAGCGAGCTTTATTCACAGGAGTTGGCAGGTCATACACATTAGTATCATCCATAAATCTCTTTACATACTTTGGAACGTGGACAGTAATTTTGGACAAAACCGTCGAGTGTCAAAACCAATTACTAATAGGGTTTTGCTGATGTGACATTATCAGAACCAACCAAGGGTTTTACTGATGTGACATATCTTTGCATGTTGAGAAATCTACCCCCTGTTTCCCCCTGTTTTTGTAGGCCTTGATGAATGACCTTTCAAATGTTGAAGCGTGTGTTTTGGTTGGAGGCTGTGTTTTAGCTGTTGATTTGCTAACTGTTGCTCATGAAGCATCTGAGCGGACAGCTATTCCTTTGCAATCTAACCTCATCGCGGCAACCGCATTTATGGAGCCTTCGAAAGAATGGATGTATATTGACAAAGATGGTACACAAGTTGGTCCACTTGAAAAGGATGCTATCAGAAGGCTGTGGTCAAAGAAGTCAATTGATTGGACAACCAAATGTTGGGCTTCCGGTATGTCTGACTGGAAAAGATTACGTGACATCCGGGAGCTGCGTTGGGCACTTTCTGTTAGAGTACCTGTTCTTACTCCTACTCAGGTATTGAATCTGCAGCTTGGTGATCACAAACAAGAGCACATGCACACATCTTGCAAGCACAAAATTGTTTTTCAAAATTTTTATTTTGTACTGTCTTTGATTCATGCAAAATGTATTTCTGTTTACAGATTGGGGATGCTGCATTGTCTATATCGCATAGTATGGCATCTGCACATTCTGATCTCGATGATGCGGGCGAGATAGTGACCCCAACTCCTAGGGTGAAACGTATATTGTCAAGTCCAAGATGCCTTCCTCATGTTGCTCAGGTGTTCTCTAGCTTCAAGTTTCTTTTCTTTTTCTATCATCAATGGAGACTAGGTTGTAGTGTAGACGTAGTATTGTATGGTGGCCTGGCTATATTATTGATCATACACGTGCATAAGATGAGCTTTCATTCCCTTAAAATACCGCTAACATTCCCTTAATTCACAACTAATATACTAGGATGCAAATAGAAGCAAGGATGGTAAACATAATGCAACCAATAAACTGTGCTGATGAAGTAACAGTTCCTTAAAATACTACTAAATTGTAACTCCCTAGACCTGTTAGCTTAACTATCACCAATTTCAATCTAGACAGCAGTGCTTGTATTTTTATGATAAGCTGTTGTTCTTACCAGTAAAATTCATGCTTTAGGTTGTGATAAATTGATTTAAATCTTCAATGTTTCGTTACGACTTTTCAGATATATTTCTATCTTGCTTTTGAATAATTTTATTAATCGAACACTTACAAACAATTTGAAATGTTATAGGCTATGCTTACTGGGGAACCAAGCATTGTTGAAGCGGCTGCCTCCTTGCTTAAGACTATTGTCACTAGAAACCCCAAAGCTATGATTCGACTATATAGTACTGGTGCCTTTTACTTTGCATTGGCATATCCTGGTTCAAATCTCTTATCAATTGCACAACTCTTTTCGGCCACACATACCCATCAAGCTTTTCATGGCGGTGAAGAGGCAGCAGTATCTTCGTCATTGCCTTTGGCAAAGCGTAGTGTACTAGGTGGACTGCTCCCAGAATCATTGTTGTATGTCTTAGAACGCAGTGGTCCTTCAGCTTTTGCTGCCGCCATGGTCTCTGATTCTGACACACCAGAAATTATATGGACCCACAAGATGAGGGCAGAAAATCTTATACGTCAGGTATTTAAACTGTACCCTTTGTTGTTATTTGCTAAAATATTTGCTTTGAAATTTCGAGGTTTTAATCTTATTTTCAAATTCTTTTGTGCATCCTATTTGTTTTCTCAGGTTCTGCAGAATCTTGGTGATTTTCCTCAGAAATTGGCTCAACATTGCCATTCATTGTATGATTATGCTCCTATGCCACCTGTGACCTACCCGAATCTGAAAGATGAGATGTGGTGCCACCGCTACTACCTTCGGAACCTCTGTGATGAGATTAGGTTTCCTAACTGGCCTATTGTTGAACACGTAGAGTTTTTGCAGTCGTTGTTGGTAATGTGGCGTGAAGAGTTAACTCGTCGTCCAATGGATTTGTCTGAAGAAGAAGCCTGCAAGATACTGGAGATTTCTCTTGATGATCTTGTGCTTGGTGAGAGTGGCAGTAACAGGCAGTCATCCGAGTTAAGCTCGGCCAATATGGCAAACAATATTGAAAACATTGATGAAGAGAAGCTTAAGCGCCAATACCGGAAGCTGGCAATTAAATACCATCCAGACAAGAACCCCGAGGGAAGAGAAAAGTTTGTTGCTGTGCAAAAGGCTTACGAGCGATTGCAGGTACTTTTTTTCGTATGGCCGTTTATACCATACCACCTTTTGCATGCTTGATTTGTTTTATTTTTTTGATTAAATTGGAAGTACCATTAACATAGAGGAATTCTTAGTCATATGTAATTAGGTACGTACTAGCTACATCCTACATAACCCTCTTAGAACTCCTTTGAAGGTTGCTGCTTTCTGGGCTACCTAAGGTTTCTTATTGGAGCAATTTCTCAACAAGTATAGTTGCTAACAACATAAAATGGATGTTGTAAATATTGTGTTATCCTTTTGAGGAAAGACTATACGATGGTTCTATTTTTCATTATCTTATATTTTGGCCCGTGGAAGATTGCTATCTTTCTTGTTTAGTGAAAGGCATTTGTTCAAAGAATTTGTAAATACCTGGCAGGTTTTGTCTTCTTGTTTCTTATGCTGTTAAATTGATTCTTCCTTTTTCTTTTATTGGAGTGACTGGCACAAACATATTTCTTTTATGCAGTTTACAAACAAATTTTCCACCTTACAACACTCATCCTACAAGTTGGAGTAAGGCAAAGTGGAGCATGTGTACATTAAGATATATTTCCAAATTGGTGACTATTTACTGTGGATTTTTTTTTACGGATGTTCACAGCTAATCTATTATCTATACATGCAGGCAAGTATGCAGGGATTGCAGGGACCACAAGTTTGGAGGCTGCTACTCTTACTCAAGGCACAGTGCATCTTGTACAAGAGATATGGACACATCTTGGAACCATTCAAATATGCTGGCTATCCAATGCTGCTAAATGCAGTTACTGTAGATAAGGATGACAGCAATTTTCTTTCATCTGATAGGGCCCCACTTTTGATAGCCGCTTCAGAGCTAATTTGGTTGACGTAAGCTAAGACAAACCTACTTTAACTATGTTTGTCTTTTCCTAACAACTGTTTAATTTGATTGAACATCCATTATCTCATATTATTGTCATGTTCTGTTAGATGTGCATCATCATCATTAAATGGAGAAGAGCTTATACGAGACAGTGGTATCCCATTGCTGGCAACACTTCTTTCACGTTGCATGTGCATTGTTCAGCCCACAACTCCGGCAAATGAACCAGCGGCAAGAATAGTCACCAACATAATGCACACATTCTCAGTTCTCAGCCAGTTTGAGTCAGGAAGAGTTGAGATTCTCAAATTTGGTGGCCTTATTGAGGACATTGTGCACTGCACAGAACTTGAATTTGTTCCCTCAGCTGTGGATGCTGCTCTGCAGACAGCTGCCAATGTTTCAGTGTCATCTGAATTGCAAAATGCTCTTCTAGCGGCTGGCTTTTTATGGTACTGCCCTGCTATCCTTGTTGCAATTTATATAACAACCTGGAGATTAGTACTGAATGAATTCTTGTTTTACATATTATCATCGTTGACTAAATCAAAATGAGATATACTTTAGGAGAAGAAAAAGACATACCAAAATGTAAAGTTATGTCATATATGTAATTAAAATGTACTTGCAGGTATGTGTTGCCCCTACTGCTTCAATACGATGCGACAGCAGAAGAGAATGAGACAAACGAAGCACATGGTGTTGGGGCAAGGGTACAGATTGCGAAAAATCTGCATGCCGCAAGTGCAACTCAGGCTTTGTCAAGGCTTTGCGGTCTTGGTGGCGACGGAATATCAAGCCCATCTAACCAACATGCTTTCAATACACTAAGAGCACTTCTTACTCCTAAGCTTGCTGATATGCTGAGAAACCACCCACCCAAAGAGCTATTATCGAATCTAAATTCAAACTTGGAGTCGCCAGAGGTAATGGGTTCTATTTTCAATTGTATTATATGCCTAGAACATCGCTATAAATCCATTGTCAAAAGCATATCTTTTGAACATACATATCTTGTATTTCGCTCCTCAGTCCTCACCATGACCATTGACCTGCAATTCATGAAACAATTTCCTAATTGTGTTCCATCTGTAACAGACGGAAAGGTAAAAATGTTTATTACTAGGGGCACACATGCTTGCACGCACGCACACACAGACTCAATTTAGGAAATCATCATCAGAGTGGATCTAGTTTCCTTTTTGTTTTCCAACCTAAAAAATGTGGAAAGGACAGTTCCATACTCATACTCAATTTCTACTGGTCTAAAAATAAGTACGAATGGAAGGTGACATTCTCTTACAGATATGAGCAAATGATGCATATTATTTGCTTTGTCAATATGCATCATATTATTGCTTCATAGGGAACAATTATAGGCTTTTTTCCTTGGGACACTACTTATTTAATTATGTGGCAGCAATCTATTACTATTTGGTTGCATGTGTGCAGATGATTTGCTTTATCGATATACATGATGTAATTGCTTCGTATTGTGAAAGTACAAGCTGTTTTCCATGTAACAGTACTTCAGATGTTATTTTACAACAATCTACTACTATTTGAGTGTGTGTGTGTGAAGATGGTTTTTAGCTTAAGAAAACTTTACTTATTGCAGATCATATGGAATTCTTCCACCAGAGGGGAGCTGCTCAAATTTGTAGACCAGCAGCGGGCTAGTCAAGGCCCTGATGGTTCATACGATTTGACGGAATCGCAGTCTTTCACTTATCAAGCTTTGTCAAAAGAATTGAATGTTGGTAATGTATACTTGAGAGTTTACAACAATCAGCCAGATTATGAAATAAGTGATCAGGAAGGCTTTTGCATTGCTCTGCTTAAATTTATAGCAGGGTTAGTACAAAAGTGGAATTCCATAAATTTGGAGGAAAATTTGATGCATCAACATGATTCAGTTATTGACACGTCTACTACTGAAAATGGCGAATTCAGCGATTCAACCAAAGAAGGAAAAGAAGACAGCTCATTTGAAAAAGACAGTAAAGAAGTAACCGATGGAGATTGTGAAGTGATTACGAACCTCCGAAGTGGGTTAACATCACTTCAGGTACAATTTTTAAGGAAAATTTCTAATTTTTTTATGTGTATGAGGAACATTTTCTTAATTGCATGTCATTTTTTATGCTGCAGAATCTTCTGACAAGTAATCCAGGCTTGGCTGCTGTTTTTGCTTGCAAGGAACGGTTGACACCTCTGTTTGAATGCCTTGTTCTGCCTGTACCTCCTGAAAGCAACATCCCACAAATCTGTCTAAGTGTTCTTTCTCTCTTGACAAAGCATGCTCCTTGTTTGGAGGCAATGGTTGCAGAAAGGACGAGTCTCATTTTGCTATTTCAGATACTCCACCGCAATCCTCCTTGCAGGGATGGAGCACTTGCTGTCCTTTATTCTTTAGCCAGCACACCGGAGCTGGCCTGGGCAGCTGCCAAGCATGGTGGTGTAGTGTACATTCTTGAACTTATGTTGCCACTTCAAGGTGATGATCTTTACTTTAGTATGATATTACTATATTTAGATATTCATATGAGGTTATGAGCTATGTTTATTGACATTATTTCAAATATGTTCATGTAATTTACATGTTTCTAGCATTTTTTACACTTGCTGGTTTGCTGGTACCAGCTGATGTTTTATGCGCAACTGCATGTTTGATTAATTCAATTTCTAAAATCTTGCTGGAATTCCTAATGTGTTGCATAGACCCACCTCCAGTAAAGTTCCTGATATGTTTAATAATCTTTACTTTGCTATAACTGTTCACAACTTGCATTCATTTATTCATGTTTTAACTTATTACCACTAGTTTTATAGATCTAGTTCTGTACATTACTCACTTTTTTATTTTATGTAGAGGAAATCCCTATGCAGCAAAGAGCTACAGCTGCAGCCTTATTAGGCAAACTTGTTGGGCAGCCAATGCATGGTCCCAGGGTGGCCATAACACTTGCTAGATTCTTGCCTGACGGTTTGGTTTCTGCCATTAGAGATGGACCTGGTGAAGCTGTTATTTCATCTCTTGAACAGACAACAGAAACTCCCGAACTTGTATGGACACCTGCAATGGCAGCTTCTCTCTCTGCGCAGCTGTCAACCATGGCGTCAGACCTCTACCAAGAGCAGATGAAAGGACGTGTTGTTGATTGGGATGTGCCTGAACAAGCATCTGGCCAACATGTAATGAAGGATGAACCACAGGTAGTGTTTGTTCTAGATTTATCCTGTTATCTGCATTTCATAACATTGGCTTAGATGTTATCATGCTGTGCAAATTTCAGGTTGGTGGGATTTATGTAAGACTCTTCCTAAAGGATCCCAAGTTTCCACTGAGAAATCCTAAAAGATTCCTTGAAGGACTCCTAGATCAGTATGTCTCTTCAGTTGCTGCTACACACTACGAAGCAAATGCTGCCGATCCGGAGCTTCCTTTGTTGCTTTCCGCTGCATTGGTTTCCTTGTTGCGTGTTCATCCGGCACTTGCAGACCATGTTGGTTACCTAGGTTATGTTCCGAAACTGGTTGCAGCTATGGCCTATGAGGGAAGAAGGGAGACTATGGCATCTGGACAGTCCATAAGTAGATTGCAAGCAGAACCTTTTCTGCAAGACAACTCTGATGGTGTCTATGAGACCACCGTGCAGACTCCACAAGAGCGTGTTCGCCTTAGTTGTTTGCGAGTATTACATCAGCTGGCATCTAGCACAACTTGTGCAGAAGCTATGGCAGCAACAAGTGTAGGAACTCCTCAGGTATTCAATTATAATCAACTTCTTTGTGTTTTTTGTAACTCTTTCTGGTTAATTGCTTATCCTACTTGTTCATAGTTTTTTTTTTGTTGATGCCACATCATGACCGGTTTTGTGATTTGACTTACTCTGAATTGATTTTTGTGATAAAGATTTTTGTGATAAAGCTTGATGTACTAAGTTCGGTGTGAACCTGGAATGCAGTTCTGTCATTAGTAATTATTGGTTAGTCCTGTAGCGTTAAAAAAAAGGCCTGTGAAGATTTCATTTCTGGCATCTTTTGCCGATTCAACTGCGGAACCTTTAAATTTGGTAGTCCTGAAAAGGAATTTCAATATGATTGACGGATAGCACATTGTTTCATGAATGGCATCTTAAGGACCCATCATAATCTTCTCTTCCTTGAGCTGTTTTGCAGGTTGTTCCACTGCTGATGAAAGCAATTGGATGGCAAGGTGGAAGTATACTGGCATTAGAGACACTAAAGCGTGTCGTTGGTGCTGGTAATCGGGCTAGAGATGCACTTGTTGCACAGGGGTTAAAGTACGCTGCTCCAAATTCCTCTATAGTTATCTGTCTTAAAATCCAAAAGAATTCCATTTTTCAAAGATCTCGTTTAAATGTTCTAATTTGATTTGGCAACTTTAATGGGCCTTCAACTACCACTGTTCATTGCGTTGGGCATTACATGGCAGTAGCTACATAAGTATGTATATATGCATTGTTAAAGGATGGAGTCACATACATGTGCAATGTTAAAAATGGACCTACTAATCTATGAAATGTTTGCAGGTAGTAAGTTCCAATTCAGTTGGAAAATTTTGTAATAAGAACTAGAGGAAAAAAACTGTTTGATTCTAATTTGCAAATTTAGGTATTTTGTAGCATCCAAGTGTCTGCCTTCTTTCCATTCTTCTAACATTACAGAAGTACTCCATTATATTGGTGCTCTCTTGCAATTTCTGTTGATTGAAAATGGAAAAGCTAGCGCCTTTTTATTAAATTTAATTAGCATGTGTGATATCCTTTTTAGAAAAGGAATCCTAATCAGGATTAGCCAAAGCTTATGTGCTTCATCTTGTACTACTAATATCAACAACTTATTACACAGAATCCCATTTTTTTAGAACGAGTTGAAGGAGTTGGTTTCGGTGGCAAAAATGTTGTTCTTTGCCATATAGTCACTGAAGTTATTTTTGCTTGAAGTCATGTTCAACCCTTGCAACAGCTAATCTTTTTTGTGTATTTACTGTGAAACAAAATAGGGTTGGTCTAGTTGATGTTCTCCTTGGCATTCTCGATTGGCGAGCTGGTGGAAGACAGGGACTGTGTAACCAGATGAAGTGGAATGAATCGGAGGCTTCAATCGGGCGTGTATTGGCAGTGGAGGTAAGCATCATCTTCTGGTTAGACTTTTCGCTCAATTTTGTTATTACACTCAGTTGAATTTTATGGGACCTTTGCGTTAGCTTTATTATCAAAACAGAATCGAAGTTTGATCATATACGTTCCGTAGACATGATGGACAAAAGTAGGGAGTGACGATGCATAAAAGTAGAAGTCCATCTTCCTTTTGGCTTGTTTTGGCCTTTTGGGTATCCGGGTGGACTGGTCAAGATTTGTCTATCCAGCACGTTGTAATTTACCCTGAAATATTTTGAACCTGAAGTATTTGCTCAAAAGAATTGGACGGGCTATATATATTTTCCTGTAATTGCACTTTGTTTGTATATTAGAAAGAGACAAGGGTATTCAGAGCACGGATCTCATGAGTAAGAACACAATAAAACAAATACTCACAGGAGAATTGGGTTCAGAACAACCTGAATGCTAATATGTTTAGGTGAGATTGTTGGGCCCCGTGCAGGTCATTGTGGTTTTGATCTCTTTTAGGTCCGGCAGTTCCATTTCTACATGCTTGAATGGCCTCTTCGGCATGTTTATTTTGTTGATGTATTTGATATGCTCATTTTTTTTATTTGATTTGAACAGGTACTTCATGCTTTTGCAACAGAAGGCGCACACTGTGCTAAAGTTCGTGAAATCCTGAATTCTTCTGATGTAAGCAACTCACTACAGTTCGCTGAACTCTATAAGTTCATATTAGATCATGAAATTGGGGAAGTACATCTCTATGATCATGACAAGCTGTAGTTCACTAAAAAAAGAGAGCTCGTAGTGAGCTGAATAAGAATTGTTCTTTGTAGGTATGGAGTGCTTACAAGGACCAGAAGCACGATCTGTTCCTCCCATCCAATGCACAATCTTCCGCTGCTGGAGTTGCGGGTCTCATTGAGAGCTCTTCATCAAGGCTCACCTACGCCCTCACGGCACCCCCACCTCAGCCTGCATTGGTCCGGCTACCGTCCTCAGCTCCTGCTCCACCATCAGCTCCCGCAAATCCTAGTGGACGGCATTCTTATCAGCATTCATAGTGCGCAAAACGAAACACGTTAATCTCAGCTCAAGAACATGAAATTATGAACATTTGAAGTTGGTAGCCCTTGCAGTGTGAGTCGCACGCTGGCCACCAACACCACAGGTAGGACTTGTTACAACAGCAAAGTACAGTTTTGAGTTTGTGCCTCCACACTGTTACCTCGGGGCAGACCAGGGGCTGCCTTGCAGTACATAGCATGTACAGTTTTCCATTGCATAGAGGTCGAGTTGGTGTTCGTTCCTTGTACATGTAAAGCATATGCTTTTTTGTAAACATATTTCTGTCAATAGAATATTCGAGCTGGAGATATGTATCGATTCGTTTTGGGTGCATACGTTTGTCTTGTGTTAGATGACGAAAGATGACTGAATGGATGGTGTTTGATTGGTCCCCCGTTGTGTGCTATCCTCAATTTTGATCGTCTTTGGTCCCCCATTGTGTTCTGGGTCTCCGGTGACTGATTTCTTCGTCTTTGGGGGCAAAAAGATGACGCCCAAAAGCACATTATACAGTGGCTGGAGATTTTTCTAGTACTAGACCACTGGTGCTTGGTTCGAGCTTTGGCAAATGTAAATTACCTCAGTATCCTACGTCGTTCTGAAGGTAACCGGATTACCGGACTGCTTGGTTCCATCCTAAGAGGCGGAGAGAGCGCGTGCAAATTTACATGGGAATTTTAATATAGGTACGACTAGTTTAAAGCTACCTTTAAAACACCTTTCTGTGTCATCTTTTCATCCATCTCTACCTTTTCCTACTCACTTCCCTCGCATCCCTCTCTCTAACATAGAATTTTAAAATTAAAAATGTTTAAATAGGAAGTTTCAAATCAAGAAAATTAAACTCAAAAAATTTCAACTAAAAAAAATTAATCAAAAAATTTTGAATTAGAAAGATTCAACTCAAGAAATTTTGAATCGGAAAATTTCAAATCGGAAAGCTTCACCACAGAAAGTTTCGACTCGAAAATTTTCAAATAAAAAAGTTTCAATTCCAAAAACTTCCAATTCAAGAACTTTTAGACTGAAAAATTTCTATGCAAAAAACTTTCGGTTTGAAAAGTTTTGATTTAAAAATTTACTCAAGTGGTTAAAAAATACTTCTTATTAAAAAACTTGAGGAAAATTTATAACAAAAATATTTTTAGTTTTGAGGGGAAGGGAATGAGAGGGGGGGGTGAAGGGGATGGCGCTAAGTGTCACGATGAGAGAGTCTTTGAGAGGAAGCAAGGAGGCGTTGCTACTTATCACGACGAGAAAACGTAAAAGATTTGGTGAGAGCGCCCTCAAATAGCAATTTCGATTGTATAATGCACAACATTTGTTTACTATATATTTTGGCAGGTAAAAAAGTTGAAAGAAGTTTTTTTTTGGCATTTTATGTAATTAAAGGAAAGATTAGGATTTGTTGGAAATTTGGATCAAGCATCAGCCACGAAAAAAAGCCCCACAAGATGCCAACTAAATAAATGTAGATATAAAAGAAAATTATCGACGGAAGATTGGAAATGGGGAGATTTGAAGACGGACAAAAACTCTATCCAAGGAAATACTGAGCCGACACGAAGAGGTAGACTTAAGCACAGTCCAAGATTGAGTCATACACACGTCAACCTTTATTATCTTTTTGTTCAACTTTTTCTGTATCTTAAAGAATAGGTTGTTGCTAGTAGAATTTTACCTTGTAATTTGACTTTGATCAACATTGTTTCGCATTGACGTTGTGATCAATATGTGAGTTACACTTATCCTCTGATTCGAGATTTCGTTCACGTTCGTTATTGTTTTGCATCAACGTTTCATTTAGATTTACCTATGGTCAATTTTGTCAATTTACTGAAAAATCAACTAGCACGTCGCATATATTCCTAGAGAGCATCATCTGTTAGCGATTTGTGCTTAGGGCTAAACGAGATTAATCTTAGCCTAATGACATGAACACCCAGATTAAGTGCGGAAACAATGATTTATCATTGCTTGTTAGTGCCATCAATCAGTGATGGATTTAGGCTTAAAAGCCCGCTTGGCCGATGAGCCGATGCAGTGATGCCGTAGAGGATGCCGTGACGACCCCGCGTCGGCGATGTACGGTAGCAGCAGCCGGCGATGTACAGCGGCGGCCTTCCCGTCACTGCAGCGTACCCCAGGATCGGATTGGGTTTAGAGGTGTATAATAGGAAACTAATCTCACGAGAGAAAGAATCAATTCCGCACGTGAGGAGACAGTCCCATTCCCCTTCTAATGTAACGCTGTGCAACGGGGGGCCGCAACCAATAGTTGGTTGTGCGCCCCCAATCAGGGCGCGAGAGATTTAAGTGGGTGGTTTGCCACCCTTAACACTCGGGCTAACTGTTAGTCACGAGATCAATCCAACATTCTCCCACTTGATCGTAAGGGCTAACATCATAAGTCCTTTCTTGATAAAACAATGTGCCAGGGCAAGGGTCGCAAAAACTATTGACCAGCTAATGAGACCTCAATACCCATAGTCCGTCATTCTATCTCGATCGGTATGGCACTTTATTCTTAACGGGAGTTGGTTTGCTTTATAGCCCTCATATTCAGAATCAGAGGCTTCCCAATATACCCATGACGGCAACATGATGACAAAATACACTGGGTGGTAAGCCTTTAGTGAGCGGATCCGCAAGCATAAAATGAGTACTTATGTGTTTCACAGTAATGGTTTGATCCTGGATTCTATCTTTCACAACATGGTACTTAATGTCAATGTGTTTGGCAGCACCACTTGACTTGTTGTTACTCGCATAAAAGACTGCGGGTTCATTATCGCAATATAGAGTGAGTGGCTTAGAAATGATGTCTACCACTCTAAGCCCCGGGATAAAATTCTTTAGCCATACAGCCTGCCTGGTGGCCTCATAACATGCCACAAACTCAACTTGCATCGTAGATGATGCAGTAAGTGTCAGTTTGGAGCTTTTCCACGAGATAGCTCCTCCTGCGAGGGTGAAGATGTACCCTGACGTGGATTTCTCAGTATCCACACACCCCGCAAAATCTGCGTCAAAATAGCCTAGAACTTCAAGGCTTTCAGACTTCTTATATGTGAGCATGTAATCCTTAGTGCCTTGTAAATAACGCAAGACTTATTAACGGCTTTCCAGTGGTTCAACCCTAGATTTGACTGATATCTGCCAAGCATCCCGGTTATAAATGCTAAATCAGGGCGTGACATACCTGAGCGTACATAACGCTTCTAACAGCTGAAGCATAAGGAATCGACTTCATCTGATCAGATTCGTATTGATTCCTTGGACATTGGAATGTCCCAAACTTATCGCCCTTAACAATAGGAGCAGGCGATGCAAAGCACTTTTGCATATTATATCTCTTCAGCACTCTATCTATGTATGCCTTTTGGGATAAACCTAAGGCTCCTTTGGACCTATCTCGGTGAATTTCAATGCCCAAAACATAAGAGACTTCACCGAGATCCTTCATATCAAACTTTGAGGAAAGAAATCTTTTGGTTTCAGACAGCATGTCCTTATCGCCGTTGGCCAATAAGATGTCATTTGTAATTTGAATCTTACCTAAACCTATCACCTCACCTTTCCCGTTATCGCCAAACACGATGCTTTCATTGTTGGACCCATTTGCATCCAAATGCGCAAGCATCGTCTTTTCTCCGGTCATGTGGTGTGTGCATCCGCTATCCAAGATCCAACATGATCCACCGGAGATATAGGCCTACAAAAGAGAATTTAGGTTTTGTTCTTTGGTATCCAAACTTGGTTAGGTCCACGCACGTTAGTGACAAGAGACTTTGGGACCTAAATTGATCGCACTCGAGAAGCATTTTTGGGCTTGCGCCCGATATGACAAGCAACTACACGACCAAAGGTAGTTCTCTTAAGCACATAAGAAGCAAAGAAAGTAGAATGAGCCTTGTATGTAGAAGTTCATTCGCCTTTTACAAAGTGTATGGGCTCATTTAAAGGGGCAACAACAATGTTGCTCCTTTTGCCCTTGGGTGGAACGTATTCAAGCCCTTCCTTCTTGTAGTTACCTTGGCGGAACGTATTCAAGCCCTTCCTTCTTGTAGTTACCTTGGCGCTTGCCAAGAAACTCCTCTAGTCCCTTACTTGCCTTGTAGGACTTTTGGAGACCATCTTGTAGCATTCCCTTGAGCTTTTCGTTATCATGGGTCAACACTTGCAAAGTCTCAATGTTAGTGGCAAAAGCATCAACATTAACATTATAGCATCTTGCACACCCGTTGCTAGTTGAGGGTAATGAGAGATCGGAGTTATCCGTTGAGGAGGTGGGAGTGCTATTTGAGAGATCAACAAGCTTCAATTTAAGAACCTTGCACGTATCCTTTGCTTTGGCAAGTTCCTCTATGAGTGAAGCATTGGTGATCTCAAGACTAGCTATCTTGGATTTGGTCAATTTGAAGTTATTGACCAATTCCTCATTTTTCTTTCTTTCAATCCTTAGGCTCTTCTCTAGCTCAAGGTTTCTCTCTTTTCAAAGATGAGCAAGTCCTCTTGAGCTTCGAGAGTAGCCTCCTTTTGTTCAACGGCTTCTTCCAATTTCTCAATATCCTTTAAAGGCAAATCTAATTTTTGAACATCAAAGTCCTTCATGGACTTGAACACATCATCATCATCATCATCATCATCACAAGCATCACCACCATCATCAAGACAAGAATCAACAATAGAAAGAGGTGATGCTTTGGTTGATACTTTATGCCCCTTTGCCATAAGGCACATTGGGGTTTCTTCATCGTCATCGCTCAAGTTGTCGAAGAGGCTCTTCGACGTTGTTGATGAGGAAGGTACGGCGATGGCGACCGAGGCGATTCCTCCTTCTTTGTCGGAGTCGAACTCGAAATCGGAGTCGGAGTTGGAGTTCCACTCCTCTCCAATGTGCGCATGACCCTTGTGCTTGTACTTCTTACTCTTCTCCTTGTCCTTGCCCTTGTGCTTGTCTTTCTTGTAAGGCTTATCTTCTCTCTTCTCTTTTTGTGGGCACTCAGCAATGAAATGATCGAGTTCCCCACATTCATAACATCTTCGGGTTGAGTGCCTTCCTCATGACTTGTTCCCATAACTCTTGGAGTGACTTCCCAGCTTGTAACCCTTTTTCTTGATAAACTTGTTGAATCTTCTTACAAGCAAAGCCATATCTTCATTTGTCAACGGACCACTTGATTCTTGTTCATCACTTGAACTCTCCTCCACTTCATGCACTACTTGACGGCTTTCAAGGCAATGCCTTTCTTCTTGCCGGACTTGAGCTCTTCCACCACTTCCGCCTCTTTGATCATCATCTCATCCATCATTAACCTTTCAATCACATCATGAGGTGTAAGTGTGTCGAAGTTTGGCCGGTCACGGATGATTTGGACTAGGTTGCGGTTGGTGGGAGTGATCACTTGAAGGATAATCTTGACTATGGCCTTGTCGGTGAGATCAACACATCCAAGACCCTTGGCTTGATTCACCAACACCATTAAGCGATCAAACATCTTGGTGTAGGTTTCTCCATCTTTCAAGGTGAATCGACTTAGCTCACCACTGATGAGCTCAATCTTGGATTCTCGAACACTTGATACGCCTTCATGTGTCACCATAAGTCTTTCCCAAATAGCCTTGGCATCCTCAAGTCCATCGACTCGGTTGAACTCGGAGTCGCTTAATGCATTGAATATGGCGTTAACGGCCAAGTCGTTGAAGTGTTGAGCTTTCTTTTCTTCGGGAGTGAGCTTATTTGGATCCACGGCTTTGAAACCTGTCTCAACAATCTCCCAAATGCAACGGTGAAGTGATCTCAAGTGCATCTTCATCTTATGTTTCCATGCGGCATAGCGAGTACCATCAAAGTGATGTGCTCTACCGGATGACACGGAAACATAAGATGAAGAGCTTGAGACTCCAAGGGTGGGATAATCATAAGGAATTTCAACCCCTTTACCGGAACTCGTGGCCTTATCTTGGTCACGGCTTTCGGTAACCTTCTCTATTTTCGACATCTCAAATTCTCCAAGTGGTTAAGCCAAAACTACGGAGATTTGGCTCTGATACCAATTGAAAGGACCGGAGATGTAGCCTAGAGGGGGAGTGAATAGGCGAAATAAAAAATTTCGACGGAAGCAAATTTTCCCGAGCTGGTAAGCCGGACTGTCCGAGTTATATCCGGATACTCTGAGATATTCGGACTATCTGGATATTTGATGCGGATACTCCAGGTTGAGTGGCTTGTGAGAGAATTTCAAATCCTTCCAACTTTTGAACAAACTACTTGAATACAAAGAGCCTAATCACTACCAGGTACCTGAAACAAGCAGAGATCTGGGGCCAAACACAAGGAGCAAGTAGATCGAAGCTCCTAAATATTCAATACCAAACTACCTTCACCAAAAGAGAACAAGAACACGGAGACAATAATTTTTACTCGAAGTTCGGATTTTTTAAGGGAATCCTACATCTCCGTTGTGGAAGCACAAAGCCTTGGTCCCTCTTGACCAATATCCACCCGATGTTGCACCAAGCACTCGCCAGTTTCACTCCTTGTATCTTTCCTTACGGAGGCGAGACTCACCTTCACAAACTTCTGGGGCACTCCACGAGTGAACGGAGGCTCCCAACGACTCCTCACAGTCTAGGAGCTCTTCAAACTCCAAGTGTAACAAACACGCTGCGAAATCGTCTTGGAGGTTGAGCTTGTGCTCAAGAATGAGAAATGCAAGAACAAAGCACTCAAATCTCCTTCTCTCTCTCTCAAGGATTCAAATTAATCTTTAGGCTTGAATGGAGAGGAAGGCCAGAGCTCAAATGAGTGAGTGGAAGCTTTGTGAGCTGAAAAACCAGTTGGAATAGAGCTGATGTGCAGTTTGAGTGGAGTGAGGGGTTAAATATGGAGCTCCAAAATCCAACCGTTGTGAGAGGCTGCGCACAACCCGG